>CAXAMN010023673.1:538605-554987 GCA_963970005.1 Durusdinium trenchii
TCGCTCTTAGGTTGGAAGACATCGCTCTTAGGTTGGAGGCCTTCGCTAGTATGGGAATCTGCTGTCACATGCAGAAAGGAGGAAATGTCAGCCCTTGCGGACTTTTTTTTTCCGCCTTTCACTTGCATTGCAGAAGCATCGTAAAGACTTTCACTCAACCGTGCCTGCCTCGATGAATCCAGAGGAACCTCATGCTATGCGCCATGCATGGGAGTTTTCCTCTCTCCTGGCCAACTGGTCTGTCCCGGATCCATGGCAGTTCGACCTTGCACCGTGCTCCTAGTAGTAAGAATGCCCCTAGTAGCGATGCCAGGAGCCCCTAGTAGCGTCCTTGCTCCTAGTAGTAAGGCCAGGAGCCCCTAGTAGCTTCCAAAATCACTCTTACTGGAGAGATAGCTTGCTTATATAATTGTGTCCTTGAGCGGCTGCATTGCATGTCTTTCGATGGCCTCAATTTTCGGATGCTCTTGAGCATGCCCAAGTTGGAATTTCTTGGATGGAGAATGATGGAGATGGTCTTGAGCTTTATGTTCTTTGCGAGGAGTTATATTCCCCTTCGTCGTACTGCTTCCTCTGGAGAGGGCCACTTTGCTTGGGCTCGCTCGCAGGCTGAGGCCATTGCCTTTGGATATATTTGGATATACTTGGAACGACTGCGCAACTCAGTTTGCCGTCATTGTAGGCCAAACTGTCTCCTTGTGCGGCAGTACCATACTGCCTGCGTTTATCTGTCGTGCTCGGATGTGTTCTCTTTACCGCCAAGGGGCAGGCTCTTGTGTCTTTAGATGGTCCCACGCCTTGTTTTCCTGAACAGGCCCGTGTGATTGAGACAATTCAAGATGAGTTCCAACAGCGTACTCGACTGGTTTCCTACGGCTGGTGGCCATGCCTTGAGGTGAATCCCTTGCCTGAGGAGCCCAGGTTCCACTGGTGCCCTCCGAGTGGAAGCTTCAACATGCTTCAGAAGAAGCTCAAGGTTGGCAACAGGCTTGCCAAGTTGTGTTTGCTTGACGACCCATGATGGGGTCGTGGTGCTACCTGTTGCTGTTCGTGTTCTGAGCTGTTCTGCACGCCTTTTCTCACCTGTTCGCATCTCTCTTGGCTGTGTGTTGCAGCCTCATCGACGACACTCTGGTCGGGGCGATGAAAAGATCTAAACACAATGGTTGCACCCAAATGAATTAAACACGACACGCATCAAGCTCAAATTTCTCACCTGTTCGTATCCAGTCTCCGACACCAAGCCCCTTCCCCGCCACCTGTGCTAGGGTGGGCCTCCTTCTGCAAGTAAAACAGATGCCATTGCTAATAGGTTGGAGGCCATTAGGGTGGAGGCCATCGATGGCCTCCAACCTAAGAGCGCTGGGCTCCGCCCTACTAGCGATGGCCTCCAACCTAAGAGCGACGGCCTCCAACCTAATAGCTGTTAAGTTATTTGATGTTGTTTGTCTTCACTTGCTTGGCTTTCATCGACATGGCTCAAAGAGAGCGCTGGCAAGGTTCAAGGTGCACAGCTGCTGCACAGCTGCTGCCACCGACTTTCTTCCACAATTTCTTTTTCTTGGTTGGGGCCTACGCTGGAATAGTGAAACCTCATTGTATTCGCCTTACTTGTGACGTCAGTGTATCTCACTTGTCTCAACCTGACTGGGGGGCCATGCTTGGATAAAGATGCGTGGAACTTAGGTAGGCATGGAAGGGCAAAGATTCCCCGGCTTTCTCCACGCCCCCAACAAAAAACCGCGTGGTGCCAAATCGGCTAGGCCAAGTGTTCATCTCTCATCATCTCTTGTTTTGATCCTTGGCGAAAAGTATTTCAGGCGCCGATGTTCCTTCCCAGCCTTTGCCCGTCTCCTTTCCATTCTGCAGAGCGAACTCGGTGTGGGTCTGACTTAATTTGGTTTAGTTGAAACCAGTGGCGGATCTTCGTCGACATTCTTGGGGTCTCCTTTCTCCGAAAACCCGCGGGACGATCCTGCTTCCATTTCTTCCTGGCTCCGGCCTCGGCTCGTGTTTGAAGGCCTGAAGGGACAGTACGAGTTCGCCATATCCTTTTCCGTCATCCACAGCTGCAGGGTACTCAACAAACCTGTGCACGTGCAAGGTCAAAGAAGTAGGACTCTGAAAGCTTTCACTCATTGTGAATCCATTTAGAGTATCAGCCCAACAAACTCCAGAGCTTTGATCACCTTGCTATCTGCAGGCGCCAGGCTGATCCTATGGCCCGTCGTGAGGGGGCAGCCCGGAATGCGGGATCCTCAAATGCGCATCTCCAGTTCCATACAAGCGATTACAAGTGCATTTAGGTGCATTTTTTTGTGTCTTTCGCCGGTATACATTCTATACAGTGAGGGTGGATGGGTGGAGGGGGGTGGTGACTGAGCGCAAGATCGAGACAAAGCTCAATTTTTCCAGTGTGTGGAATTGGCGATGTAGTCCAATGGGTGGAAGTCAACGCCCTCCAATAGAGTTCAAAAAGGGAGAGCAAAGGCGCTCCCTTTGCAAGCTTCAGCAAAACCAGCAACTCTGGAGCACCAAGCACCTGTTTGCAGGTGTTGGAGGCAGAGTCGAATGCCTTGACAGCACTTCAGCGTCTCCTGCAGGATCTTGCTGAGATATTTAATTCGGATCACTTGTTTGGCCAAAGGCAAAGGTTTTTCTCTTTCTCTGTGTTTTACAGTCCATGGACCTGAGGACCCGAACCAATTCATCAAGAGTTGCAAAGAGCCACCTGGAGCGTAACCAGCCGTGGTTTCATTTAGCAATCAGATCTAGTTGTGGCTTTGAGCACCGACTGCCATAGGCTTTCGGACTGCCAGAGTGCTGAACAACCAGGGCAGCTGCCACTCGGCTGTGATAATTGAAGGTGAACCAGACATAGACAAAAGACCATCATGGGTTCTTGTCATGCCAGTTATACAATTATATACAGTAATGCGCGCCAAAAGAGTCAGCCAAGCAGAACCTCCAGTAGGCCTGCCCTCTTTTTCATCTGATTGTAGGGGTACTGTGGGGTAGCAATTGTCAGTCGTGCAGTGGATTCATTGTTATCAAATCTAGAGTTCCCGTCCCTTCTAACTCGCCTCGTTAGCAAGGTTTGTTTATTGGTCTTTGTTATGTGCTCCTTTGGCAAGCTAATTTAGAGTTTCAGTTTAAGGTGTTGGTCTTTGAATTGTACACGCAGCATTTCTCGACTATAGCACTGATAAACGTTTACTTTTCGAGTTGCAAATAGTAACGGTGATGTAAGGGCGGGAGATCTTGGCTGGTTGGCGATCCGCCCTTGGACTCACCGCTTTGCAAATTGTCACATCCTACATCATCCTACATTCTTCACTTATTGCTTCCTTTGGTACTAATCAACAACATTCTTAAATTGCTGAAACTTCTACGTTAGGCGTGGCCAGCAAGAGGCAAGCTTTGAGGAGGTTGCCTTTGGCCAGTGCCACAATCCTTCCATTGGAGCGCCCAATGTAGCACTGTGAGTCACTTGAGTGAGGCTTGCCTGTAAACAGCATTGGGGATTTGGTCTCAACAAGCCGGGGTGTGTCTTGGCTCAACTGAGTATTTGCGAACCTAGCAACCAGTGCATTGCTACTAGTAACAAGTGCATCGCCACTAGAACAAGGAGGTTACTACTAGTAACAAGAAGCTACTACCTTCCGCCTTTTTACTCGACCATTTGCAGTTGAGGTCCACATTATCCAACGCCTTGGCTGAGTTGTGGCTTGGTGCGAGGCTTTTCAACATGAGTGGACAAATGCTTGGCTCATCCAACACCCACATACTGTAGTCTCCCCATGCCTGACCGCCTGCCAATTGCTGATTGGTTATGTCACACCCACCAGTACGTCCCAAGAATTGATCGAAGGTCCCAATTTCTGTTGCTTAATTGGCTGGATGCTAGGTCAAGGTCATCCAGCTGAACTACAACGCTGCCGACAAGTTGCCCAGGGCTGTGTTGAGGTTGGGTTGCAGAAAGAGCGCTGGCAGATACCATGGGGACAGTTCGTGTTCAATTCTAGTAGCTAGGTCTCTGTGTTGCTCCACACCTTACATACCTGAACTGTTTGCTCGATGAGTACGCCTCACACCTTTTTTGACATATTGTGGCATTGCGGCTACTGCTCATGTGCCATGTGAACATTGAATAGAATGGCCAGAATGGCATCGACATCAGGTGGAGAAATGCTTGCTGCCTGAGCAGGGCCAGAGCAAGCGTGGCAGTATCCAAATTGTAGCCAAAATGCAGACCTCATGCACTTGAACATTTTTGCAGCAAATTACAAACTCTTAGTGACGCCCTCTAGAGCTTTGCATGCCACATGTCAAAAAGGTTTTGGACTACAACTACACCCAGACTTACTTGATGGGATACTCGTTGACTACTTTCTTCCTGGATAGTCTTGATTCATGTCCATGAAGAGTTATTTTTGGCTCAGCTACACAGCTATATTTGCGCAAACAGGTGATCTGGCAGCAGGCAGATTCTCAAAAAGCAGCATGCACAGCAACCTTCAACCATTTGGTAGATGAGCTGCATTTTAAAGACCAAGACCTGGAAGCTTGGTGAAACTGCATGCTTTGGGACGCGTGCTCCGTGCGCTGGCGGGAAGAGCAAGAAGGCAAGAGCAGTAGCCTGGGACGGTTTCCCCAGACGAATAGTGTTACTAGTAGCTTCTTGTTACTACTAGTAAGGCACTTGTTATTAGAAGCGATGCACTTGTTACTAGTAGCTTCTTGTTACTAAGCGAAAGTTGCAAAAGAACGTTGATGCTGTAGGCCATGGCGTCTCCTGATGCCCCTGAGCGGCGGGAGGCCACATCTGACCGAGCATTGAGCAGTCTGCCTGCGCCGGGGCCTTCTTTGTGTGTGAGAACACTTTTCCGACACTTTGAAACATATGCAGTGCACAAGGATAGAATTAATTCGGTCCTGCTAAAGCCTAAAGCCTTGCAACGATTGGTCAACTTGAGCCAAGGCGGTCAGAGCGAATGGTATCTGCACCAAGCGCCAAACGGATTCGAGTGCTTTGTGCTTAGACGTGCTTGGGCGCGCTTGGGCTTAGAATTATCTGCAGAATTCAATGCTTGGTCACGCCGCATGTAAAGGAGCCCTCCAAGCTGCACCAAGGTCTCCTCCGTGTGGCCTCAAGCCCGAGCTGGTCTTCAAAGAGTTGATTGTTGACCAGGTCTTTCGACCGCTTTTCACGACAAGAATCAGTGACAATGAGTGACATGTGCCAATGCGATCTAATGTGTGATGCGCCAGTATATTGTTTCGGACACGTGAGGTGCAATGGAATCGCAATGACAACGACAAGTTCTCAGCCC
This sequence comes from Durusdinium trenchii, assembly GCA_963970005.1. NCBI lineage: Eukaryota > Dinophyceae > Suessiales > Symbiodiniaceae > Durusdinium > Durusdinium trenchii. The sequence continues at coordinate 543,939 of CAXAMN010023673.1, forward strand.
ATGCAGATACAAATCACAATCTTTTTGCGGCAACCTCAATTATTGTTGGCACTGAGTTTCCCGGGTCCTTTTGAATGCGGCGAGCGTGGTATATCCAGGTCAGTGACACCAACCGGATTGTTTGCTACGACCGTGACGGAAAGTACCAGCCTCTCCTTTCTGGTATCGAGGCGGGATCTGTCGCCCGCCTGTGTCGCAGGTTGCAGACTGGACTTATTGTTATTTCCCTTTTTGCAAGTTCGTCAGCCCGGATTGTTTGCCTTCATTTCATTCCCAGTCTTCACATGGCAACAAAATCAGCTAATCTGCAGCCGAGTCATGTGAGCATGCCATTTGTTTGATCGTCGCAGCCTCACCACATCGTTCCGAACGGTACAGCAGACTTTGCCTGGCACTCAGGGACAAACACTGCCGAGAGTGCACCTACAGACCAGCAACTTCTGTACCGGCACTTCAGGTGGTTCTTCTGCGAAAATCGGACAAGCAGAAGCTGAGCAAGGTACACCTCTTCGCTTCGAGTTCAGATCTGAATGCATCAGTTTGACAATTGTTTCGAGTGCCGTTCCCAACCGCATCGGCCAACATCGCAATTTCTCAAGTTGCAGATATCTTGTGTCATTGCATGTCATTTCGTGATTCATCTGCAGGTAGATGCAAAAGGGCATGTAGCCACCATTCTGGAGGTGGGAGTGAAGATAGAAGAAACAGTTACATTGGATTCCTTCTCAGCAATTTCCTGGCAGTCATCAGCTCCACTCTACGGACCCGACATTTGCCCGAATGGCTGCAATCTCGGACCAGAGAAACTGTTGGAATGAAAGTGAGAGAGAGAGAGAGAGAGACGAAAGAGCGATTTGCAGGCACTAGTAACTATATAGAAGCTACTAGTAACAAGGTGCATCGCTACTCGTAGCTAGAAGCTACTAGTAACAAGGTGCCTTACTACTAGTAACAAGAAGCTACTGGTGAGCACTTTCAATTAGTTTCCTGACTTCAGAAAGAGAGAGAGAGAGAGAGTGTGGAGAAAGGTCATTAGAATGAAAGTTTGTGTGCGTGGCTGAAGACAGATAAGACGGACACAGTTCCAGTTTCACAGCTCGCCTGAGGCGATGTAGTCCACCACCCATCTCAAAGCCGCCTTGAAAGACGCAGGAACGTGGGGGTGAAAGGGCATACGAATAAAGGAGCAACCTATTCAAATGATTTGTAAGTTGTGTCAAGATGCTGCAGATGCACCTCCTTTTGTGCTGCTGCTTCTGTACTGTTCAAAACTTGCTAGAATTGACATTGTTATTCGTGCATATTCATGTGCATATTCATGCGCCATGTGCTTCCACCAACAGCACTCTACCCAGCAAGGAAGACCTAGGTGGGAAGTTGCTTGTGACACTAGATTTGGCAGTGTCCAGTAGTATATTACCTTTTGCATGCAATTGTTCAAACGAATCCAGCTGATACCACCAAAGGGCAGTCTTCCAAATGAGATTCCATCTACAATATAGGCATTGAAGTTGATGTTCTGCGTGGTAGGGGGTTCATTCGGGTGAGTTGCTCAGAAAACGAAGTTCTTCGTGATATCCAGTCTGCTGGGACAGGGGAGGATGACACTGATCATGTGAGAACGTTTGCTTGTTGGTGGTTGTGTGCCACTTGGAGCATGATCCCAATGCGTAACACCTTTGAGACATGTTCGCAACCATAGATAACAAAGGACTCATATGACAGGAGAGACATATGTGTACACATATAATATTTATAGATTTATAAAGGAACCTAGACCTAGGCCCTATTTAGTTACTTTTTTCACTTTTCCTTTTCTATTTTCAACTGACCTAGGTGAAACACATAATTCCATGTGACTCACTGACACCAATACTTGGTGATCCAGGTCGTACCTGGAATGTTTCTACTAGCGACCTCCAACCTAGTAGCTTCTTGTTACTAGTAGTAATGCCAGGTGCAACTACTAGCTTCTTGCTCCTAGTAGCGATGCCCTTTGTTCCTAGTAGAATCTTGTTCCTATTAAACCTCGATGCTTTGAAATCCCTTGGCCATAGGCTGCGTGCTTTTTTTTGTTGTGTGTGTGTTTGTATACACGCCGGTGTGTGCGTTCGTGCGTATGGGTGTGTGGGAGCTACACAGTAGGTAGTAGCTCTTTTGATGTAAGAGCACCATTGCCACAGGTGGAGACCTGAATATTTAGTTTTGTTCGTCCCATAAATAGCTGTAATAATCCTGGCAAGGAACACCTCTAGCAGAGAATAGTCTGAGCATTCAAGTTTGATCAGAAATCTAGAGGACATCTCACAGACCAAGGGGTTGGGCTCTACAACCGGGTCAGCAATATATTGTTCGCATATGTTCACATATACCAATGCCATTGTCTACTTTTCTATACTATATAGGAGTTAATATACGTTAATTATTGACAGTTATATAATATGAGTTAATCGGTGATCTGACTGTGGCAGGGATTCGTGCACACATCTAGGACTCACTGATCACATTTGCTTGCACGAGCGCTTTCACCACCACCACCACCACCACCACCACCACCACCACCACCACCAAGATTCGGCCGTGGATTCCTTCCCAGTCCCAACAACGAGCTTGTGGCGAGCATCGAAGGCGGTAGAGGGAAGGTGCCACTTTCAGCAATGCTTCATGTCATGGACACGAGAGTTGCGGCAAGCTGCGCACAGTTTCAGCTGGCATTGAGCGAGTCCTGATCGAGCAGAGCAGCGTTGTGTTGAATTTTTTCTTACACATCTGCCTGCAGGTAATCTCCTTTGAGGTTCGCCCTCCACTGACTCCACTGACCATCAAAGCCTGGTTTTTGTTATCAGCATTCATCAGCTATTGAATTTGTTAGTGTTTGATAGTTCTTGTGTTTTCTTCCAAAGAGAGAACTTCGCCTGCTCCCCACACTAACATTGCGTGAATTTGCGTTCCGGCTCAAGCTAAATCCGACCCACACACCCGCTCCAAGTGAGTCCGCTGCGGACATGGCGGACAAGGTGAGCTTGAAAGTCTTTTGTTGAGTTGAAGTCAAAAGGTAGCAGGCTCAACTGCTTAAAAAGCCTCAACACGCAAGCGGCTAAGGTTTTGTGTGACGTGTAACTCTTTCAATCTCTGACCCAAGGTCCTTTGAATCTATCTTTGTACCTTTGTAGATTTCAGAGGCTCCCATGTTTCCATCATGAGTCATTGAATCATGTGGAGGCTGAAGACCCGATGGAGGTGGATGAAGAGATGGAGGCTGTTTGATCTTTTGGTGTCCTTTCTGTCTCCCATCTCCTCAACAGGGGGGAATTATTTGATGGCTGTGACAGCAGTGATGTTTGCTGGATGCTGTGTTCGTGCCAGCTCTTTGCAGTATGGCTTGAATAGATTGCCAGGCAACTGAGTCTGCAAGAAAGGTCTTTGAGGACCTTCTGGACAAGGCAAGACCTTCTGGTGGATGCAAGCTGAAAGCAGTTCCAGAGTACGCCGTTGGGGTGCAATGGCGTCATTCAAACTGTTTCAATCCCCTTGTGCTAGAATGGCTCCCATACATGAAGCGGCAGCCATTCAAGATGTAAGGCACAAAGCCTTGAGGTGAAGGATGTGTCAAAGGCCAAAGAGGCTCGACGGGACAACATATTGGAGCTCGAAGCAGTACTATGAGGCAGTCGAAACAAGATGACAGTTGTGACAGTGACAGGCCTACAAAGAAATAATCTTCAAGCAGGATGTCGAGGAGCTGAGAGTCAGCGACCGAAGATGATACTGTACCTTTCCCTGCTTTCTTCCAGTACTGGCGATAAACGCACAAAAGTGTCTCGCAGTTTCTTGGCCTTGGCTCGTTGTTGCTCAATAGGACCAATGTAGACAGGTGAAAGGCTGATGATGCAAGAAGTGAACAAACCAGGACCCAAACGCAAAGTATAGAGAAAAAGCCATCTATGTGCTGGCCTCGGTCGCCTCTGTCTGTGCTGGGCATTTGAGGATGCAATCGAGATTGAATTTGGAGATCTGGATATTTTGGATTCCCAGCCATTCCAAGGCCTTGGGAGACCTCCTTGTGGCTAAGAAACTGCCGCAGGACATCTCTTCTCTCAGCAAGGAGCATCCACACGCGGTGAAGGTTTGGAAAAGAACAAGCAGTTTGTTATTTGCACAATTCTTGCTCCTTGGAAATTGCTTACTTAAAAGAACCCTCAACCATGTCTTCCGATATATATATATACATATATATATATACTACTGTCTAATGACTTAGGCCAACGTGATGCAAGTGACATACCAATCTGGCTACCCCCAGGGCTAAGTCATGTGCCCTGACATATCGAGCAAAAAACATGTCTGGGTTGGGAAACCTGGTGTCATAGGACCTGTGGACACCTCCCGGACAAAAAAAATAAAAAAAACAGCTAAATAATGCTAGATACCACTGCCTGGCACCCTGGTGACACAGTGGTGACATAGGGTGCGACTATGTGTTTTTGTGGGCGCTGCTTCCTTGAATACCTCATACATATTTCTATGAATATCATGGTTGTGGCCTGATGACATAGGCCTTAAGAGGAAATGCCAATGTTGGATCAATCCTGATGACATAGGCTTTTGGACTTGGCGTGTATGTCCGACAAGTCCTAAGTTACTAGTCAGTAGTATATATGATCAGGACCTTCGGCCGCTCTTTGCAGAATTGCCAAAGGCGCAGTGAATCTGACCTTGGTCGCTACGTAGCTTGCGTGTGACTGTTGATTGGGATTGATTCGATTGCTGGTTTTGCTCTCATTTTGGGGCAAAGTTGATGATTGCAGGGCCAAGGACAGGTAGAATTGCTGTGTAATTATATAGTTGAAATAGTAGTGGTGCAGGTCAGGCAGGAGACCCATATGATGCAGTGATGGCGCTGTGGGAGGAAGGTTTGCCTTATCTCCCTAGCACGTTTGGCTTTGAGGTGCTGACTGAATGTTGCCGCACCTACTACTAAGTGCTCCTCTTCAGAGAGCCCTCATTCCCTGGAACAATGCAGCAAAATCCGAACAACTGCGTCTAGTTTTTTGGAATAGAAAGGACTCCGGACCATACAAGAAGGCAACATGAGCCCTCGTTAGAACAAGACACTGAGATGCTTGCATTCTGAATCAACCCTCTGCAAAAGAGCATGCTTGATGTCCATTAGCTTTTTCCTGCATGTTTCTCTGCGCGTGAGATTTTGCCCTAAGTCAGAGTATTTTGTCACTCGTAAAGCATTTCTGTTCATCATACCCTTGCGTCTACCAAACAAGATACCTTTTTCTCATGACATCTACCTTTGCGACAAACCTGCTTGTGCTTGACAGTGCGTGAGCGTGCCCCTCACAGTGCGTGAGCGTGGCCTATCCCCTAATTCTGGCATAATCTTTATCTCACGCCCTTGCCATTCCACGCAGGGCCACATCTTAGCTTCAATGAGACAGTCTTCTTGGGAGAACAGTGCTTAAGCATTCATTCTACCCACATGCACCCTCTGTGTGAAGTGTATCTCACCATCTCTCGTTTTATGCACTTTCTGTCCAGCATTTCACCAAAGGCAAAGAAGAAGTAAATACAAAAAAACAATTGATGTTTTGAAGATACCACGTTCAGAAAGGTTCAACAAAACGGCAATTGCTAGACAAGCCTTTAGATTTGCTTCATCGAACCCAACAAGCAGAACACATCTATTCCTCTGTATACCTTGTTGCTAGTAGTAACAAGTGCCTCGCTAGTAGTAACAGGTGCCTTACTAGTAGTAACAAGAAGCTATTAGTAGACCCCAAAAAGGAAGACAAGAAACCGCAAGAAACACAGCCAGACGGACACAGCCGTCTCATGGCGCCACGGTCACGCTGGACTCTATGTCGGGCATTCCGAGAGCCTTGCCGCGGATTTTACGGCTATGCCCACTCCTTCACAGAAGTTCCTAGCTCAAGGGAAAGAAAATGCACTGGCCTCCAACCTACTAGCAATGGCCCACAGAAGTTCCTAGCTCAAACCCCATCAGCGACCGGCCAAGTAGAATGCACCTTCGTTCGGTCACTATCCTCCCACACTTCAGTTGCCTCAACTGCATGCCACGGCGGCTCAGCACACCGGCCAACCGCAGCCAAGTGCTCTCCAACCGCAACAGCTCCATCATCCGCGAGCCAAATGGCTTGGTCAGATGGGCCTTGCGGCCAAATCAAACCAGCAGACACTCATCTACTGGTTGAAAGAGGGGGCAACAAAAAGGTTGAGGGAACCCTGACACAAAAGACAGGGCACCATGAGATGAAGCTGATGAGCTGCATGATGAGTCCGCTTCACCTCCAGCTTGGCTTCCCAGCATCCTGGATGAGCTGCACACATACGCACATGTTGCCGCAGAAGGTCAGGAGCAGGGTGACCTCACATGCCATACATTGCGCCGGGATTCCCATTCATTGGCTAAAAATTGACGAAGACCTTGTCTAAGAGTCTAAGACTAAAACACATTAAGAAACTCATCTCGCAGGAGCAACGGATGGCTCAGGCATATTATATCGATAAAGATCGAAAAAGCTGATCAGTACGTATCAGCCAAAGTGTCTTGATGGGGCTGTTCATGAAGTGCACAATGGAGAGTCGCCTCAACATTGTCATGCATAGCCACCCACCTGTCCAGTCGGGGTGGTGCATCATACCTGAGCAAGGGGCACCGACGATGCCACATGCTGCCCAAAAGCTTCAGGGTCGAAGTGAAACATGTTTGGAACGTGTGTTTGTATTGGTTTGTCGTGCTCACTCCCTTGGTTCCTTTTCACTTTAGCGGTAGCCTAAAGCTACTGCGGGATTGCACATCAAAATGTTTCCGCAATGAGTTGCACATCCTCGAAAGAGATCAGATTATGTAAGACGTCAAGCGGCTGCGGATCTATTGCCCAACACAGGTTGAAGCACACAGGCTGACCCACAATGTGAACGGTTCTTAATCCAAATGCAAGCTTCGACATTGCCTCAGCATACACTTGTGATGTTTCTAATTCTGAAAGTTGCATTTTTTGCATTTCAACATTCAACACCCCAAACACCTGACTGAGCCCTCCAAGTACCTTTCCAATTCCTCATTCTCACGTAGCCACGCCCATTTGATTCTAGAATGCCGCGCTATATGCCGCATTGAACATTTCTTTTGAGTGAACAATCCCTATAGTTAAGTTTCCCTAAAATCTAGGGACCAAATGAATAGCGTGAGCTACTACCCTGCGTCCAGTTACTAGTAGCGTCCACTTGTAACTATAGCTACCTCATCCCTACTAACTAGCTACCTACCGTTACCTACCTACCTCACCTCTAGCGGCCGAGATCTGCGGAGGCGAAAACAGCAAAGATTGTTAGACACTTCATCGATCTGCTGGCCAAGACGGAGGGTTCCCAGGCAGTCTCATACCTCATGGCGTGTGGAGACAATTCATAGATTTCCTCCAGTGTGAGGCTTTGCAGATAGAAATGTGCAAGGACTGCATCGAATGGTGCAAAGGCTGGGTACAAGTGTGACTTTCTTCAGAATGGATTGTAGAAGGTTGCCGTCCTGACAGCTGCTGGGGACACCACCTTCAATACTGAGTGAGACGACAAGATCTATGCATTTTGCTCCAGGTGAGAAGCGCACTTTCCTGCTGCCTGCTCAGCCTGCTCAGTGCAAATTGAGATTCGCTGGAAGGACTCAACTATCACCGACAGGTCCACATGTTCCACAGTGTTTCCACGCTAGGCGCCACAGAGTTGAGACCAAATTAGCTGGGCTGTACTTGCCCGACTCCCAGAGACTCCCAGAGACTCCCAGAGACTTCCAGAGACTTCCAGCCAGTTGGAACCGACTTTGCACCTTTTGCACCCTTTTGCCAGAAAGGCTGACCAGAAGGTTCAGTTTCCTCCTGCCAAACTGAACCCCATACCTGAGGGTTGAGCTCAAGTACCAAGATGCATTGGAGCTGCTCACGAACCGCCGTCATGGATTGACATGCTACTGCAACTGCTACAAGAGTTGAGCTGACAACTGACAACCCATGGCTTGCATAGAGTTGAGGCTCAGATGTTCCGGAGAGAAGTTTTCCATAATTTCTGGTTCAAATATATAATCCTGCCAGCATTTCAGAACATGGCCATCGGCCATCCGTTACGACACATTCTGAACATGCCACACATTTCTGGTGGCAGGAAGTTACTGTCTGAAGTCAAGAAACTGGATGACAAGTTGCTCCTTGTTGAGTGGCACTGCCTCGCTTGAGAGCTGCAGCACGAAAGTTTCCAAGCCAACACGCTTTGAGCTGTTTCTTGTGCATATTTGTGGCAGACATACAAAACAACTATAAACAACTGCTTTGAGGTCGCAGCAATGTGATGTAGACCTATGCTCGTGTCCTTTTGATCAATCTCTGTGAGGATACACAACATTGAGTGCCGGGTCCACTACGCTGTGCAGAACATGCCCAAGGCAAACTGCGCCAAGCACAGATCTTCTTTCTTTGTTCTTTGCGCGACTCAACTTGACAATTCATCAATGCTCAGTCATTGCCATGCGCAAGTTCCGTATATACATACATTCATTTCCGGAGGCCAAAGCTGCTCTGACAGCAGCGAAGACAAATGTTCAAAGCCCAATAGAGTCTGTATACAAGTTTTTCAAGGCAGAATGGAGTGCTCCATCATGGTTTTGCTTCATCTTACAATTGAGGCCAATGCCATCCACTGCCCACCATTGCTACAGGTGCCAGACTATGAACGCAGGATGACACGCAGCAATGAACCTGTACGGATCGTGTGCCAGGCCGAGATTGACCTGCTGTCAGGTGTTCTCAGTGCACGGGAGAAGGCTTGCTCCTTCAGAATATTTGCTTCTGTACTCGTACCTTGTAATCCGTTGCTCGTGCACACAAGCGACCTTATGCGAGTGCGGAACACATCATATTCTTGCAGCTACTTGATTAGCAAGTCAAACTCTCAGCTCCTTTCAAAAGAAGAATCAACCCCTGCTTGATAGCAAAACAACAGCTGCTCATATTGCAGCTTCGGATGCAGTGCTACGCTTCCTCATGCGTTCGATTCTCCTCCCAAAGAATGTGTAGTAAGTTTTGCTTTGGAGGACCACCGGACAGCCTTCTCCTACTTCTATGAGGCTTTCGAGGCCTACCACCAGACGAATACCACAGCGAAGGCCTGCAAGCGGTCAGGTTGTAATTCCCCTTGGGAAGTCCCAAGCATTTCTATTACACTTTTCTTTGGCCTGAGGCGAGAACAGCCATGAAATATATGCTTCTTTCGAAGATCATGTCTAACCAGCCGAAGGACTGCATTTGAGAAGGCAAGTTGAGTTCATTGGCACCCTGATCAAGCTTGCTCACGTTGCTTTTCCCAAGGAGACTTCCACCATCATTAGTAGCAAGTCTGGCAGGGATCTCAGCTGCGTGAATAAAGACAAAGCTAAGCTGCCTTGCTTTTTGCCTTTGTTATACTCGCAGTAGTAGTTATACTTGCAGGACTACAATATGTGGGACCAGAGATTGATGCTATGGCCGCTGTCGCTAGCGCACATGAGGCACTGAGCTTGACAGCTAATTCCCACCATTGATGACAGATTCAAGCAAAGCATGTGTGCATGTTGAGCGTGTTGAGTACAATCCGTGGAGTCAAGCCTGCAAGCGACTCTTTAGGCTCGATCTCTCAAGAAATTTGAGGGGGTCCTGGAGCAGCACAAGCAACAGCTCTCCGAGGATTTCATCAGAGAAGCATTGCAAAGAAGCAAGTAGAGCGTATCATATCAAGCGGATCCATGTCTAGCCAGAATTGCTTGTTTTCATATTGAAGGACCCAATCATCCAGTTCCACCTCTCAGACCTCAATGAGACGCTATTGGAGCAGAACATCCTCAGGACTTTGTTTTTTCATGGTTTCTTTTTGTTTCTTTCTTACTTACTTTCTTTTGGCATAAACGAAGAAAGACAGTATGCAACGCTTTGTAGGCTTTGAACTTGCTACGTAGGTTCTCGCTGCAGGATATTGGAACCCTTCAGCAGGGTGGAGATCACTCATGTAGCTGAGCTCATCGAGTTGCCTTTGACTCGCACGCAGGCCAATAAGAGCTGTCAGCGCTCATGCTTTCTCACAAGATGACAGTCACCTGTTGCCTTCCAGGCAAAGCTTAGTGAGATGATCTTGGACCAGAAGCTCAATGGGACGCTGGACCAAGGCCCGCTCCGGCAGCAAGCGGTGCACATTCTCATATTCGTTGAACACGTCCTGTTCTCGTAGGTATTGGTGTCCTCATCGTATTCGATCAGGAACAGGCCTGGAACAGTTGGGATTTTTGCTGTGCTGTGTCAGCTCACGGGCACTGTTGCTGACAAGGCAGAACAACGATCACAACATGCTGAATTTGACGATTCTTCTATTTACTGTATCTAGGTGTACTTCCATTTCTCCGTTGGTTCTCTTCCTAGGTCCTCTCCTCCTGCCCAAAGGGTTCTCCTTCAAAGGAGGTGAGTACAGGTGAATAGTGGACCTGTCATGACCTGTCCACCTGAGAAGAACCGTATATCAAGCTAGGCAGCCCGGCCTGTTCGCACAAACTCATCTGCTTCTGGTCCATGGTCAGCTCTTAAAGTCCATGGCTCATCGTGGTTCTAGTTTTGTCGCGCATGTTTGTCGCGGGTGGTTTCCCACCTCCACCCGGTATCATAATTTTCTATACACACTAGCAACATTGGACTGAACTTGCCACCTTTGGCTGCTCAAATCGAGTGCGGCATCCAAGCTTTCAGTTAACATGTATTCCAACATGGTGTGCCTTTTCTTTTTGTCGCGTACATGGGTCAGCCGCTGTATCAAATAAGCAGTCAGAAGGCGAAAGAAGCCGATTCTTCTCTCGAAAACTCAATGGGCCGATAGATGCCTAGCAGCAAGGACGCTGCTAGGGGCGCTCCTGACGTTACTACTAGGAACAAAGGATGCTACTAGGAGCAAAGATCGCCACTAGGAGCAAGGACGCTGCTAGGGGCGCTCCTGGCCTTACTACTAGGA
>CAXAMN010023673.1:554997-572287 GCA_963970005.1 Durusdinium trenchii
TAGGAGCAAGGACGCTGCTAGGGGCGCTCCTGGCCTTACTACTAGGAGCAAAGGATGCTAGTAGTAACAAAGGGCATTACTACGAGTAGCATTCTTGCTACTAATAACAAGTAGCTACTAGGAACAAAGGGCAATTCTACTAGGAGCAAGGACGCCACAGAACCTTGGGGTGACACCCACCAAAAAGAGTGGGCAACCGACTGAAGTTCGCAACCCTCGCCTCCTCCTCGTGAATGAAGCAAGACCTCTTCTAGAAAGTTTTCCTTTACCGGAACAATCTGCACCACATTCTTTGGGGGCAACATGAAACAACTACCAAACATCACTCCAGCCGACCAAAGCAAAACTTCCTCCAGACCTGACCTTGACCTTTTACACGCTATCGAGACTACACGAAATGAAAGAACGCGTCTCAACTACACATGTTGTTTCAAAGTTGCAGGCCTAAACAGCCACGAAAACCCAAGGTGGAAGTGATTCTCAAAGGTGGAGAGAATGAAGCATTCGAGTTGCTTTTCAGATGCGGATTCGTATTCTTGTGCTTTTTCGAGTTGATGTCACCATGTTTCCTTCTCACTCATGTAGGTGTTTGCTTTGTCAGTAGAAGGCAGTTGTCGTTGTTGTCATAGATGTTCAGGTCAAGCAAAAGGTAAGCAGAAGCTGGAACCAATAGACGAGCAATAGAAAACTCAGATCAGATATTTTTCCTATTGCTCCAAGCCTTCGAACTATTCCCACCCCCCAGAATCCTCAGAAGTGTACAATTCAGTTCCTTTGGGCTTGTGGACAACCCCGTTGGAAGTTTGTTTGGGGCAATGTTCTCAATGATTTGAAACATTGGCTTTGACAAGGTTCTCAGGTCAGAGTGTTAGCAGAAGCTACCGAAGGATCTTAAAGGGAGCCAAGAGCTGACCAATAGAAAGCTCTGCTCAAAAAAACACACTTGTTTAAATATAACACATGCTGGAAGAACATCATTTGCTTATTATTCTAACTCCCGAAGCAATTCAGGGGTTTACAATAATTTCGCAAACACTTTTTACGGTTCCCTCCCACTGGGCTATTTGGGGCACGACACAACCATGATGTGTGCAGTATGAGCATCGACGGGCCTCAGTCTCAGACAAAGGGGTGCGAAGAGAATGGGAGTTTGCTCCTGAGGTGAGCTCAACGTACGACAACTCATTGAAGACCATCAAGAACACCTCAGAGGCACTCCGAGACTGTTGGCCTCTAGTTTGGAGTTTCTTCATGACACATGAGTTACAGAAGAAACGCAGACTTGTACCGCTCACTGATGTGACTGAATGTGAGTTTTGAATACATTTGACAGGTCTTGGACACTCTATATGGCCAAGCAAAGCAGCTTGCATGAGGACCATGGTTTGTGCCAGCTACAAGGCATGTCAACCGCTGATGTATGTGGAGCCACCACCCTCTTTGGGAGGAGTCTCCAATGCAGAAGAGACGCGACAGTATTCGCAAGATGATAGATCGCAAAAAAGACCACCAGTTCTGGATGCTTGTTCTTAGTGGTGTGGTCTCTTGAATCAAACTCTGCAAAGTTTCAACACTTTCGCATGCAACTTCATGGACACAGTCATACTTGTTGGCATTGAGTCTTGATCTCATCCAATCAGGTCAACATTTAGGGGGCCGTAGAGGTTGAGCTAGTTTCTGTCCTATTGAAGCAGTGCACTACCCTGCTTAGGTTGTCACTCAATCAGCACACAAATAGACATCGCGCGTTCTCGTTGCCTAGCTTGGCCCAGCTTTACTTTTGTACCACATCTAATAGCGCGTTGGAAGGCTGGAATGGGTGTGAGTAATCAATCCAAGCAGTGTTTCCGGTTTCTATTTGGAAGTGTACGATTTGCAGGCATGTCCTCCACGGGATCGGGCTTCGAAAGCTTCTTGGGGGCCATGAGGGGTGCTGAAGATCGCCATGTGCAGAGCTAAGGGTCAAAGGACACCTTCTGGTAAACTGCAAATGTTCTTCTAAACCTAAGACCTCAAACATGCATGAATGTTGAGAATTCCAGACAGACCCCTTGAAATGCCTAGAATCTAGAAGTTCAATGGAGGTGTTTCAGCAGAGTTTGGAATCGGATCCAAGGCAGCAACCTACTACTGCTTCGGAACCGCCAGTGACCTACTGGTCACAACACTGATGGCAGAGCTAAACTTGCTTGAATCCATGAGCGGCGGGAACAACTGAGCGGTCCGAACGACGATGTCCCTGACTTGAGGATGACAAGGACAAGCTGGTGAACCCCGGAGAGACCTTCAACCAGCACAACACCCAGAATCAAAGGGCTTTATGTCGTGCTCGGATAGATAGAGGATAGAGGTGATCAAATTCGAGCGAGCTGTGACATGGTTCTTCTTAAGATTGGAAGCGTTTTACTTTGTTCGAGGTTCTTGAAGGATGCCCCAAAGCCCGGTGGAAAGGGTGATGGCAAGGTGCATTTGCAACGGTGGGCCATTCTGCTTGGAAGAGACCTGACATTGATATGTTGAGCATGAACACACTTAGATGAGAGTCTGAGTCTGATAGAGTGGCTGCAGTGCCGCACTATGTCACTGCAGGGAAAGTGATCTGGTGGGCTGCCAAGCAATCTAAGAAACTCGAGGCGGCAACGAATGTGTACAATGCAAGAAGTTCAGCTGATGGACCAGATCCAAGCTTCGGCCGTCCTTGCAAAAAGCATGTGTATCATTGTGTATCGATGCTTCAGCAGTGATTTGCTAGCCAATCAATCAATGGCCAAAGTGTGGATGCAGAAGACTGAGTGTGGACAAGCACCTGCCAAACCTGCGATGGAACAAAGTGCCTCACAGCAGGCAACGCACAAGCAAATCGTTGGTTGGAACACTGGGTTTGGCAGGACAAGAGTCACAGTGACTGAGCTGTGTAAAGCTTCCAAACGTGCGAAAGAGCCAAAGGGAGATCAAGTGATCGTGTTGGGCTTTCTTCGAGGCGTTGGCGCTCTTTTTAGTTTTCAGGCGCCATTTGGGGCGTAAGAGTCTCAGGATTTGATGTGGTTTGACCTTCAGAACACAGAGTGTTTTCTCTCAGTATGTATTTAATGAGCGTAGCAGGCCGGAGACTTGACTGTTCACACAAGCTTGTAAGCGGGTTGGACCATCACGATTTGAATGCATTCATGAAGTATGGCTAGCACTTGGAAGCTTAGATGCAACACAAAACAAGCATGTGACAAGCGGCAGACTTGCCATCACTGTATTTCAGCAACATGCAGAGTTGGCATGTTCCTACTATGCCTGTGGCTGCGGGCTTAGATGGTTGAACACATGACTTCACCTTGAACCTTGCTCTGGCTGTGGTGCACGAACATTCTGGAAAGCGCATTGTGCTTTCGCACGGAGTACTGAGTATGGCCAGCTGCGATTATTTTGCATTCAGGTTTGGACTCTACGGCTGTTTGAAGGCGTGTTCGCATGATGTCTTTGTTTGTACCTTAGCCCGTAGCGTGCTACGGATTTGACCGGGCACTTCTTCGCAGCAATTGACCAAGTGTGCTTGGAGCTGTGCTCGCGTGAAAATCAGCCACTATACAAAGGTAAAGGACCACACAGTATCATGCAGATCACCAATGTTTGCATCGGCTGCATCGACCATGAACTCTTTCGAATAAAAGTGTTTTAGAATAGTCGCAGAGCGTGACGGAGACTGAGGCCATCGCCACGAATTCCTCCTATCCCTAGCAAGGCTCGGTCTGCCATGCAATCGATTGAGATGTTGACCTTGTCATATCTGGGCCTGTTTGATTTAAGAGAGAGAGAGAGAGATTGTGTTGGTTGGTTTGGGACCTTGTTTGGCATGTCTACTGCACCATCGGATTTCTGTGAGAAGTTGGGAAGAACGATTGCAGTCAAAGCGCAGAGTGGCAAAGACCCAGCAACTTTGGCCCTGAACATGCCTGAACCAATTTGCAAATTAAGCTAAAACACAAAAATCAAACACACAATGAAAATTTCTTTTGTTGCTTTTTCTTTCAAATCCCTTTTGCAACTTTCGCCCACAGTTGTGCAGTTCTGCATCAGATCGTCCAAAGTGCACCTGGGCAAGACCACGCTCTGGCATTGCCAATGAATCCAATAAGAGAACTGCAACATCGTCACCCTTTGGCAAACTCATCCATCCGGGCAACGGAGGGGTACATGCGCACACCATAGCGGGATCAAACGCGCTTGAGAGTCGAGCTTTTTCAGTCGATGTATTTCAACTTCGGGTCAACTTGTCCTGTGAGGATAGGCAAGGTGCTCGGACTTCACCAGTGTGAAGCCCTCGGTATCGGTCTTTTTGAACAGATGTGTGAAAGTCTAAGTTGCACGACATCAAAGAATTGCACCCATCCTGGCATGTTGGGTTGGGACAGTTCATTCCTTTTTGTCTAAGGCCAGATGTGCAAATTCTGCTTTCACGCCAGGCACTTGTTGAGAAGAACAGGTAGCCAGCACCGGGTAAACAAAACGGTGGAGATCACATCGAGTGAGCAGTACTTCGAGATAAACATTGATTATGCTCAACGAGAGATGGCAGTAGTGGGCTCACAGCGCAGTTGAGCTATTTGAATGTATTCAACAAGCTGACATGGAGGGTTATCTATGTAGCAGATTTCTGAGGACAGCATAAGAACAAAAGAAAACACAACAAACCAGGAACAACCCAGCCTAGTTTATGCGTCAACCAAGCCTCAAACATCGCAATGGCCTCCCCTCTTGCATTCCGACGGCCTCAGCTTGCGCTGGGTGAGGAAGTCATGCAGGCTCTTCTTCATTTGAGTTGAAGAAAGATACAGATGCATCAGACGAATTGCTATGACAATCTATGATATGAATGACCTGAAACACTCCTGCTCCCAAACATTGTAACATGCCAAGACACTGCACGCTTGTTTCAAAGCATTTTCTTTGTTCTACAGGGGCGATGAAACTGCTGACGAGAGCAAGCAAGTAGAGATTACCCCCGATGAAGCCAGAAACAAGAGCAACATGAGGAAATAAGTTTGCACTTTGCGGTAGCCGTGAAAGCAGGCGAAAGGTTCGCGAAAGGGAAGCGACCGATCACTCTTGGGTAAAAGCAATTTGGAACAACTCAGATGCTTGGTGATTCGCTCAAACTGGTTTCCAGCTAGCTATTAGTAACAAGTGCATCGCTACTAGTAACAAGTGCCTTACTAGTAGTAACAAGAAGCTATTAGGAACAATAAGCTATTAGTAACAAGTGCATCGCTACTAGTTTGCGCAGCCCTTTGCAGCCAGGCTGGGCCTGTTAACCCGCTTTCCACGGGACACATCACGCCGGCCAACAGTGTGCGGCCAAATCTGGATATGAGCATGCAGACAGGTGGGCTGCTGTTGTGTGAGATCTGCAAGTGAGTTGTGTTTTGTATTGACGGACAATGGGTGGGCCGGGCCACTTGCAGGCACTCCTTCTTTCCGAGGAAGCGGCCGGATTGGGCAGGCTGAAACTGTGAAGATGTTCTTTGAAGTCGGTTGGGTTCCCATACATGGGGCATGCCACTCTTGAGTGCCAAACTCCCTGGTCTACAATGATTGTAACAATCCTACACCCAAACAGTAACAGTTTCTCAAACAGTAACAATGGGTTGTTTATGCAGCTCACATGAAGGTTGCAGAGCCTGCCTCGCTGGTGCCAGCCACAGAGCTACCTCGCCCCGAGCCATGGACAAGAAAGAATAGTCATTTGGTCATTTGTTCGTTTGGATTCCGTTTGTATTTCTCGTACTTGCATTACTCACTACTTTGCGCGGTGCCTTCTTCAACACGCATCTCATGCATGCCCGTCTCATGCCTGAGGAACTGAAGATCGACAGCAGTGAAGTGGCTCCTCCTGTGCTACCATCTCCAACCAATGCACAGCGTCAGCCAATGATGCCTAGAAGTATTCGAAGCGTACGCTCCGCAGTTCATGGTGCAAATTGGGGCCCAGAGGTGTCGAATGCATTGGCTACAACCATCTCAGTGCGGCCAGCAACAGTCCCACAGAGGCCAGTTTTGGGCTATCAGAGGCAGACCGGCCCAGTGTTGGAGATGAATACGGATGATTTGCCATGTGTTCCAACCCTAGAAACGCCGACAAACTCACAGAGGCAACCAATGATGTCGCGGAGCACCCGCAGCGTGCGAACTCGCATAACAGCTGCGGATGCCGAAACAGTTCAATCATTCCCTCCAGCTGCAATGTCAATGACTCCAACCATGGCTACAGCGACTTTGCATGCTGGAAACATCAGGATCACACCGAAACCACGAGGATTGAAAGTTGCATCTTTGGAGACAGAGTCTTTGGAAGGGGGCACTTTTCAGCTCAGTGGCATGGTTACACCGACGAATCTTGACCGGAAAAATGCACAGATGAGTTTGCAACTTGGCACACCATCCTTCAAGGGAAGCGCAACAACTCAAATGCTTCAAACAGCTCCGCTTCAGAGAGCTCCGCTCGGGAACCCGACGTGAGCTCCGAGCCTAGAGAACCGTACAGGCTGCCAAAGTGACTTATAGATCATTTACATTTATTTACAGAATCGCCGTGATCAAGATTGTTGATTACTATATATATATATATACATGTTACATACCAGCATGACTTTTGGACGTGAATCTCATACACTGGAGCTTTGGTGGCTGTGTTTTTGCCCAAATCAATGCACGCTTGCACAATGGAATGGATGCCGCGAAGCTGCTTGAAAGCACTCCGCCTACCCATGCTGTTCCGTGCTGCAAAAAGTGAACCCTGGTTATGCAGCACAAACACACACACAGAGAAAGACACCCACCTAATGAAGTCAAAAGTGACCTCGTGACCTTGTGTACCCTTTTTACTACTCCAAGGCCCACGAGCCTGCACCAGCGCGGTTGGGTTCTTACAGAATGTGGTGCATGATATTTCCAGGATCTCAGTATCTATCGCCTTCGAGTTCCGTCCGAATCTTGTCCATTTGACGCTTCTCACTGGGTCCTTGGAAGCCTTGGATCAAAGCACTAGATATTCAAGAGCCATGGCTTCAGCGGTTGCTGGACTTCGCACCCTCGACTCAGTCACTGGTGTAGGCTTGGAGTGGGGAGCGAAGGGTGCAACCTAGAAGAGGACATTTAGACTCTAAACGAGAGGCAACCGAATGGCTTTGCAATGCCAATCAGTTCCATTTCGTTGCTATTTCTGTTTGTGGCTCGAATGCTTCGGCAGCGAAGCCAGTGAAGCGTGATTCTCATCCTGTCACAGCTCTCATGGCTGACACGAAGCAGGCCATTACGGCCATGTTGTGCAGCACTTCAATCAAGATGCTTTGCAGACTAATTAGTTTTCAAGGGCGTGTTGGACTCGGTGCTTCTTTCAAGCACTTGATAAAACAACTTCTTAATTTTCTCACCAAATGCTTTGCAGGTAGCACAAAGCTCCAGCATGTCACAGAGTTCCAAGGCACGACATGTGAAGAAATGGACAAACACCCCACCGTGTATACAATGGAAATGGACGCTACTCTCACAAGTCCTCACAAGAAAGTTGCATGAATGAAAGTAAAGACACCCAAAAGGAATTCTAGTTTAGAAGAATGCTAGTTTAGACACACACACATATATATATATATATATACAGTAATGGAATTCTAGTTTAGACTTCTAGTTAGGAAGGTCTAAGAGTTTAAGAGAAGGATTCTAAAGGTCCAAAGAACAAAAGAAAAGACGAACAGGTTCCACAAAGTTGTTTGTTTTTCACTGGCCAGGTCGTCCCGACGGTCGTGAAGCCTCGCATTGACTGCATCGATGGGTGCCGCTTTGCCTTGGTTTTCCCGATCATTCTTGGCCACTTCATTCGCTTTGGCAACTGATCTCAATCTCGAAGTGTGAAACGCTTGGACCTGGAAGCCATATCAGTGCCCCGGCCCTAAAGCTCAGGTACAGACAACAAGCGATTATTGAAGCTGTTGACGCAGGAGAATGTGCTGGTGGGTGGTTTCTTCAGTATTTCTGGGTACGTGGCAGCTTACACTACAACCAAGCTAAGAGAGCGAAGTCACGACGCGAAGAAGCTGAAGGAGCCGGAGCTCTTCTTCTGGCAAAAGGTTACCTGGCCTTGTGATATGTATCCCACAGAACTGTCACTGCTAGATGTCCAAGCCGAGACAGGTTCTTGTATGCACAATGTGTTTTTACCACCTGAACGCTTCAAAATAGCTTTCCTTATCAGTTCGAGGTGAGTGTTTGCTTTGCCACATACAGACTTGGCAGAATCAGGTGATGGGCTATTATCCTCTGCATTTCTTGGTCTCAACTTTGGGTGCGCCAATGTTTATAGCTACGGATCGATTGATGAACAACTCCTGGCGAACCACTGGGATGCATGCCTTCCTGAACTACAGCCTCCTGCAGGCTTGGTTTCCTTCCGAAGCAGAGATCTGGAACCCACCCACTTGGTTCCTATCAGCTTTGTCCTTTGCCAACATTACGCTGCCAAGCATTTTGCCGCAAGTAGCCAAATTGTCGAAGGATGGCCTGCAGAAACTTTTGGTAGCACTATCAGCAGTGTCACTCCTCCAGAAGCTGTCATATTCACAGGCATGGAAGTTTTATTGCTGTGGAGGATTTGCAGAGAAGACAGCCCATCCATACCTTTGGAACGTTACTCGCTTTCACCCATTTGGTGCTCTCGTGGAGATTGTGATTGGTGTAGCAGCGGCAAGGTGTGTGATGCTTGATGACGAAAGCCAGAAGCCATCGATGAACCCGTTATGGCTGTTTCTCGCAAGCTATGCATCTTTGGGCTTGCGGCTCACAACCTTGAACCTGAATGACGCAATGATTCGAACGCTTCTCTTCATGCCACTCTACACCAAGTTCCTCGTAGAGATGCATAGGTGCGTCATTGGTAAGGGAATCTGTCTCAGAGTCACATGAACCCTTGAAGTTCAACCAACGAATCACACTCAAGTTGCTACTTAAGATTCCCTAAAAGTCTAGGAACCAAATCAGTTGGAGCTATCCTTCGACCGTTGGTAGTAGCGTCCACTTGCAGCTAGTAGCTACCTCTAGCTACTACTAGTTATTACCTCTACGACTCTACGGCCAAAAAAAGAAAACACTGGTTTGGTGTGAGGAACTGACAGGCCAAACTAGCACTTCGCATGACAGGGACTGCCTCACCGAGAACCCGCACCGCATCACTCGCTTTTTCGGATCGAAGAGCATGACCTGGCTGGGTTCTTTGGCCTTTCCAATGTTTATCTTGCACGGACCTCTTGGACAGATCTTCTACAAGAAGACATTTGGCCAAGAAAGCGAAAGCACCTGATCTCTTGTGCACCCTGGAAACGTTACTGATCAATAAATCAGTGATTTGCCCCCCCTTGTTCAGGGTTTCTGCTGCTTCGAATGTATCACATGAGTGCACTGCACTGATCCAATTTCAGGAAGATTGCTGAGAAGCTTTGGGGAGGCATTCTGCCGAAGAGGTTCTTTCCACTCTACTTGCTGCTGGTCATGGTTGCTGGTCACTTTACCAATGAGTATTTTGCCCGCCACTTAGAAATTGGCTCGCTCGAGTTCACTCATGCACTTGTGGACTTTAGACATATGAATAATGAATTTAATGTCGCAAAATTCGAAGAGACTCCATGAAGCTGATGAAGCAGAAAGACCTATATATATACACCTAAACTTGTTTGAGCATAAGTGTAAGTGAATTGAAGCCGTTAAAAGGCGCAGGAGAAACTTAACACGATCCAATTCCTGCAGGTGAAGTCCAAGAGGGTCCAGCAGTTTAGCACTAGTTTGGCCCGAAAACTGGCTGACTCAACCAAAGGACTGCTGCGGACAGTGCTGTAGAGAACTCGGTCCACATTTCTAGATCAAGGTCCTCTAAAGGCCACCTGTCCACATTTTTGTTTTAGACACACTGCTCGTTTGTGACCCCACTCTGGCAGGAATGCTTAGCGATTCTGTGCCGTTGAAGAGGAAGCCCTCTTCGGAATTGCTGGCAGGAGCATAGGCAAGGTCTCATTCACCAGGGCTTCGCACGTAGCAACTGCTCACACAGTAACTTTCCATTCACGGGACCCCTCACTGGATTCTTCGCTCCGGATACATTGAGCAGAGCTGAGGAGATCTCAGATCGCTGTAGAACAAACATGTACCAACACCATCAGCCGCCATGAGCGGTATCCGAAACTCAGAAGTTTGCGCCGGAGTCCGAGCAATCAGACTTCGATTGTTTTCAAACAAGACATTGAAGGAACTTTGCAAAAGCATGAAACGGTACTTAGTTTCCCCAGAAATCTAGGATCCCTTTCGACCATGCAAAGAACCCTACTAAGCAATCCTTGCATTGAGCAGCTTCCTCGCCACTACTTAACTTACCGTTTACAACTTTCTCCCCCCCAACGTAGAAGTAGAATAATAACAGGAAAAAACAACCATGGGGAACAACAAACAAGGACAACAGGGACCGAGTGATTTTTATGCATGTCAGGTGGCTTTTTGAGACCACTTGCAGAGTGTACTGAGTGAACGAGAGAATCGATGTCAAAACATCAGGTCTTCTCGTTTCTTGCGCAGTTTCTCTGCAAAGATATCATATTTCGCTTGGGTGCTGAGCCCTGAAACGTGGCTTGTGCACATGAGCCCTCTGAAACTACAGATGTTTCAGCCTTGGCTTTAGTAGGAACCTGAGGCTATGCTCCTGGATTTGTGGATAGGTCAGAAGGTGTTTGTTCTTTTGAAGTGCTCTTGGTTTTCCTCTTGCCCAATTGAAGTATATACATTATTTTGGTTGCGCCCATCAATCTGGGACTTGCACAGAGCTGAACCTTTGAACTCAGCGGCCAGTGGTTCCTGTGCTTGTTGCACAAAACCCATACCACCAGACACGATCTCAGGATCCAAAAAGAAAGCAGATCTTCATGTAAATGCAGTCCAACCTTTGATTGGTCAAAACCATGTGTACTTTTTCCATGGACTGTGTGAATGACTTTGGGTTGATGGAGTTGCTCAAACAAAGCAACGCCGCAGGCAAGTTCTTCGTGATTACTGCCCGGAATCACTTGGCAAAGGCGCGACTCAACTTGGAAATGAATGCTGAGATGAATGATTCAATAAACATTGGAAATTGCTACAATTCTTGCCTCTTCATTCTTTGTTTAGGACCTTTTGACCTTTTATGTGTACTTTTCCTTTTCGTTCTTTCTTTGTATAGACCTCTATTATCTCTTTTCCTGTCCTTTCTTGATTGAAACAACAGATGCCCAGATGCACTGAGAGTCAACCCATGCAGAGATGAGATTAACTTTCAACAAATCCTGCCAATGAAGCAACTGGGAGTGACAGCCCCTTGCACGCTTCCCCCAAATCAAACCTGTCGTTGCCAACACCACATCGTGCGTTATTGTAGTCACTGAATATGGAGGGTAGAATTCAATTTGTGAGGCATTGTTGCAAAAAGGCAATGAGCTCTTGCCTCAGATGTTTGAAAGCTCATGCTCAGAGGGACAGAAGTCAGAAGTCAGAGAATTTAGTGAATTGCCTTTGTCATCACATGGACAAGCTGTATTTCCTAGCTTTGGCCCCAGGAACCCTCGCATGTTCAAGCTGTATTTCGGGCCAAAACCTGCTTTGGCTGTCACACATCCAGAGCTGGCAAGACAGGTTCTTACGCGCCCAAAGGCCATTGAACACTTGCTTTCAAGGAACTTGCAAGAGTTGGACTTATGTAAAACGTATGCATATATTAATATATACATATATATATATACACACTGAAGCTTGACACATGAAGCATGTTCTGCAAGTTGTGCAAGCAGGACTTTCAAAAGGCAGACAATGATGCGGTGGCCAGCAAGAGCATCAGTTCAATTCTCAACTACACGAAGGAGCCAACACGATTTTTTTGCATTGGAGCTTACATTTTGACTCACTCTTATGTGTTTGTGCATTTGTGTTTTTTCCCCTGGCCCTGGCCCTCGCCCTCGCGCACTCTTTTCTTTCTCTTGACGCTCTGGCCACCAAGCACAAGAACGCTCCTGATGATTCTAAGAGTGCCGGGCTGCACGCGGCATCGCCAGCATCCCGTCTAAGGCTACCCATGACCATTGCACTTTTGATGTTTGAGCTGAGTCCCTCATGGCCCCTCAGTGCAAGGAAATCAAACGGAAATGCTGAGCCACTTGGAGCCACAAACTCACAAAACTTAACTTTAGAAACAAGAAACTACTAGGAACAAGGTGCATCGCTACTAGTAGCAAGGTGCCTTACTACCAGAAGCAAGAAGCTTGACGCACCTTGCTAGCCAGTTTGTCGGGGGCAACTTTGGAAGAGCGGCGCCCCAACTTTCCCCGGCACTTTGTGCATTTGACTGCTGGCCATCATCCATACTGGGTCAGCTCGACAATCTCCAATTTTGACTCTTCGTGGCCCCAGAACACAATTTGCCTGACATTTCACACAGCGTACTCCCTTGCCGATCTTGTTTGTACAGCTCCCGGTCATGCTTGAGGCCGTCCTTGGCCGGATTGATGCCATGCTCAGAAGTAGGGGAGGTGGATCTTTGGCCTCTTGATTGACGAACGTTTGCCCTTCCTACTGATTTATAAAGGGACAACCCTCTGCACAGCACGACACAGCAATTTCATAGATCAAAACACGATGAGCATCTGCGTTGCGGAAGGCCTCCAAAGGCTTGTGCGCACTCACCATGTGTTATGTGCATTCATTTGCAATTTGACGGGCCTGACAAGGTGACAACAGCAAGAGTGCAGTCCAACAATGTCCAACATTCCGGAGTTGAGCACACCATGGCACAGACCGTGAGGCTATGCCCAAGGTCAGGAATGACGTCTCGCTCTCCCTCTCTCCCACTCTCCATCTCTCTCCCTCTCTCCCTCACTCTCTCCCTCCTCTATGTTTGACACATTCATATTTTCTACAATCAGTTTTGCTAAATTGCTTTGCACCAGAGGAGGGCCGCAATGCCTCTTTGGTAACCTCCAATGGTGCAGAGTGGCAGGCCATGCGCCGCTTGGTTTCTGTCTTTCAATTGGCAAGAAGCCGACTCAGCTGTGCAGACTGAGATGCGAACATCCACTGGTTTTCAAGCCATCGGGTGGTGAGCTAGAAGACATGAACATCGCTAGCGATCAACTACAGGGCAGAGTCTATATAGAGCCTACGACGGAGCGTGGCTGAAGAAACCCCGTGTATGCTCTTTTGTGAAGGCTCGTTTCCTTCCGAATCTGTACGCTCCCCTCACATCATGCACTTTGCCAGCAGCTAAGGAAAGCCAGTAGACCCAACTTTTGAAAAGACAGCGCAGAGCTAAGACAATGTGCAGAAGAGATCCATGCAGATCCAATGCAGCTTGCAGTCACTCTTGATCAAGCATCTATCTATATAACAACAGGTACATAGTACATATGCTTTCGACACTAAGGCACTCCGAAACTTGATACCCAAGTTCAATCAGACAGCTGATACGTCCCTTGGGGACACCTCTTGCGTGTTGATTTGCTCAGATATTGTCTACTTTGCACCGGCCAATGTCAAATGTTTGGGCTGAGGCTGATGGATAGCTGGAGGGGAACTGAAGAGGTTGACGCGAAAAGAGATTCTCAGACTCCATACTTCAATTTTTGAGTTCTGAAGCTCTGCTGGCGAAAGAGCCTTTGATTCAATCAGATTGAATCTGCCACTGTTTGTGAGGACATGTCGCGATTTGCTTTGGACATTCTTGGCACTGCAATGCTGGGGCAGAGTTTTGGAGCCATTGAAGGCAGTTTCGATGACACATACAGGCGTGGCAAGGGACTTCTCAGCCTTCCAAAGCAGCGAGCGGCACATTGCTTATTCTTGCTACTAGTAGCGATGCACTTGTTACTAGTAGCGAGCATTATATATATAGCCAATAAAGCCGTTTGCAGGCAGTACCAAACAGTCATGGCCGAGCTGATGAACCCAATCTACCTCCTCTTTCCTGTTCTCGAAAGACTTCCGCTGCCTCGAAATCTGAGATACAAGGCAGCAGTAAACCACATGTACGGTGTGCTGGAAGGTTTCTTGGTAGCAAGGAGTCAATGTGCAGCATTGCATTGTGCAATTAGCCTGAAGACGAGTCCTTAACTTTGTTCTCTGTGAGGTGCAGTGTATGCTCGAATCGAGCAGCGCCGTGAACAGATGGCAAGTGGCAAACTGAATGAAGAGCCCCAAGACATGCTTGACATGCTGCTTCTTGGACTTTGTTGTTTGAAATCCCCTCAGAGCTAGCTAGAAAGATCATAGATAAGTCCTTGGATTGAACATGGCTGCCTGAAGGCTTGGTCCTGGTCTCGATGCAAAAGGACAATCACATTTGCTTGCTCTTGTGACCTTTTGTGAAGTCAAGCGTTGTGAATCCCATGCTTTTGCATTTTTGGCTTTAATATTGCGAGTGAAGTCGGTTTGATCAATCTCAAGTGTGCGCAGGAGTCCTCCCGGAAGGCCACATGGTTCCAATGCTCTGGATCTTTTTCCTTGCGGGCCACGAAGCTTTGTCTCTGTATTCCAGTCCACCAAAGAATTTGTCATTTTGGTGCACATCCTATCAGACTCCACATGGATATATATATATATATATTATACTGGCGAAAAAGAAACACATCCAGAGCCGGCGGAAGAACATGATAATCTGACAATAACCCATGTGCTCAAACACACATGTGAGACAAGATACAGAGATACTATACACTTCCTCATAGACAGGAGGTGCCTCTAGACAAGGAGTTGAGAGCAAAAGCTGCTCACATGTCTGAACTGTTCTGGTCGTGCATGATAACCACTGGGTAATGAGCGGGGTAGCTACTGTTCCTCGAATGTAAGTTCTTGATAATGCTGAAGTTTATATCTGTCTTGCATTTGTGGGTCATGGCAGTCAGAGCAAGTAGAGTAGAGCACAGGACGTAGAAGGCTCACAAAACAGCAGCTGTTGCCGCCAGCACTGAACTAATCTTACCGACAAGCAATTTCCAGTGCCAGTCGTTCTTTTGCGTGGTGGGGCGCGACTTCTTGTTTATCAGTTGAGGATACCACAGCAGTGTCTTTGGCCTGGGTCATGCATTACTTGGCAAAGCACCCAGATGTTCAAGAAAGAGCTCGGAAAGAGGCACTTCTTCAACTGACTTTGGCGGGACGTGTCCAGAGTTTGGAGTGATGGGCCCAAGAGAACGTAAAAAGATGTTTGGCAGAGAAGATGCTGGCGAGGTGTCTAATTCCAAAAATCGGCTTGCATAGGCCATTGCGGTCTTAGATGGCAAGAAGGATCCAGATGCAGATGATGTCGAGAGAATCCCATATATCAACGCGGTCATCAGCGAGAGTGGCCTGGACAGGATGGGAAGCGGAACGCAACATACTTTGCTGGACAACATAGGCAATGGATCTTTTGACATTGAAGCTGGGTGGATTTTTGGGATGACAAATGTCAAGTTTGCAGAACATGTGAGGTCTTCGTTTGCGGCCTCCAGTCTACAACCTTATCACCCGTGAAGCTTCTGTGGACACTGAGCTGGATGGGGTCAGTGTTCCCAAAGGAACAGGAGACTTGCTGGCATTTTAAACAGGGACGAGTTTAATTAGTTGCGAATTGTCTCGCATGATATCGTGGATGGCATAATGCGGCACTTCAACTCTGTGGACTCAGAGGGCCACAGTCGATGGTGCATGCAGGTGTCTCGCTCCATATCGCCGCCATCAATCAACACCCGGAGGCCGCTCTTTTTGTTCAGCCCAAATCAGAAGGCTCAGACGAAACTGTTCCAGAAGCTAACAATGTTGAAGAGCATTTGTATGGGGTTAGACTGCAGCATGTGAGTGTGGCCCGTTGCACGCCCAGCGACGAGAACTAGCATGATCCAGCATCAGGTGTGGGACAACCCATCAGAATTCAATCCAGAGCGCTTCATGCAAGAAAAGCAGCTTGGCCGCTGCTTAAGGGCTTGTGAGAACGATCATGTTTGTTATATATAATATAACATATATATATATATACACTGTATATAAATATAATCTTGTGGGAATGCGTGCGCTGGCCAAGGCAGCCACGGGTCTTCAATTATTTACCATTTTCAGCAGGACTGACAGTCCAACTGCACCAGACATGTATGACATGTCGTCCCTCGTCTACAATTCAATCCATGGGAGGACCTCGTCGCTGTTTGGGCGACAAATTTTCGCTGCTGGAGCAACGAACGCTGCTCCTGAAGCTTCTTGTTCTGGTTGAGTCGTGGAATACGTTCGTGTGCGTTTGCCACGTGATCCGATTGAGCTTTCATGTGACACCCGACAACCCAGTAGAGAGAGAGAGAGAGAGTGAGAGCTGTCTGTGACCTCTTCAGCCACTCAATTGCCCATTGTACGAAATGCTACCTAAGTTTTGAATCTGCAAGTATAGTTAGTTGGCATACTGTAGTAGCTTCTTGTTACTGGTAGTAATGCCCATGTTACTAGCTGCTTCTTGTTACTAGTAGCGTGCACTTGTTGCTAGTTGGAGCATTTTTAGTGAATCTGCTTGGCGAGTGTCTTAAGCACAACATGTGTGCCTCTTTTCTGTTTGAATCTCCAAGCGCAACTCTTTGTTGTTATCCGAGGCTGTTAACACAGTACGAGGCAGGATGGTAGTCAAGTTTATGTCGCATTTTGCGCTCTACTCTGTACTCAATGATCACAACCACCAGCTATGTATGACTGGAAGCTACTCCAGGTCCTACCTCATAAGGACATGGCCAAGCAAGAAGACAACTTCTGCACATCTCCCATGAGCTTGATGCTTTTGCAGCCAAAGGACCCGGCCACGAACTGCTTTTTGGCAGTGGAAAGAAGAACGTCATGTTTCAGTGAGCTACTAGTAGCGTCCTTGCTCCTAGTAATGATACCCTTTGCTCCTAATAGCGTTCTTGTTCCTAGTAGTAAGGCCAGGAGCGCCCCGTTCGTAGCGTCCTTGCTCGTCCCATGATTACTGAGCACTCTTTGAGACTTGTGTATGCGACCATGGGACACCTCCCATCTCGTGCCTGGGCTCAAGGGCTGCAAAAGGAATGGCTGTAGTGGATGTCAGTGATTCAGAAGGTTCTGAGAAGTCAAGGTCAGATCGACATGCAGGCGTTACAGTCTTGGATCAAGATGAGGAGAGGGTCCCGGCTGAAGAAGAAATAATAGAATATGCAGAGTACTTAGGAATTGACCTGGAAAAGGAACAGGACCTGCTGTGGATTGCTCGAGAAGG
>CAXAMN010023673.1:572297-613952 GCA_963970005.1 Durusdinium trenchii
AGGAGGAGGAGGGTCTCGAAGCCGCTGACGAGTCGACAAGCCAGAGCGCACCCATGACCAAGCCTGAGCCCAAAGGAGGCTTAGGCATTGCAGGCTCAAGTGCCAGCGAGCTTTCTGAAGATTTTATGAGTGAAGGAAGTCCAAATTCATCCTTTGTTGGAGCTTCAGCACGGAGACACTCAATAGGAGACACTCTGGAGCTTTCAATGTCTGCTTCAATGTCTGCAACAGGTGACTTGGACTTGCCACAGTCGCATCCATTAGAAGCAGAAGTCGCATCATTGGCGAGAAGCTTAGCCATGCTGCAGAAAATCCGAGAAAGCCAACAACAGTATTTGGAGCTCGTCTTGCGGCGGGATCTGAAAGCCAACACATCTGAAGGCTGAGCTCATTCGAGGCCTTTCGAAGTTCTCGCACGACCTTCTTTGTTCAGGTATCGTTCTTGCTCCGACGGTTGGCGTGATTTCAATGTCAAGTGTATCCAGATGCTTAACAATGTTGATGTGTAAATTACATGATTTGAACATTGAAGATTAGTTTCACTGCCCAGAGAAAAAGCTGCTACGAGCACTTGGCCTAATGCCAGAGTTGCTTGTCCCCTGCTTTTGGTGCAAAGCAGAGCATGCATGTGATGTGGATGTGATAATGAGTATTACATTTGCACTTGTGACAAGCCTGGTTGAATGGGGGGATGTGAGCAAAATCATGCAGTCCAGCCAGCTGAGCATCGGAGGAGATGAAGGTTCGAGTTCGTCCACTCCAGTGAGTATTGGACTTGTCTGCTCCGAAGGGCTGACAGCAGGAAAGATTCAAGAGCTGTCAGTTGATGGAACGGCGCTTTGATGTCCCTCTTGCTAGCCTGGGACATCTCAGATTATGATGCGTTGCCCCCGTCAAACACCTCGTTCACAAGAGAAAACTAGAGCTAGAGACTGAATTGCGCAGCTGATAAGGCGCCCAGCAATAGACTGCTTGAGAAACCATATCAGAATGAATGCACTTTGTATCTTTGACCCAAAGACCTGAAAGGAGGCCACGTTGTTATCAAGTAAACGCAAACAAAGGCAGATCACAGATTCCCATGCTAACAACAACAAGCTGATGCGTTTATTTGTACACACGGACATGCATATATCATCCTATATATATACATCATTGTACACCTGCAAAGCAGCACCAAGACTAAGGCATGCTGTCAGACTGATGTACATAGTTAAACTACAAGAGCTGCTATTGTTGGATTGCACATCCAAGCCAGAAGACGGATACCAAATCAATTCACCGGGTTGCTGCTTTTGCCCTCAAATGATCTGTAGGTTGTTAGAAGAGCATTTGGGTTGGCATCAAGACTTTATGCAAAGCATTCAATCCCAGCCCCACATGGCAAGCAGGATGCACACTGAGTAAGCTCCCTCCACGTTGGATGGAGGTATCTTAGTCGGGTGATGTTGGGTGGGTATTGCTGAGGAATTCACAACGCATCATGAGATGCGAGTATCGGAGTATAGGTCCGCAGACAGGCTTGAAACCAAGCGATGACTTGTTCGAAAGACGAATTCAAGAAAAATTCTCAACCTACGACAAATTGCAGTCTTCGTGTGCTTGATCATATGCGTGCAAAGGCTGAAAATTGTAGTTTGGTAAGTTGCGACTGGTCGGGACAGTTGTGCACGCTATGTGGTGTGCTGTGAGTTGGTTTGCATCGCCGTGACGGTGGCCAAGAGTATCGAAAGTTCGATGTCTCCAGCAAGGAGCGTCCAACAATAGACACATTTCTGGAGAAAATCCTCAAAAAGCAAGATTCCAGAGGACACTACTTATTGAACATATTCGAGAAGTAGACTCTCAAGGGAAGTTACGCAAAAGAGGAGATTTCAAGAGGAAAAAGTCCACAGGTAGAGATTTTCTGAGCAAAAAGTACCGGACCCGTTCAGAAACAGAGATTTCCAGAGAAAAGTTTCCGGATTTCTAGGCAAATAATTTGAAAAGGATACATTTCTAGCGAACAGTTTAGGCTTGTGTCTTCTAGTGAAAGAGATCAGATCAGCAAACGAGCGGCAGAAGCCAGCAATGTTGCGCTTGCTGGAGCAGCCCTCCGTGCTTTCGTCCTTCCTCACCTCACAGAGCTCGTCGCAATTCCAGTGTTTGCAGGGGATGCTCTCAGATCTCTGAATGATCACGAATCACGAATAGGGGTTCCTGTGTTTTGTTGTTTGTGCGTTTGTGTTTGTGTTTTGTTTGTTGTGATCCGTGACGTTCAGTGTTTGTGGCAAGACCCCACCATGCGAAACATGCAAAGCCAAAGCCTGCAAAGCGATACATACAGCGCTCATTCTACCAAACATTGCAAAACGATACGGGACGCCCTAACTTTGAATGAATACAGCTTAAGCAAGTAACTTAGAAAACAACTCATATAGAGATGCTAGACACATATGGTAATATGCTGGTGTAGCACTAAAGAGCAGCAGACTGTGTGTGTGTGTGTGATCGAGCGCGCGTTAATGGACAGAGTAGTCAGCGGGCAGAGCGGTATTTTGGAACAGCGACGGTTTCGGAACAGTCCCCAGGCTAATTGCCCTTTGTTCCTAGTAGCTCCTAGTAGCTTCTTGTTACTAGTAGTAAGGCCAGGAGCTACTAGTAGCGTCCTTGCTCCTAGTAGCGATGCCCTTTGTTCCTGGTAGAGGGTAGCAGGTGTTCTGGATAGAATGGTTATGGCCCTGACAGTGGCGGACACGATGGGAGAATCGTCTATGCATTGTCATACGCAAGGAAGAACTGGTGACTTTGTAGTGCAAAATGTAGTGCAGGAAGTGGTTTCTGGAAGCTCCGGGCCAGTTTGTAGTGCACCTGTAGTACATGCTGGATTCACTGAATCCTTCACTGACTCCCTTATTGACCTGTCTCACTCACTCCTTGTCTCCCTGACATCTTCACTTACTCAGTCCTTGACTAATTCATCCACCTCCTCTCCTCACTCATCACGCTGCACTTCAACACATCATTCAAGAAGGACCTGCAAGACCGTTCACGCGGAGACATCACTGCATCGGAAGCAATCTCGTCACTCACCCCACTGCACTACACTTCACCACATTGCCAACCACCACATTACACAAATTCCCACTTTACACTTTGCCGTGCTACATGTAACCACCGAACGAACCCGTTCACCATCCCTTGAATCTTGAATCATCATGTTGCACTTCACTGTACCACTTCAAGCCTCCTCCTCACCTGACGAGTCGTCACACCAATCACGGCCCTATAGTTTATATGCTTTGAAACTCTCGCTCACCGGTAGCACAAACATTATGATGGTAAAGCACATGCACAAAAGAGACGAATGATGCAGAGTTGAGCCTGTTTCTAGTCCTGATTCGTTCCCTTGGGTTCCAGAAGTGGATGCGGGAAACCGAGTCTGCACAAAGACATGGGTGAAGCCCTTCGTGTACAGCTTTGTATATAGGAAGGGGATGCATTTGAGGTCGTTTGCCGTGTGTACGTCGGATTGATGCACACATGCTCAGACTGCATCAGCAAAAAGACTTCGCAGGTGTCAGTGAGAGTTCACCTTGCAGTAGGTCCCTTTCCGTTTTTCAATCATTGGCGTTCCATCGTTGGATCATTGGTCTGGATGTTGTTCTTTGGTTGCTCGTTTCTAAACACTCGCCGCTGAGGGCAAGGTGATAAAACCTGAAATGTGGAGTGCTTGGTTTGCAGCTCCTTTACACATCTGCTTTTTTTGACACTGTACAGAATTGAACTGTTTTCCTTTTCCGAGGAAGCAAACTTTGCAACTCCTCAACAAGGAGATCCATCAACGCAGCAGACCGAGGGGGGTGGAAACTCGATCCCGTGTTTCAGTGCGTGTCTCGGATCACTATTGCTTTTTGCAACCTTTAGGTCTAAAAGCATGCCGTGGCTTGAATCGACGCCAATACCCTGCCCCAACCTCAACAACGCAACTCTCAGAGCTGCAATTTGTTTTCTGGATTGCCTTCTGATTTTTGGAGCATGCCGAAACTGTAGGTGAAAGGGGAAGCGGAATATTGAATATGGTTATTTTTGACCATAACTATATACAGAAATTGTTAAATGACAAGGCGAACAATCTATTTATATACATTCAATGAGGATGACGGGTGATCAACCAATACAACAATGCACTTGGATCTTGTTTTGTAGCAATCGCGGTGCTGCACTGTAGCTTGACAAAGCTGAGTTGGTTCCAACCACGAAGGACTGGCAAACCGGTATGTGCATTCCAAACAACCGAGAGTCCGAGAGCCACCAAATTTGGCCAATCCTTGCTGAAGCGTTGCATTTTAGCAGCAAGAAGCTACTAGTAACAAGGGCATCGCTACTAGAAACAAGTGGATTACTACTAGTAACAAGGACTCCGAATTGAACAGGAGGTGGTGAGCCCAATTCCAGAAGATCCTGAGGGACAGCAAGGCGTGGTCTTGCATGATTCCTCCGGCTGACATTCTGCACAATCTAAGAATCCACCTTGCCTAACAGCCTCTTTGTGCAAGAACAAGTGCTAGAACACCACCTCAACGCCAAAGTTGATTTTCCGGGAACGCATGCTTAGGACTTTTGAATCCCCCGTCCGCACTCCGATACTGCAGCCTACTGAAGAGGTTTCATTTTGCATAACAGCTTTGTACCATGCTCCTAGTGTATGC
The DNA here is from genome assembly GCA_963970005.1 of Durusdinium trenchii. Lineage (NCBI taxonomy): Eukaryota > Dinophyceae > Suessiales > Symbiodiniaceae > Durusdinium > Durusdinium trenchii. Next base: position 576,989 of record CAXAMN010023673.1, read on the forward strand.
AAGTCGCTGTCCAAGATGTGCTTTCAGGCCCTAGACGAGATGGAAGGCCATAGTGCTTGCTTGAAGAGTACTAGCGTAGAACCTGATTCACGGAAACGATTGCATCCAAGTAAACATTAAACCGAATTGTCTCATGTCCTGTGTCAGTCCTTGGACTTATGAACTCCACCTGCGCAATTGGTTCCAGATCGCTCAGACTCTTCTTGCAGGAGCCACTCACCTCCTGAGATCATTCCGGAGGTCTGAAGCCATGAACATCTGAAAAACATGGAATACTTGTTGAGCTCATTCCCAAAGTTTATCAGCCTTGCTGCGGAGATTCTTTTGGAGTGCCTAGGAGCCGGTGGCTGAAGCGAGTAAGGTGATACCACCAGTGCAAGGCTACAGCCTAGCTACAGATATCCTGAACAAATGAATGCCGTACGGCAAGGTAGCTGGAGGCAACGCCTGAGAAATCGAACTTGGCGACTACCAGCAAGGCAGAGCTGACACACCTTCGCATCCTTTTGTTTTCAACCAGCCTGGGTATGCCTGGGACCATAATGACTAGACACCTCAAAAGATATTATAAGCTTCAGACCAATGCCAGTCCGCCAAGGCAATGGCAAGCTTGGCAAAGTTGGTATCAATTTGAATCACGGGTTGAGAGACAGCTTGCATGCATAGTAGAGGACGGTAGAGCTGCAGAACTGATAGCATATGGGTGGGGCGAGTTCCTGTACTGTACATGAACCATCGAGCATGTCGCCAATCTTGTGCTGTTGCACCTGCAGTTATGTCCTGTTTTTTGTATTGGGGTACAAAAGGTTGCATTGCAAAGTTGTCTTCAGGACGGCGTGCTACTGTAAAGATGCTGACAAGATTGAATCGTCAATCAGACGACCGCGAATTAGATGACCGCGAGATTAGATTTGGGATAGGTGATGCCCACAAGATAGCTGCGTGCACCCGCAAGCAGGTCAAAACACAGGTGGGAAAACAACTATACACAGACACAATTATATACATAATAGTACATAATAGAACGACTTGTGACATTGGCGCTCTATTCCGTTGATGCCAATCGGACTCCTACTGGAGGCCGCTGGTAGCTCACAGCGTGGGCCCCGATTCTTGTGTTGACACTTCTCTGAAAGAGTACTGTAGATGCCAACTTTTGTTAGGAACATGGAAAAAGTGTTGGCTCAAAGCGTTTCTGTGGACGGCGCAGTATCACTCCAAAGTTCAGCTTGTGTCACACTGGTACACTCTGCGAAAGCCAGCCACCGAGCGGCGATTGCATGACTGAAATTGGCTCGACAGAGGTGCTGAGCATGCGGCCACTGAGCGCCCAGCCATTACGCCGGGCACGCAAATGCGATTTCCTGCAACCGCATCACTTGATTGACGTGACAAGTGACAAGAAACATAATCTCTCAAAAACTAGATGAAAGATTGAGGGGGTAGAGCGAGCATGCAGAGTCTTAGCGCAAGAAAAGCTTGACAATGTCTCACTACTGGACACAACCAGACCAAATACAATGTCTGCTTAGAAGCAAGAACACAAAAAGGAACTTGTGCCATCTGAGGACCCGGGCATCTCGGGCCGTGAACTTGTTCTAAACAAGATTTGCTCGAGCAACATCAGCTGTGCTTGAAATTTATGATCACCACACCTCTTTACGGGTGCCTTTTGGGTCCTTTTGGTTTGTAAGGCCAGAGGCAGCCACAAAGATGAAGCAAAGCATGGACGTGTCGGGCCCTTGCAATGGGACGTTGCTTTGGGCATTTCCGGGTATCTTTTTCTGAACAATTCGACAGGCTCGTGCTCGAGAGCGCATCTCCACACGACGTATGTCCCTGGATGAGTTTTGGGCCCCTTTCGAGCCGGGTGCCTGGTCATGTAGCTCACAGCTCGCCATTAAAGGTGTTTCAAACCCACCAAATGCGTCCTATGATATACTATATATATACACATACATACACACATACACATGATAATGAACTCCATTGTCAGCAAGGTCGGGTTCCTCCTCCTCCTCTAGACGAAACTCAGCCGCGCACCCAACATTTGACGGCACCAAGCAGCTCAGTGAGTAGATCTTGTTTCAAGGCTCAAGAGTCGTCACAGCCTGAGAAAGTGCACCAAGTTCTCAGTTAGAGCCCTTGATTCTGATTGAAGGACAGGGCACCACGGGCAGGCCCTTCGCTTTGTTTCATGCGGCAGTCGCCCTTCTGAATACCTTATCTTTGCAGGGCCGCAAGTCTGGTGCGAAGAGGCCGGATGGAACTTGGGAAGGAAAGAGAAAATGCTGCAGCCGGCGGTTGCTATTATATAGGTTGAAGGCCATGTCGTGTGTGAGCGTGAGGGTGTTTCGACTCCAGTCCTTGTGCCAGGTTTCCACAGGCCTGTGCTGTGCTGCGTTGTTGTTGCAACGTCCAGAGTCTTCTTTTGAAAGGACTTTGTGACCCTTTCAAGCAACATGTCACATTCCGATCATTGTATACAGGGGCGCAAAAGGGGACCCAAAGCAACATGATCTAAGTTTACCACCCCAAGACTGCCCATGAACTGAGCAGCCTCCATGCACGACGTAGCTACAACCAATCAGGAAGATATGAAGGGCAAGGGATGATGAAGTTCATATGCATGCTTCCCATGCACGACACAAAAGCAACTGTACACTGAGTCATACTGAGTCCAAAGTTGCCTACCTGCATTTTTGCGCAATAGAGCCAAAATACTTTTGTATCAATCACTGCTTTCTCTCGGCTTGTGGCCTCGATATACGGAAATTGCATGGACTTATCTAAAGAAGATCTATCATGCATGAAAGTAATGAAGCACAAAGATTGAAAAAGGTTTTCAGAAGTTACTGTTACTACTCAAGTTACTCAAGGAGCAGGTATTCAGTACAACGCCTGAGTTCAGAGCTGAACATGTTGAAGCAGAGGACATAAAGAGAGATCGAGAGTGTACACAATGGAGCACGGAGAAAAGCCCACGTAGAATGAAAGAAGCGCGTGATGATAGTCAAGCAAGATGCAGTTGAGTGCAAGGGATCGTGCACTCTAGTTCTGGCACGTGCTACTCCACTTGCTTCCGCCTCGGGGCTGAAAAGATAGGAAAACAAGAATGTCAACCCGGGCCTTTTAAAAGGCTCTTTATGAAAGCGTCCAAACACTTCATATTTTCCTTTTCTTTTCGTCCTTGCGTTTGCCACTACAGTCACTATTGCTTGAGAGAAGTCGCCCTGAGTCACCCTGGTCGGAAGTAGAGAAGAGCACGCAAGACAAAAGCAGAAGGATAGCGACTGGAACAGCAGAGACTGGACAAAATGAATAGGCCAATAGAACTAGACAGACAAACATTTGGAGTGTAGAGTAATGACCGCCAATGTTGACCGACTGGGCGAGAGCCCTTGCCAAACAGATAGGAAAACAATGGAAAACATAGTATATATACAGATCACACACACACTATTTGGTTTGCCACTCTTTATGTCAAAGCCTGTTCAAGTCTGCATAGATGTCACGTTTTGTCGCTTGGCAGGGACTGATTGGATTTGTTTAATTCAATTCCTATTCGCCTCTTCCAGGCCTATGCTGGCCGAAGGTGCGGAATTGTGCGAAGGGTGGGGGGAGGGTTGGAATCAGTTGTGCTCCAAGTATCTATGGCCTCCAGACTGCCTCGAAGAATGCTTGGGAAGTGAAGTCCAAAACAGTACGCACCAAACATCTAGGCAAATCCTTTCTCTCCATGGAACTTGACTGAACAGGGGCAGTTCAAATGATCGCCGGCACGTCAGCATGCGTCTGATCCTGAGAGTTCATGTCGTTGATTTTTTTTAAAAATTTTAATTCTAATAGCTCTTTGTTACTACTAGTAAGGCACTTGTTACTACTAGCGATGCACTTGTTACTAGTAGAAACAATAATTGTTCAAAGGTATACAGTATATTCCTTTATTGAAGCACAGTCTCTCCTCAGGCGAGACTGACTCTGACGTCGAGGAGACCTCGAGCATGCGCTTTCTAGACATTGGCTTGAGATGGTTGAACATGTTTGTGGTGTTGTTGCATCGCAATGTCTTTTCTGATAGGATGCTGATGAGGATGGCGACGAGACTCGATTGCCAAGAAAGCCTCTTTACGATCAAACCTGGATTGACTTTCCAAGCCTAACCCAGTGCAACAATCTCTTGCGCTTCTGCCAAGGATGTGGCAAGCGGCACAACCGACATGTTGGGGCGCTCTTTGCCTTTGAGGGTGATGGATGACTAGAACAAATCCCTGGCATGGCAGGACGACTGCCCGACAGGAGCTCTTTAGTAATGAATTGGCAGACTGAGTGCATACAGACCTGTTGAAAGATGGACAAACAAACCATTTGCCTTCAGCTCTGAAAATGTTTCCGGCAAAGCGGTGCAGGACTCAGCCAGATCGTTCGCATAATCTTCAGGCCTTTTCCCCAAACCAGTAGTCAACAGCCTGTTTGTGCAAGGAAGCTGCCACCAGAGGGCCATTGTACTTGCATTGAGGCTTTTATATATATTTACCAGGCTACCGCCTGCAGCCGCCGACCCCCAAGGGATAGAACCTTAGCGCTAGCCTTGCTCTATGTTAGCCTTAGCCTTAAGCCTTAGCCTTAGCCTTAAGAGTGCAGACCCAACCCAGCACCACCAAAGCAGGTACCCAAAAAGTCGACTTTTTGGGTACCTCCCAGATTTACCATCGGACGTCAGCTCTTGCATGAACCCCGATCATTGCCCAAGAATTTAGACCCAACCCTTCACCACCAAAGCAGGTACCCAAAAAGTCGACCTTTTGGGTACCTCCCAGGTTTACCATCGGACGTCATCTCTTGCATGAACCCCGTAATGCTGAACCCTCGTCCCCATAAAGGATATCATTGCCCAAGAACTTAGACCCAACCCAGCACCACCAAAGCAGGTACCCAAAAAGACAAAGCCTAGAGCATTCCTAGGAAAATGCCAGAAAAGCCTTTGAAAATCTCATAAGCCAACAGAAAACGTGACAAAATCTACGAAAAAGCAAGGGCATTGGCCGGGACCATGCCGCGACCAGCCCGGGATTCGAGCCCAGGACCATTTTGGACCGTGCTTATTTTCCCGCGCGGGTCGAGAGGGTGCCCCAAGATGTAAATCAATTGGGATGGCAGAATCTTGGACAATCCACGTCACAATCAGGTAGCTTTCCTGGAGAATTTCCGTCGCTTTTAGGGCCGGATTTCGTCACTGCAACAAGGGTCCGGAGGGGTAGGGGAGGTAAGGTCTAGGTCTAGGTCTAAGGCTAAGGACTAGGTCTAAGGCTAAGGACTAAGGCTAAGGCTAAGGCTAAGGCTTAAGGCTAAGGCTAAAATCGACAGTCACGCCTCACCCCACGGTGTGGGGTCGGCGGATTATATATATATACTGTATATATATATACTGTATATATATATATATATGTCATTGTAGATCACGAAAGCCAGCCGATAGGCAGGGCTTGAGGCAGGGAGCGAACGAAGTGAGTTAAAGGGGGTGTGGGGGGGCTGGTCGCGAGTGGGCAATTTCGGAGAGGCGAACCCAGAGCCTGGTGGGGGAGAGCGAAAAAAAGAGGTGGCCACTTGGTAGTGAAAATGAGTCGTTTTTGGGAGTGATGTGATGCAGGTGATGTAATTATCAAGTAGTGCATCATTAGCATCACGAGGGGCTCAGGAGGCAATGTAAACCGTTTTCTACCAGGTTGGGAGTTCACGTCAATGATAGGAAAGAGGGGAGGGGGCAACGGGACGCGAAGAATGGTTGGAGCTCCTCCAGAAAAGGGAGATGCGCGCCTCCCATGGCCAGTGAAGTTGTGTGAAAGGGAGGTGCGTGTCTCAGACATTGTGTGATCTGTGAGGAGCCAGAATGCTGTGGGGAAGGTGGAAGACAGGCATAGCGTAGGAGGACGTGGTAGGAAAAGAGTGTTTCAAGAAATGTTGTTTGCAAGAAATGTTAGAGCTTGGGGGTGCCCTTTTTTTTGAAGGTGAAGACACCTGTCAACAATACGCAAAAGGGCACCAATGCTGTGGTCCGTTGAGGGCAGGAAAGAGAACAAAATGCAGCGGGCAAGCTTTGAATTGCTTGGGGGTGCTCTTTCTTAACGGTGAAGAGGTCTAGTTGCCGGACTCAGAAGGGCACCCCATATGGGGTGGGAGTTCATGTGGACGAGACAGGCATAGTGGAGGAGGACATGATATGAAACGATGCGACCCATTCATTGAGAACAGGAAGGGAACAGAATGCAGCGGGCAAGCTTTGAGTTGCTTGGGGGTGTCCAAAACACTCGTGAACCACGACAAAAATGGGCACCACCCGTTTTACTTCAGAAAACGAAGTTATGCGGGTGTGGTTTTTACGCGTTTTTGTGATTTGTGGTTTTCTGTGTTTTTATTGAAAATGTTAGTTGTTCCCCACATCTTAGTGTGGGGTTCTTCTTTTCTATGTCTCATCCCGCTTCTCCCGCTCCTCCCGCCACACCCACAGAGACACACACCAAGACAACACACACAGAGACAACACACACTGAGACAACACACACCGAGACAACACACACAGAGATCACACACACAGAGACAACACACACCGAGACAACACACACAGAGATCACAGACACAGACACAACACACACCGAGACCACACACACAGAGATCACACACACAGACACAACACACACCGAGACCACACACACAGAGACCACACACACCGAGACAACACACACCGAGACCACACACACAGAGATCACACACACAGAGATCACATACACAGAGATCACACACACAGAGACAACACAGACCGAGATCACACAGACAGAGATCACACACACAGAGACAACACACACACACACACCGAGACAACACAGACCGAGACCACACACACCGAGACCACACACACCGAGACCACACACACCGAGATCACACACACCGAGACCACACACACAGAGACGGCGCTCTCTTAGAGGGTCTGGCGGTTGCGTTGTCGCCGGTGGTCGGCTGTGGTCGCCTGTGGTCGCCGCTGGTCGGCTGCGGCGCTGTCTTATTATGAATTGCAGTAGATCTCGCTCTCTTAGAGGGTCTGGCGGTTGCGTTGTCGCCGGTGGTCGGCTGTGGTCGCCTGTGGTCGCCGCTGGTCGGCTGCGGCGCTGTCTTATTGTGAATTGCAGTAGATCTCGCTCTCTTAGAGGGTCTGGCGGTTGCGTTGTCGCCGGTGGTCGGCTGTGGTCGCCTGTGGTCGCCGCTGGTCGGCTGCGGCGCTGTCTTATTGTGAATTGCAGTAGATCTCGCTCGCTTAGAGGGTCTGGCGGTTGCGTTGTCGCCGGTGGTCGGCTGTGGTCGCCGCTGGTCGGCTGCGGCGCCGTCTTATTGTGAATTGCAGTAGATCTTGCTCTCTTAGAGGGTCTGGCGGTTGCGACTTGGTAGTACAACGTTAGTACGCGGAGTATCTGGGGAGTGGGAAGATGAGAACTGGCGACTTTGTAGTACAACTTTAGTACGCGGAGTATGTGGCGAGTTGGAAGATGAGAACTGGTGACTTTGCGGTACAACTTTAGTACGCGGACCAGCTGGGGAGCTGGAAGATGAGCACTGGCGACTTTGTAGTACAACTTTAGTACGCCGAGTAGCTGGGGAGCTGGAAGCTGAGAACTGGCGACTTTGTAGTACAACTTTAGTACGCGGAGTAGCTGTGGATCTGGAAGCTGAGAACTGGCGACTTTGTAGTACCACTTTAGTACGCGGAGCAATCTGTGGAGCTGGAAGCTGAGAACTGGCGACTTTGTAGTACAACTTCAGTACGCGGAGTAGCTGTGGAGCTGGAAGCTGAGAACTGGCGAGTTTCTAGTACAACTTTAGTACGCGGAGCAATCTGTGCTGGAAGCTGAGAACTGGCGACTTTGTAGTGCAACTTTAGTACGCGGAGTAGCTGGGGAGCTGGAAGCTGAGAACTGGCGACTTGGTAGTACAACTTTAGTACGCGGAGTAGCTGGGGAGTGGGAAGATGAGAACTGGCGACTTGGTAGTACAACTTGAGTACGCGGAGTATCTGGGGAGCTGGAAGATGAGCAATGGCGACCTTGTAGTACAACTGTAGTACGCGGAGTAGCTGGCGAGCTGGAAGCTGAGAACTGGCGACTTGGTAGTACAACTTTAGTACATTATGCCCCATATTGCGGACGTGCGACCACCGCTGGGGTTGTTGGCTAGTTGTGGCTGCGCACACCTGTGTGCAGCGTGCACAATACCTCGTACATCCGTCGCGCGCATCACTCTCTTACACCTTCTCTCCCACCCCTCTGTTGTCGGAAGCTGATATCACTTCCTGACAAGGCCGTGTTGTAGAAGCTATTGAGACTCTGACTGCTTTGTGCTTTAGAAACTTAAGATTCGCAAAGATTCATATGTGGGGTTATCCGGTCCTTTAATTTTGAAAAACGTGTCTAGCAAAAATGTCGACTTGTAATCTGTCAAATTTCTCATCAATCTTATTCAAACATACTAGCTCTCATGATTCCCACACAGAATTCCATCGACCATCATCTATCAGCAAGTCCACGACATCCCATCATACATCATCAGGTCATCACCTCTATGAGGGAGATCTGGTCTCCAAGACCTCCAATCTCAATGAGTTCTCAATCTTCAGCAACGGGGGCCTGGGCCTGGGCTTCTCTGATGGGCGGCGAAAAAATAGAATTGCTCGTGGAATTGGACAACCATTTTTTTTTGGGCGCCCCCACCCCCCCAGAGAAGCCCAGGCCCAGGCCCCACTTGCTGGAGATTGAGGACTCATTGCCAATTCCACAAGCAATTTATTTTTTTTGGTGCCCCCCCCCTTGGAAGCAGCCCAGGTGCTGGAGATAGTCGAGATTGTGGATTTCATTATAGCTAGTGTAAGAGTAGCAATTCCACCACAACTTCTTATATTCCTCTACTGGAGAGTCTCAATGGTGGAGTGTGGAAGAGTGTCTTGATTTGATGGCTTAAGATGTCCAATGAAAGAGAGAGAGAGAGAGAGAGAGATGGGCATATAGCTAGAGAGCATAGGAAAATGGAACTTCCAATGTGGATGAAATGAGATGAGATGAGATGAGATGAAGCATTGGGTGCATCAAACAGCCGGCGCTGGGGTTGTGGCTGTATGTATGCAATTTCATTTGAGACCAAAGGCGGCTGCCCCAGACAGCAGCGCAATATGGATGGTGCTTCGATTGGGTTTGTTTGGCCTCCAAGAGCACATGGGCGCCATGTGAGAGGGAAACTTGCTAGGCAATCAATGATGGGGATGGGGTCCATGGAATGCCTGGTGCAAATGGGTTTGTGTGCATGGTTAGGTGGCCCAATGGAAGATCAGAACCATTTGGGTACAACATTGGTTGATCCTCATGATTCATGCTATTAGTAGAGCATATTTTTTGCACAATTTATTGGTTTACTTTTGGGTGGGTGTTGGTGAGGTCCAATGAGGTTTTGAGCTTGGGTGGCATCACGAGAAAGAATGTCCTTGGCAATGTTGGGTGAACATTGGGAGCATGCTGAGCATGCCGGGTTTGGTACAACCTGACTTCATGTATGTCTATGTGTGGGCAAGAAGGTTGGGGTGAAGAGAAGGTTCTTCATGAGCTTGGGGATGAGTAGTGAGTAGTGGCCACACAGCCAATTCCGACCCTTAGTGTATCTATAGCTGGATCGTTCCATGGGCTTCATAAGGTTCTTTGGAAGATTTCGTCGTAGATGGGGGGATATGGAGCATAGACCTGAAGAGCCATTGGGTGAGAGCAGTGGAGATGAGCAGGATTGGTCTAATCGAAGTTGTGGGATAGGATGTGAACTCCCAATGCTCGCAGAATGGTTCCCTATGACCCTGAGAATGAGGATGAGGCTTATTCTGGGTAGTATGGGCGTCAAGAAGGCCATGCAAAGCCCAATTCCAATCGGTCATCCAGGTCCAGTACTACTAAGCAAGTTTCTCAACTTTTGTTGGGCCTGGTGGGCACATTGTGTTTCAAGATAATGATCTTCTCTCCCATTTCATAAAGAATGTGGAGGGAGAAACCCATTTCATAAAGAATGTGGAGGGAGAAACCCACAAAGTGCTACATTTGAAACAATGAGAATGCTTATGGGCAAGGAAGGGTAGAGTCGGATCCAGAGGTTGTTTTAAAAAAGAACAGTTGGTTTGTTTGGGAAACAGGAGCACAAGAACATATCTAGACCGCAACCGTGGAAACTCTTTCAAAACATGACAAAATCTAAGAAAAACACAACAAAAACGCGTAAAAGCCACACCCGCATAACTTCGAGCTCTCTTTCACTTCGACCTTCTATTTGTTTCTACCTCCTATCGCGTACCTGCGATGCCAACTCCACCCCCTAAAAGTACTCTTTACACCATGTTAGCCTATCACTTCATCTTGCACACTCAAGTCGCTCCAATATCAACCTCACCACTTCCAGCTACTCTTTGTCCACTCTACCTAGATACACATGTGTATCCTCACCTACCCTGCCTATCGCCTCGCACATGAACCCCAGCGCCCCTCACTTCCTTAGGGGTGCCCTTTTTCAACTCCAAAACGCACCTGAGCCGCGACGAAAAAGCCCCCCCCCCCCAAAACCTATGTATTCTACTTTCTCTTTCTACCCCCTGTCAGCCTGGCTGCGATCCCATGGAAGTACTCTTTGCCCGATGTTGCCCAATCACTTCCTCTTGCACGCCAAGTCTTTGCCCAGGCTTGCCCTGAGGGCACCCCCTAACCCAGAGGCTGGCTTTCGTCCCCTCCCTTCTCAGGTATATACTGGAAGGCTTCAAGAGCTCAAGTAAGAATACAAATCCAACACACTGCTTCTTCCCAACGCGTTATGCAAGATTACATTTCTGAAGGCGTTCGTTGAGGTTGAGACCAAAGAGGTCGAGATCAGCTTCCAGGCAAAGACACCTCAATTGGAACTTCCAAACTGTGGTTCACTAGGAAGGGGCACGTGTGGTCTCCTGCATTTTGCATTTGTTGCACCCACCGCTGAGTGGTTGGGCTGGTCGTCAGGTGGTAAAATGGTCAACCCAGCGACAAGAAAGTCTGGAGCCTTACACAGATGGGTTTCTGCAACATTTGGTGCGTTGTGCTGTTGAGACGGGTTTGCTGCTTTTTCAGGCAAACATTAGTGGCGATGCCCTTTACTCCTTGTAGGTTCCTAGTAGTAAGGCCAGGAGCCCCTGGTAGCATCCTTGCTCCTAGTAGGGATGCCAGGAGCCCCTAGTAGCATCCTTGCTCCTAGTGGTTTGCTTGGTGCATAGCGCCTATTGCAGAATATTGCACTATGTTGCATAGCGGCTGCAATGCGTGTCTGTATAAACGCGTTCGCACGGATACACTGATACACACACACACCCAACGGGACCGATACACCGATACACCAACAGATTAGGGCTTAGGGTTTAGGTTTAGGGCTTATTAGGGTTTAGGATGGTTTAGGGTATCGACTGGTGTATGGTTGTAGTGGCGTAGAACGCTATGCGTGCGTTCAACGCTAAACAGCGCAACACCAAGCAGCGCAACAGCGTAATGGCATAATCAATCTTAAGGACCTTGAGGACACACTTTGCAAGCGTGCTCCTGTGTTTTACTTTGCAAACCCAACTCCCTCCTTTGAACTCTTAAAGGCCCAGCAGCAGATCTGGAGAAGCACCCGCCTCAGTTCAGTGTTTAATCCGAGCTGCAATCACAGGCTTCTTCCAGTTTTGTTTCCGAGTGGGCGTGGGTAACGGCCTGCATCAAAGTTACTTGCCCAGCTGGCGACCTGATGTATTCCCTGGAACGCAGACATGGATTGCGAGATTGCACTGGTGCAATGCAACACCGAAGCTGCACACAAGTGTGATCAGCATGACGTCCACTAGAGTTGGCATTTCTTGCAACCACAATGAATGCCATCAAAATAGATCTTTGTTTGCTTTGGAAGCAATCATGTCCGTGTATGCAGCTTTTGAGGCAGAGTGGCTGGTGGGAGTCACAACCTCAGTGCAACACTAGGAGAGGCCTCGACTCAGGCTCTGATAAAGCTAAACATACACAGCTGGGGAGTATCAGATGTCCAGCTTGTCATTCAGGTCTGCAAATGGCACTGTTGAAAACCAGTTTGTGATCCTACAACTTGCAAACAAGGAGACCAAGCTAAATGGCAGCCCTAACATTGTATATATATATACTTTCTTTTGGCTTTTTTTTTTTCTATCTGACATTTGTTCATACAACCATGGAAACTGCACAGGAGCCAAAGAGGCTGCACGCTCTGGAACTGAGCCTTCCGGGGAATGATGCGGGACCGCGTGCGTGACTCAGACGAAGGTGGTCAAGGCATTGGGAAAGGGAAACCGATTGCCGAGAAAGGGATTGGACATGGGATTGCCGTACTGGAAAGGTTTTAGCATTTGCCTGGCCGGCTTATCCTTGCCGTCATAGTAGAAGCGTACAAAGGCATGATGCAGGCACCCATTTTGGGTGTGACTATCCTTTTCTTGTACAGTAATGGATGGTGCAGGGAGATTGGTGGAGTGTCCTTTTGAAAGACCACATGTAAGAGGACTCGTGGCGCAGAAGACAGAACCATACTGAAAGCGCAGATAGCCTAAGGCCCAAAACTAAGTGACCCTTGGTTTGATGACCAAACATTGAGAGAGTTGTGCAAAGATCAAGACCAATGAGCAGGGGTACAACTTTCCCATCACCGCCGGCAGCTGATATTATTCATTATGCCTGGCAATTCCTGAGTATGTCTGTACATATGCATACATACGGGGCGTACAACGTACTTGATCTTCCTTGAAAGGTTGCATCCAAGCTCTTGACACTGCTGCCAACAATCGCAGAATGTGCAGTTGAGGCTCCTGTAAGTTGCAATACTCCAACGAGCCTGTGGCCCAGTTAAATGGTCTTGGTAGTACCACTGAACAGCTGCAAGTTGCCGCCGCCCGAACAGCCAGGAGTACAGACGGACCATGGAAGGATGTGATGAACTCAGCTACTCAATAACGCTTGAGTTGTCGTCGTGCATGCAAGACCATCATGTGGCGAAAGAAGCTCCATTCCTCAATGTAGGATTCCAAAGGATGCCTCGGTTTGCTCATTTGGCATGCATGCAAAAGTATGCATGAGGCCTGGAACTTCCAGGTGGCTTCCAAGTCAGTCTGGATCTTTGAAGAAGTTGCTGCAGTTGCAATCACGTGCTTCGCAGACACTCACAATTGCTAGTGGTAGCGGCGAACTTAACTCAAGAGATGTCACTGTTCAAGGCTGTCCACAAAATGACAATCAGAACAGGAAGCACTCAGGTGTGAGAGACCAGGTTCGATTTGTCTTTGGTTCATGGAGGTGTTGTTCAAAAGATCGCCCCAGGGAATCGCATAAAGAGCGCTCGTGCAACGAGATTTGCTGGTCACCAACAATCAAGTGTTTCTAAGTCGTCACCAATCATGAACATATCATGGCATGCAAGTAGAAGACGGAATCCACGCCATCTATTCCGTCACACTTTCTTTGGTGAGACTGCTCAGTGGCCTTAAGTCCTCTTCTTTTCCAACACTCATGACTCTACAAACCTTGTTTCCAACACAATGTTTGCATCTCTAAATGAGGGGCATGCGGAAGGCAATCCTTTGTCGGGAGAAAGAGTTGCATGAAAGAGGACATATGTTTTTGAAGTGAGCGTTTGGAGGGACCGAGATAGAAGCTCTCAGGAAGGATACTGAATCAATCAAAGTTCGTGGAAAGGGAAGATTATCAATGGGTAGCATGAAGGAAAGCCCTTTTGTCTTGTTCCTTGCGCACACATACACACACACTTATATAAGAAATGCGTAAGGAAATTGAATGCCGCTCGCCACACGGCAACCTAGGTAACCATATTCCTGAGAAAAACATGTAAGGGGGTCCGAGCATCCTGGAGGTCAAATCAAAAAAGAGAGACCCAAAGTTCCAAGTTCAAAGTCGATGATCGCGATACAACAGGATGACGCCGGTCCGTGCAAGTCTGCGGAACTCACTAGCACTTTACAGCGCCTGAAGAATCTAGAAACAGCCTGAGCGACGGCGGACCATTGGAGTCATTGCGTTCAAAGCAGGTACGTCCGTGAGCGTCCCCACCGATATCAGTGTTCAATGCAAGCCTCTTCGTTGGGCCGGTACTTGCACGAACAACCAGCCCCCCGCTAAATCAAAACTAAAAAAAGGGTAACGAATCAACGGATTCCCTGTGATTCCAAGGGTTTCACCCCACCCACGTGGGGGGGCCCCAAAAACTAAGGGGCAAACAAATGTGCATGTGCGCGCAAAGACGACAAAACTTGAAGACATGAGAAGAAGACAAGACACGACCAGTGTGCGTGGTTGCGATGAAGGGGAAGCCAAGGGAACAGGGACAACCAATGAACCAGACCACATATCAAGACCTAGGCGACCTGAAACCTGGGTTAAGTGTAAAAGTGCATGTGCGCGGACACCTAAGGGCCGGACCGGTGTGCGTGCAAAAGAATGAAAGGAATGAGATGACAGGACATGAAGGCGGAGAAGACATGAAAGGAAAAAGGCAAAGAAGTGTGTGTGTGCCCCTTGTAGTCACAGGGATTCTTTTGAATTGTTTCCATTTACTTCAGCAGGGGGGCAGTAGCCCACTCATGAGTCTACTGCCAACGAAGCTGCTCATGAGTTGGGAGGATATCGGAGCTGATCACTCCGACGTACCTGCTTGGTTGTGGCGTTGACAAGCTTTCGCTCCAATCTTCACGTAAAGGGCTAATGAGTTCTGCAGATGTGCACGGACCGCCGTCATCTTGTTCGACCCGCGATCGTCGATTGGTTTCTTCCGCTTTGGGCCACTTCTCCTTTTGAAGACCTCCAGGATCCGTGGTTCTTACTTGTACCCTTAGGAAATGGTACCCTAGGCCGGCGTGTGGCACCGCTGTCAGTCAGTATGCATATCTATAAGTGTGTCTCTCCTAGTGAGAGTCCGGGATGAGCCCGTAGAGTGCCTCCCGTGGACCCGTCGAACGGGTGTCTGTCTCTGTTTCCAATGCCGTGGAAACGCACATGCCCAGAGCGGGCGTAGGAGGCTTACGCCAAAGTTATTTGCCAAGACCTGACGGATTATTGAATTCCAAGTTGGCTCACGACTCATGCCTTTACGTGACCGCAGCGGTCAAAGGTGGCAGCCCTCGGGCAAGCCGTACGTGGTCGCAGTGACCAAAGCTTGTTCAAGGTTCATTGGAACCTGTCCCCCTCTCAGGTGCACACACAGCGCTTACATTCAAACGAGGCAGGTCCCTAGGCACTTCTAATGAGGTTTGGTTTCATCGGTTCTCGTTCCCTCCATTTGGTTGCCCTTTCATCCCCTCCCCTTCACACACTTTTGTTTCCTCTTTTCTTTCATGTCCTCCTGTCTTCATGTCTGGTCATCTCATCCTTTTCTTCGTTTGCGCGCACATTGGTCCCGACCTTAGTGTGTACGTGCACTTGTACATACATTTAAACACAGGTTTCAGGTCGCCCAGGTCTTTACAATGAGGTGGGCTTCATCGGGTGTCCCTGTGCACTTGGTTCCCCTTTCATTTCAACCGCACGCACCTTTGTCCCGTCTCGTCCTCCTGTCATGTCTTCATTCTTTTGTCTCTTGTGCGTGCGCGCGCACGTGCACATTTGCCCTCGCCTTAGCTTTACGCCTTTTTTCGGGGAGGCGTGTGTGTGTGCGCCCCTTGTAGTCACAGGGATTCTTTTGAATTGTTTCCATTTACTTCAGCAGGGGGCAGTAGCCCACTCATGAGTCTACTGCCAACGAAGCTGCTCATGAGTTGGGAGGATATCGGAGCTGATCACTCCGACGTACCTGCTTGGTTGTGGCGTTGACAAGCTTTCGCTCCAATCTTCACGTAAAGGGCTAATGAGTTCTGCAGATGTGCACGGACCGCCGTCATCTTGTTCGACCCGCGATCGTCGATTGGTTTCTTCCGCTTTGGGCCACTTCTCCTTTTGAAGACCTCCAGGATCCGTGGTTCTTGCTTGTACCCTTAGGAAATGGTACCCTAGGCCGGCGTGTGGCACCGCTGTCAGTCAGTAGGCATATCTATAAGTGTGTGAAAGGGGAAGGATGAAGGGGGAAGCCAAATGGAGGGGCCGTCAACAACGAAGCCAAACCTCATTATATAAAACGAACCTGTTTGGTATGTGTGAGCCGTGTGTGCACCTGAGGTTGGGACAGACCCCACTAGGTCTTGAACAAGCTTCGGTCTGCGACCACCTCGTGGCGTAAGCCTACTCACGTCCGCTGTGGGCACGTTCTGGCGTGGTGTAGGGCTGCCTACTCAGGCTCAATAGTCCGTCAAATCTTGGCAAATGACTTTGGTGCAAGCCTACTCAGTCCGCTGCGGACACATATGTTGTTCAAGGGGAATTTAACCGAGACAAACCCCTGTTCAACGGGGCCACAGGGGACACTCCTCGGGTACACCCTGGGTTTTCACTAACGAGAGACACACTTATAGGAAATGCGCACGGAAATTGAATGCCGCTCGCCACACGGCAACCTAGGTAACCATATTCCTGAGAAAAACATGTAAGGGGGCCCGAGCATCCTGGAGGTCAAATCAAAAAGAGAGGCCCAAAGTTCCAAGTTCAAAGTCGATGATCGCGATACGACAGGATGACGCCGGTCCGTGCAAGTCTGCGGAACTCACTAGCACTTTACAGCGCCTGAAGAATCTAGGAGCAGCCTGAGCGAGGGCGGACCATTGGAGTCATTGCGTTCAAAGCAGGTACGTCCGTGAGCGTCCCCACCGACATCAGTGTTCAATGCAAGCCTTTTCGTTGGGCTGGTACTTGCACGAACAACCAGCCCCCCTGCTAAATCAAAATCCCAAGTTAAAGGTAATGAATCAACGGATTCCCTGAGATTCCAAGGGCTTCACACACACAAAAAAACACTCTGAACGCAGCGTTAGTGCTCAGGGCATTTGGTGATTGTGGATAGCCAGGTGTGAGCTGCACCTGTGCACAATGTCCCTTTTTTTAATTATGCGCCAGTGGAGCGCCCTCAATGATAAGGATGTGAAATGCCGAACAACCTTCGAAACTGGCACCAATATCATGAAGGACTTCAAGGACACAATGCCACAAGCGGAAATCATGCTACGACATTTGCACAGCATGCAACATGAAACTGGTCGAGATTGCCGGCTTTTCCCAAACACTCTCCATGTGGTTCTGGTGTTTTCTGGTTGCATTAGGCTCAAGGAACGTCGCTGAGCCTTGATCTCTGTCCACATACCAGCACCTGCATGGGATCCTTTGACCGCTGTGCTATTGTTATTGACGTGCGTGAACAGTATGAGTGGGATGCTGGACATGTAAGTTGTGCCACTCGCATTCAAATCCAAAAGTGACTAGGCCGCAGTAGCAATGCTTTGGTGCCGGCTGCAGTTGAGCTGACATGAGTTGATCACTGCCATGGAGCATGAACGGACTATCTCTCAAGTGAATTTCAGGAATCCTACAAATTGGAGACAGGAGGGGTTCTGTGAAGGAAATGGATGGAACTATAGAACCATTGAAACAAAAGAAGGAATGGTAGACGTGGTATACATTTTCAAGTTCTATGAGAATCCTATTTTTTTGCGATTCGGAGGATGTGCTCGCTCTGGCCGGTGGAAACAAGGACGGAGGATGTTTCTGCTTTTGTTTCCGAAATTCAAGGCCTTTGAAGGAAAGATCAAATCGTTTTCTTTCAACAAGTTAGGTTCACTGCCAGTTCAGGTTCCCTAAAAATCTAGGAACCAAATCATTAGTGCGAGCGCTTCTTCAAGAAGTTCCCCCCGCCCTCAGCCGGGGGAGAGCTTCCTTGAAGAAGTGCGAGCTATCCTGCGTCCTAGCTAGGAGCTTACGTAAGCTACTAGCTAGTTCTTCCTCTTTAGCGGCCAAGCCCCCCAGGCTTAAAAAAAGAACATAAAACAATCAAACAAGAAAAACAACAACAACAACAACAACGTCTTCACTTTGCTCACTTGTTCGTCCTTTCAGGTGTTTCTTCCTACGTGCTGTGAAGGAGACACCCATCGTGACGTACTGTGCAGCGGGAGTCAGGGCTCAATCGGCAGTGGACATGCTCGTTCAAGAGGCACGCGGCACAGCGGCACGCGCAGCACATGCCATCATGCGTTTGTGTGGGTGCTAAGCTGTGAGACTCAGGGCTACACTGACGCTGTCAATGGCGGTGGCTACAGCACCCAGCTGGAGTCAATTTGTCAGGCATGCTTTTCAACAAGTCGTGGCTCAGCTTCAACTTAGAATCACGCAACAGGAAGCTCAGCTGTTCAGTCAAATTCCAACCCGTTGAAAGTTCAGCATCAATTAGGGCCGCAGTCGGGGGCGTCCGGGGACTCTTGCATGAACGTTTGATTTTCTTTGAGAAGCTGAAGGATTGCCTATGGCCTATGGTATGATAGAACTGATGTAGTTGTCTGTGACGATGACACGGATTGCAGTGTCTTTTTTGGTTCATTCATTTTGATTGCTTCGTTGTGAATCTGACTCAAACATCTTAAACAACAGTGCCATTTGCTTGCTTGTGTGGATCTTTGTCCTTTTGCTTTGGCTTCCTTGAATCGCTTTTTCCCTTCAGTTTCCTGCATGAACTTGGCTCCAAGTCTCATTAGGTATTCCTTCATTTTGGGAATGGATGTATGCTTGTTGTTGACCTGGAGGTGAATCCACTTCATCCTTTGATTTGGCTGCAAGTTCCAGCTTTGCAGGCAAACCAAGAACACTTGCATTTGCTTTTATAGATGGCCACAAAATCCACCAGTTTTCATGTCCTGCAGAGTCGTGCCGGCGGCATCTCAGATGACCTGACCTCCACAAGCACCGTGCCATTGATGACGTCTGGAGCAGCCGAGTTGCTGCTTTGCAAGAAACATCCCAAGATATCCTACTGCAAGCGACGAAAGGAAGAAACCAGCAATACGTCCATCCTGGAATCGACAATATTGAGGTTCACCAGCTTTCCCACTGTGTTGCTTCTATCTTTGTTTTGTTTGAGGCAGCTCGGCTGCAAACTGTGTGCAGGTTTCATGCATCGGCAAGCCAGCAATTCATTTCACAAACAGTAAGGTTTTGTCAGCTATGGGAGCAGTTGCTGTTGCCAAGTCAGTTTGCCTCTTGAGGTGCATTCGCGGCTTTCATTGAACTTGCTTCTCTTGCTTGACACAATTCTTTCCGATCCGCTTAATTTATGCACTGCAGGCTTGCTCCTTGCATGGCGGTATTCATTTGTAGACGATGAAAGTGCGCATGTGTGCATGTGGCCCTTCATGGCCCTTCTGGCCGATTGCAGAAACTTTGCACCTTTCCAGGCTTGTTTTAACAGTTGGAAAGGAGGAAGGAGTACCAAGACGTGCTGCCGATTGCCACCTATGCGATAGTGTTAGTTAGGAACGGTTGTAAAAGTACAACTTCTTCGCTTCGACCTAGTTTTTCAATTCGCTCTGCGAATGTAGAGCGTTTAGTGCGGGCTTGGCGACAAAAAGGAGCAGGAGTCGTTGTTTTGTGCTTTCGAACGAGTGGCTAGGGCATCCTGATGGGCAGAAGCTGCTGCAAACATATCATCAATCCCAACAAGCATTCATGGTTCATGTCCTGATGCAGGATTGGCTCGTCCGTTCCTACCGTGGGAATGTCAACGAGGCCTGGGTTTTGGAATTGCTTATAAGTAAGATCTCATAAGCGTTCTTCAAATAGCTGAAAACATATGAAAACTATAGAGTCTATAGAGCTTCTAAATGGTTCTAGTATCTCTCAAAGGGGGCGAGACGTTAAATAACATTCGCGTGTGCTGAAAGTTTTTTGGTATGTGTGTGTACCCCACTAGTTTTGTTGATGTAACCCTGCAGGCTTGGAAGTTACTCTTTCACGAGAAGCTGCTTGAAATTCCGTCCAGGGCTTTCCTTTCTTGTGCTTTCACAAGATGCTGGAAGCAAAGAAGCACTGAGAAAAAGTAACGAGATGCAACAATAATGTCTTTTTGCTTTTTGGGGTTGCTGTCTTTGATGTCGTCTTTACTCCATACTAGTGATGACAAGAAAGCTTTCTTTGATCAAAGATGCTGGTGAAGGACAGACTGACAGACTGCATCAGGTCTGCAGACTTCCTGGCTTCTTTGACGAGAATCAAGCAACAGATGCAAGGCTCCCAGCTTTCATCGGCCTTGGTAAACGGACATTGTTGTGGAAGATGGCAGTTGCTGGTACTTGCCGGTTGTTGGTGGCATGTTCGGTTCCGCTCGCTAGCTTGATCAAGCGCACGCAGCAAAAAGCCGCGCTTTTCGCTTTCTCATTTACCTAGAGCCCAATTCATCTCCGCATTGGTAGCGGAGCCTACCGAATACCGGTGGGCAGGTGCTGTGCCGCACCTAGGGTCAGGGATGGAAACGACGGCCGACACCATCCCTGTTCCCTCATGGGACGGAGCTGAGACTCCTGGTGGCCGAGCCACCCCGCCAGCGGCGGAGCCAGAGGGCGGCGCCCCGGTCCGTGGCCGAGCCACGGAACAACACGGCAGAGCCCGTGAAGAACGTGGACGCTCCACTCATCGAGGTCGAGGCCGCGGACGAGCTCGCCCCGAACTACCACGGTCGCCAGGACACAAAGGAAAAGGTCTTGGAGGCAAGAGTTCAAAGGGCAAAGACAAAGGCGCTGGAGCTGGAAGGGGCCGACATCCCTACACCATGGACGATGCCTACGAGGTGCTCGATGAGAACCGATGGAGCCAGATCTTTGGACAATGGTCAGCTGTGGCCGGATGGTCAAGTCAGGTACCTGGCTGGTACCAATCACCTCAGACGGGCATTTGGATGTTCTGGACCGGAGCTCAATGGTTGTCCTATGAGCCATCATCCATGGACGGATCATGGCACCTTCCTCGACGAGAAGCTGAACAAGCAAAAGGTCGAGAGAAAGGACCTCCTCACTCGACTGCATCTACTTTGGAGCACCCGTCACAACACCGTTCAGTAGGAGTTCCACTTCCAGAGGGACATGGACTTCGTGCCAAGGCAGCCCCAAAGGCAGCAGCGAGGAAGGAAAAGAAAGAGAAGAAGGAAACCAAAGACAAGAAGGATGGCAGGGACAAGTCAGACCGCAGCGCCAAGGACAAGAAGAAAGATCGCTCAGACAAGGAGCGGCCGAGGGAGCAGCCGAAGGAGCAGAGGACGAAGACACCACCTCCACCTTCAGCTGCTGAGAAGGGGGAGAAGAGTGATAAGAAGGAAAAGAAGGATAAGGAGAAGAAGGAACGCCAAGATGATGACCCTCGCCCATCTGGCCGTGATGACTCACAGACTCCTTCGAAGAAGTCCAAGGCAGCGCCTCCGAATCCTGATCCGCCTGGAGAAGATGACGATGAGGAGTACTCCGAGTACACCTACGAGGAGCAGGAGGAGAGTGAAGAGTCAGAAGGGTTCGAAGAAGATCCGCCGGTGACACCATCCAATCTCACTGACGACAGCCGTGGCCCGAGGCAGTATCAGAGGAACCCTCGTGATCCACGCCTTCGACCACCACCAGGTCCACCATCATCGGATCCGACTTCGTCCAACGTGACATCAACTCCAGCTGCTTCGAATCGTACATCATCCAGAGCATCAGGTTCGAGTGCATCTACGGCTTCCACAGGTGAGATCCGTGCACTCCTGGGTCAACAGGCGAAGAAGCAGCAGGACAGGTCGAAGCCTTCGCTCAGTCAAGTCCGCCTGGAAATGTTCAGGGGTTCGAGATCCCACTTCAAAGAGTGGAAGCACACCATTGAGGCCCAGCAGGCGCTGGATGAGGCCGAATTGGCCATGTTAATCTACCTTTCATGCCAGGGAGAGCCGCGTCAAATCCTGAATCAACTTCAAGTCTCCGAGATGAGGGAGCCAGGAGGACTCAACAGAGTCATGCGGCTGCTTGAGGAGTCCTATGGTGCCAGATCTGATGAACGCTTCGAAGAGCGCCAGGAAGCTTACTTGACGTATCGCCGTGCCCCAGGTCAGAGCGTCGCTTCCTACATCAGCGCCTTGAAGAGACTTCGAACAGAGTACCTGGCAGAAGACACAGGCACCACGCTGTCGGACAAGAGTTTTGCCCAGAGAATGCTATCTCGTGCTTCCCTCACCAAGAAGGAGCGGATGGACATCTTCTACAGTGCTGGCGGCAAGTATGCATCCAATGCCATCGAGAAAGTTCTCAAGTTTCGATGCTCGAATGTCCATCTTGACGAGACCAAGTATCGCCCTCAGGACAAGCACCATCATCCTCGCAGGTGGAAGACTTCATCGACCTCCAAGTCAAGTCGCCCGAAGCCTCACCGATCCTCTCGTGCACATCTAGCCAATGTCAAGGAGGAGCCGGACTGGGACGATGACGAGGAGGGCATCCCAGAGGAAGAAGGTGATGATGAGGCCTACTACGAAAATGAAGACGATGAGGCTGACAATGAAGACCTGGAGCAGGAGGCCTACCAACAGGACTACTATTGGGATGACGAAGATGAAGAAGGCGACTGGGATTGGGATGATGAAGGCATGGACTTGAGAGAGGCCTATGCAGCTGGATGGCGTGCCAAGCAGAAATCCGCAGAAGCTCGCAAAGCACGAGGCTACAGTGACGCCAAGTCCAAGGGCAAAGGCAAAAAGGGCAAGAAAGGTGGTGGCAGGTTCGTGGAGTACCGCACGAAGGACCAGCGGAAGGCCAAGTCCAAGTGCGCATCATGCAAACAGATTGGACACTGGCATGGTGACCCTGAATGTCCAAATGTGAAGAATGGGACTGACCCTCCACGTGATGATCCCGCGAAGTCGCAGGTCAACTTCACCACCGACACTTCCCCCACGGCACGCGGCAGTGGCGCAAGGACGAAGGAGGAAGTCAAGCAGGAGGAGGATGACGGCAACAGGCACACTTGGAGCACCAAGGGACTCAATGTGCACAAGGTGAACTGGACATTCATGGAAGGTTGGCAGCGCATCAAGGCCTATTCTTCGGACTCCAGTTCAGCCGTCTCTTCACCCAGCAGCAGTTCAGAGCCAGAAGAACCTCTTGGATTCAGTGCTGGCCGATCGTCGGAGGAAGCATCTGCTCAGAAGAAGGCTTCAAAATATAAAGCAGCTCTCCGTACCGTGGTTTCCGCTTTGGCTGAAGAAGTTGATGAATCTGATCTTAAGTTGAAGAAGAAGCTGCTGAAGAAGCAGGGGCAGTTGCAAGAGAAAGAGAAAGAGCTGGCAAAAGCAAAGAGCAAAGCAAAAGGGTCGAAGCCCGTGGCAATGGAGACCGACCTCGCGCCGGCCGATATGCTGGAGATCCTTCCGCACATGTCAAAAGATGAGAAGAGGAGGCTGTACAAGGAGCTGAAGGCAGAAAGAGATCGTGAAGCTGCCCGATACTTGGACCAGCATCAGACGGCCGAGAAGCTGAAGAGAACAGACAAGCGGCATGATGGAGGCTATAAGGCAGCAAGCTCGTCGACCACCCCGGCACCAGAGCCAGCTTCGACAAGTGATCTTCCTGAGCCAGTTCGACGCAAGCGTCTCAAGCAGTTCAGGAAAGACCTCTATGATGGTGCCTTGGATCGAAAAGGGCGAGTTCGACCTTCAGAAGCATCAGAGCTGCCAACTCCAGAACAGGAGAAGTGCCCTCACCCGTGGCAGAGCTTGAGGTGGGGCGCAAACGGTGCCGCGCATTGGGCCTCTTGCAAGGCTTGCAAGTTGAAGAAGGTGCTCTATTACAGCATGGACCATGGTGCACTCACCGCCGAGACGGTCTTGGAGGAGGATCCCATGGATGTCTGGATGCTGGAGCACGCAGCCCACAAAGTGATCTTGGACAGCGGATGTCGCGCGGCAGTCGCTGGTGCGAAGTGGCATGTAAAGATGCGCCAGGCCCTCGACCAGCGTGATCTTCCCTATGAGGTGCTGGAGCATGAGGAGACTTTTCGCTTCGGTGCTGGAGCCCCAGTTTTGTCAACGGAAGCTGGTCTCTATCCAGTGGTCTTGGGGGGAACTGGCATCCGATCGTGGCTGAGAGTCGCTGTGGTGGATGATACCAAGCAGGATCCCCGGATTTCCAATTGCCTGGCATTGGTTGGACCTTCAGAGCTGGCACGCTGGAAGGTCACTATGGACTTCGCCAAGGGCATGACGGTGATCGATGGCTGCAGCACACCTACGGAGCTCTCACCAACTCGACACCCCGTTCTCGAGATTCTTGGTGACGATGGCAAGGCAGAGGACTGGAACACCTCCGAACTTCGAGAACTTCGAGCTGTCCTACGAGCAGATCCACGCAAGCTGGCCCTTTGGCAGAGCCAAGATGAGCTTCCCCCTCCAAGCAGGAGGCGACATCTTCAGATGAATCTGAGGTGTCTTTCTACTCCCTGGCTGAGCCAGAATCAGATCTCGAAGATCTTGCTCTGTGGCAGAGCCACATGGAAGATGAGGCCATCAGTGGTTTGGACCAGATCGTGCACAAGTCCCCACCAAGGAGGCGGAGCCCCAGGATGACAGTTCGGACTCAGACAGCCATGGCTCGTTTTCATCAGGCCAATCTGAGTCTTCCCACGAGGATGGACCATCATCAGCTGATGAGAGCACGTCAGACTCCGAGGGAGAACCTGACCGCTTTGAAGACGCCCTCACGACCGGCCTCGCGGAAGAAGGAAATGAGATCTTGACCAAAGGTCAGCGCAAGCGTCTTCTCAACGCAGCAAACCAGATTGCTGATGCAGCTGCGATTGAAGTTTCCTGCAAGTCTGCTCTCATCGCTCGCAACACCAAGCCCTCAGTTCGCTCAAGGTGGCGCATTCTCGAGCTCTTTACATGGTCATGTATGCTGTCAATCACTGCCACCGAGCGAGGATGTTGGGAAGCTTGGGAGCCGATCTCTTTGGAGTCAGGTTGGGATGTCAGCACCATGGACGGCCAGAACAAGGCGATGAAGTACCTCCAGGAGGTTGAGCCTGATGTTTTGATGATCGCTTGGCCATGTGGCCCGCTTCAGAACATCAGCATGAGGACTGAAGCTCAGCGGCTGACTTTGCAGCGCAAGCGCCTCCAGGCCAGGCGGACAGTTTTGTCTTTCACCCGCCGTGCTGCTCTTTGGCAACGACGGAGGGGCGGCCTGGTCTTTGAGAATCCTGCCACGTCCAAGGCTTGGAAGACTCCAGAGATTGAAGAGGCCTTCGATGGTTTGGCACGTGTTCAGTTTGATCAATGCCAGGTTGGCCTAGCACATCCGACCAACCACATGCCGATGAGGAAGCGCACCATTATTGCTGGAGAAGATGGTGCCTTGACCGAACTCAAAAACAAGATGTGCCCAGGTGACCATGAGCACCACATCATTGAAGGTGGCTATAAGACCGAGACAGGTCAATGGGCATCACTGGCAGAGTTTGCTGGTGGCTATCCTAGGGAGCTTTGCACTGCACTTTTGAAGGGAGCTGAAGCCTGGCTGACTCACAAAACCAATGAGGCCTTCACCGAGGACTATGAGATTGAAGACACGGTCCCTGATTGGATGGCTGGTGAAGACTACATTGAGGAGCAGAAGAGTCGCCAAGAAGCTCAACTTGATGACACCCTTCGTTTCCATGGCACTGAGCATCAAGGCCCAGAAGACGATGAACGTCATCCAGTCAGTGCAGAAACTCGCAAAGCTGTTGAATTTGCTCACAGGCAGCTGGGACACCCAACTCGTGCTTCATTGACTCGTATGTTGAAATTGGGTGGAGCCAGCCAGGATGCATTACGGTATGCCAGCAAGTTTCATTGCTCAGTCTGTGCCGCACGACAAGCACCAAGGCACCCGAAGCCTTCAACTGTATCTACAAGACCATTTGGCTTCAACGTGCATCTCCATTTGGACCTGAAGTACCTGTACGACTCCAGAAAGAAAAAGTATGTTTGCTTGAGCATTCTGGACTTAGGTACCATCAAGCATGATGCGATCATGCTCAAGAACCGCCGCTCTAACTATGTGGCAGAAAAATTCCTGAGACACTGGATAGCGCTCTATGGATGCCCCGCTCAAGTCACCCATGACCAAGGAGGAGAATTCGAACAGTCGTTCCATGCACTCCTCGAAGATCTAGCGATCCCCTCAAAGGTGACAGGAGCTCATGCAGCATGGCAGTTGAGCGCGGGAGAGCGTCACGGAGCCACATTGGGAGTCATGTTTCAGGCGATTGTTGATGAGCATGGCATCACCGGCTATACCCAAATGAAGAAAGCTTTGTCCTGTGCAGTGATGGCAAAGAATGCTACCTTGACCAAAGACGGTTACACCCCAAATCAAAGGGTGTTTGGCGTTGAGCACAAATGGCCGAGCTTGACTGCTGATGATGTTGGAATGAGCTTCGTTCAAGGCCTATCTGCAGACAGTGAGGTGGCTCGTGCACACAAGATGCGCACAACGGCTCGCGTGGCTCTCATTCGCCAAGATGTCCGAGACAAACTTCGAAGGACATTGCTACGCAAGCCACCCACAGCTACAGGACCATTCGTGTCAGGTGCTCAGATCTATTTTGGGTGCCGCAGCTCAAGCGTTACAACCGTGACAGTGGCCAATGGCGTGGTCCGGCTACTGTGTTGGTTCAAGAGCAACAGAAAAGATATTTTGTGAGCTGGCGAGGACGACTACTCCTACTAGCCGAGGAGAACATGAGGCTTGCAACTCCAGAGGAACTGGCACTTTCGGAACCGGTGAAAGAAGACGTCCTGGACATCCAAGAACTCCTGAGAGATCCAACAAGATCTAACATCTACCAGGACCTTCGAGCAAAACCACCGCCTCCGAGACCTCGAAAGAAGAGAGAACCTCGTCCTCCCGAAGATCCACAGAGGTTGAGAGCAAAGAACATCCTGAGGGGAACGAAAGCAGTTCGAAGGTTGTTGCAACAACGCCCTCAGGTGTCTCAACTACCACGGCAGAAAAAGAGGAAGGAGTTGCCAGCGGCAGTTGAACCTCCACTACATCGAGAACTTGTGCCTCGAGATCCTCTACCTGCTCAACCTGTGGCAGCGCCATTGGAACCGGCGCCGCGTGTCGTAAGGCGGCGCCTGGCCTTGGAGGATGTGCCTCCGGATGTGGCTGAGCCACCACCAGCACCTGTGGCTGAGCCACCATTGAAACCCGCTCCTGCATCTGGTGTTGATGTGCCGATCGATGACTCAGGTGGTTTATCTGACTACTCACCGACTTCGCCGGCAGATTCACCACGCCCTGATCATCCACCAGATTGGGAGCAATTGCCTACAGAGGCCCGAAGACAGCGTCTCACAGACGATGTTCCTTTCAGCATTAAGCGGAAACTGCAAGGATCCACTACTTCAGAACTCCCCTTGAAGAGGGCCAGACCGAGCACAGCTTTGTTCATGCAGGTGCTCGCTTCCACAGTTTCAGAAGGACCTGCCAACGAATGGATCACCCGCCATGAAGTGGAACTGCTCAGGCAACTCACTGGATTGCCGATCACGGCTGCGAGGCTACATCGCTTTCCCCGAAAACGGTTCATGAAGCCACTTCGCAAGCGAGCTCGGGTGACAATTTTGATGGGCAAGGATCCGGACAACATCTTCATGGTGGAAGAAGATCAAGAGGAAGCTGCAAAGCATCCCCGGCGGAGGGCATCTTTCCCATGGCGAGGAATGACTTTCTTTTTGAAGAGTGAACCACCGCCTACAGAACAGAAAACCTACATCCAGCTTCCTGATGGGATCTATGAGGCCAACTTGAAAGAGGAGGAGCGACGACAGTTTGAGCATCTTTGGCTGGAAGACCTGCATGATCACTTGCTGGCAGAGGTGATGCTCCTTAAGCTCAAGCAGAGCGGCAAGGAATTGGATCCAAAGTTCTTTGATGAGAAGGAGCGTGCAGAGTTCCTCAAAGCAGATGCCAAAGAGTGGCAACAGTGGGTCCGCAATAAAGTCATCAAGCGGCTGTCCAAGGAGGAGGAAGCAAAGATTCCCAGGCACCTCATTTTCAAGGCTCCTTTGCGAATGGTGCGAGTCAACAAGCAGACTCAACTCCTGGCACCGTTGGTGGCGAAATCCCGTCTGGTAGTTCCTGGACACCGAGATCCTGGATTGGGTCACTTCAGGAGCGACAGCCCTACAGCAACGCTGCAGGCAGTTCGGACGTCAAAGGCTGTGGCGGTTCGGAATGGATGGAAAGGATGGTCATTTGATGTCACCACGGCATTCCTTTCAGGTGAGAACCTCACCAGAGACGTCTATGTCAGAGCTCCAGAAGAAGGTCTACCAGCAGTTGAGGGAGAACCTCCGGTGAAAGCTGGAGAATTGATGAAGATCCTTCGATCTGCATATGGCTTGGTTGAAAGCCCAAGGCTTTGGTACTTGCGTGCCAGCAAGTTGCTCACGACCACACCTCTGGAAGAGCTGCCCATTAGCAAGAGCAGTTTTGTGGCCGCGGAAGGCAACAAAGCCTGGAGCATTCTCAGCTTGCATGTTGATGATGGACTTTTGTTTGGCGATGAGAACGATCCACGCTTTCAGAAGTTGAAGAGTGACATCAACAAGATGTTCACGATCAAAGAGTGGAAGTCAATCCCTTTGACCTTCCTTGGCGTGGACCTCAAGCAAAAGGGTGAAGAACTTTTTGATGACATGTCAAACTACATCGCCAAGATCGCCCTTCCAAACATGAAGCTGGAGCCTAAGAATGATGACAAGCCACTTGATGCCCAGCAGCTCACAGCATATCGACAGCTGGTGATGAGGTTGCGATGGCCAGGACAGCAGTCAATGCCACAGCTTCTTTACAAGACGAGCAAGCTGGCGCAGTATGCAACAAAAGCCACAATGGGTGACTATAAGGCGGCGCTCCAGCTTTTTGAAGAATGCAAAGAAGAAGCCCGCCAAGGCAGATCTGTTTTGCCATACCCTCGGATTCGTGGCAAGTTGTTTTTGGTGACCTACTTCGATGCCAGCTTGGGCAAAGAGAAGGATGGCAAATCGCAACTAGGTGCGATTCATTTCCTGTCCAATGAAGATGTCATTCATGGACCACAACCAGCTGCAGCAATCGACTATACAACCAACAAAAGCAGCAGGGTTGTTCGAAGTTCCATGGCGGCAGAATCGTGTTCGCTCAGTGTGGCGGTTGACAGGCATCTCTACATCCGCCTGATTGCAGACATGATGCTGCATGGTGTCTTCAAGGTTGGCTCCGACCGGCGTGAGAAGCTTCGCGTTGGCGGTGGCATCGTGACAGATGCGAAGTCTCTTTTCGATCATCTTGGAGCAACTGGTCAAATTCCAGCTGAAAGACAAACCATGTTGGATCTACTTGTCGCTAAGGACCTTCTGGAGCAGCAGATCTACAGGTTGTTTTGGGTACCGACCCATCGACAGCACGCTGACGGTCTCACGAAGGCCATGAGAAATGCGCTTTGGGAGGAGTACTTGCGGAAAAAGACCATAAGCCTCAAAGAGACACCGGAGGAACGCGAGATCGAAGAGCATCGCTTTAAAGGGCAACGAGAACGTCGAAAGGTTCGATCAAAGCAATTGCATCTTCGACCTCAACCACTTCATGGCAGAGCCAGCAGAAAGACACATGGCAGAGCCAAAACAAAAATTCTGGCAGCGCCAGTGTAACTCCTTTTGGCTGAGCCATTTCAGAAAAGCGGATTTGGCTGCGCCAGATCCCTAATTCACTAAATCCGAACAAGCCAACATCCTTCCTTCCCAATGTGGAAGATGGCAGTTGCTGGTACTTGCCGGTTGTTGGTGGCATGTTCGGTTCCGCTCGCTAGCTTGATCAAGCGCACGCAGCAAAAAGCCGCGCTTTTCGCTTTCGCATTTACCTAGAGCCCAATTCATCTCCGCAATTGTATGCTTTCCAATGCAGGTCCCCCGATGTGCTTGGGAGTCCACGGTGAATGTTCTTGTCTCGAGTCAAATATTTTCTTGGTGAGACAAGGACCCGGAGCTGAATTCCCTGCACACTAGCAATGCTTGAAGGCTGACAGATAATGTGTGTGTATATACACCCTGGAGTCGTCATGGGTATCTTCGGCTCTGTCAGATTTTAGCAGGGGGACAGAGCTCTCTGATGCTACTCTGTCCAACGAAGCTATGCATCAGAGAGGGAAGTATCCACTGCGCACCTGCGTCACAGGTGTGTTCACAGTATTCACAAGCTGTTCCAACACGTTGTTTCCAATGAATCAACGGCTTGGAGTCAAGTGCGCTACAGGGGTTCAAGTGCCCTTCAGGGATTCAAGTCAAGTTCCGTTTGGGCTACAGGGATTCAGTGCACTACTTAGGTGCACTTAGGTTTTGTCAGGGCTTTTGAAGTCAGATCGTATGCACTTTATTGATCTATCTTAAGTGTGTCTCTCTTTGAAGAGTGCTTGCCGTGGATCGGCCTCACCGGTGGATGCAGTCTGTTACTGTAACGAAACGTGTCCACAGCGGGCGACAGGAACTTTACACAAATGTCGCAGCCACTTTGTTTTCATACGAACTTGGAGCAGTTCATAGGACAAGGCCCAGGTTCCTTTTTAAGATCCAAATGGATCTCGTGCCGACCTGAGCTTTCTGGGTCTCTCTCTCTCTCTTTTCCTTTTCCTTCTGTCTTGGGGCATCCCTGGATGCTTGGGACATAGCTGGGGGCCACTCTCACCCTGCTCATGCTCTCTATGTTTCGTTCTTTCTTTCTTTCTTTCTTTGTGATGTGCCCCGCTTCTTTCCTTCTTTTCTTTTGTCTTCGTTCTTCTTTTTCTTGCGTTTTCCCACCGGGGTGTTCCTGGAGCTTTGTCCTATAGCGGGGAGCGTCATGTTTCCTTCTTTTATCTTTCGTTCTCTTTCCTTTCTTTTCTTCTCCTCTTCCGGTTCCTTTTCTTTTCCCGCCTCCTTCGCGTGGCGTACCTACAAACTTAAAACGGCAAGTTCCCCAGGTGTGCAAAATAAGGCTTGGTTTCTTTTCTGGCTGATCCTTTTTCACTTGGTCCCTTTCCATCGTCTTGTGCGCCTTTCCTGTTTTCTGTTCACGTATCATGTCTTCTCATTTTATTCCCTTTTCTCTTGCGCAGTCATTCGGACCTTTGCCAGCAAACTAGACTTTCATGTCTTAGAAACAGGCACGGCATGGCGCGGCCCTGTTCACTCTTCCCTTCATTTCACCTTGAAACGCTCTTGTCCCTTTTCATGTCTCTCCTTTTGACGTCCTTCCGGCTGTCGGTGCACATGTACCTTCCAGGCAACATTGTGGTTATCGCCCCCTACACAGGGCGTGTGTGCATGTGTGTGTGTGTCAACCCCTGTTCCGAAGGGTGCTTCTCGGCTTTCCATCTCATAAGCAGGGGGACAGAGCTCTCTGTCCAACGAAGCTATGCATCAGAGAGGGAAGCATCCACTGGCCATGGATGTGTACCTGCTGAACGATTTCAAGCTGTGACTCCACTTTTCGCGTTTTGATTCATGGTCCTTCATGATACGTTCCCCTAAACCCTTCACCACTTTCAGCCACTGAGCCGCCGTGAGCTGCCGTCGTGCGTTCTGCAGATGCGCAAAAAACCACTTGTTCAAACATCTACAATTTTACGGACTTTTCACCTTGCCGTTCTCTCACCATTTTTGACCTGGGAATTGAGTAAACAGCAAACCAATGTCAGAGTGTGAGCCGCTCAGCCGTCCCACTTGGGTGCTGGGTGTGATCCCCTTCACTGGGGCGCTGAAGCCATTCGGGAAATCATCGTTTCCATTTTTGATAACTGATTTCACCTTCTCCACTTGCGTAACTGAATTAACTGACCCAACAGCCGTCGGGCTTAAAAACGAATTTGACAGCCGCCGGGCTTAAAAACGGCATTCCCCCCACTTGAGGCAGGTCTCTCGACCCCCCCCCCCACGGTGTTCTACTCCCTACCTAATTAGGGTAACATAGGGATATGGTACTCGACACACTTGTGTGTCGGTGCCTTTCCCTCTGTTGTCCCTTTTCTAGTCTACTCCACCCGGGCGGTGTAAGACCAAAGTCCCGCTCCCTAACTAGTGCACTTAATTCACTTCGTCTAAGTATTCAGTAATTCTAGAGTGCTAGGTATTCAAACACACACACACACATGGACATACACCCCCTCCCTGCCCCCCCTTTTCCTTCTTGCGCTTTTCGTCGTTTGTTGGGCTTTCTCTCAGGCTTTTTAGGTTGCTCTTGAGGCTCGTTTCCCTACCCCAGTCAAGGGCTAAGTATTCATTTTCTTTTTTCTACACCTATCGTTCTCTCTTGCCCTCTTAGCGCTGCTCTTTCTGTGTTTCTTTCTTTTGTTTCTAAGGCTTTTTAGGTATCTATTCAGGCTTTCCACGCGAGCGCCGCCAAGCGGCACCGTGTGTGTGTCAACCCCTGTTCCAAAGGGTGCTTCTCGGCTTTCCATCTCATAAGCAGGGGGACAGAGCTCTCTGATGCTACTCTGTCCAACGAAGCTATGCATCAGAGAGGGAAGCATCCACTGGCCATGGATGTGTACCTGCTGAACGATTTCAAGCTGTGACTCCACTTTTCGCGTTTTGATTCATGGTCCTTCATGATACGTTCCCCTAAACCCTTCACCACTTTCAGCCACTGAGCCGCCGTGAGCTGCAGTCGTGCGTTCTGCAGATGCGCAAAAAACAACTTGTTCAAACATCTACAATTTTACGGACTTTTCACCTTGCCGTTCTCTCACCACTTTTGACCTGGGAATTGAGTAAACAGCAAACCAATGTCGGAGCGTGGCTCACCTAGAAGCTAGTTTTCAAATTTTCCACTCCTGTACACCGTTACAGAGACCCCACCTAGTGGCTTTTTCCGTCAACTTCTGCTCTACAGCCAAGCAGGGGTCGTAGTTTACACCAGGCAGGATACATCGTCGCCTGGTCAACGAAGCTGGCGATGTATCTGAGGATAATATGGAAGTGGGACACCACTTCCACGTACCTGCAACAACTTTTAAGTCCATTTCGATGAGTTAAGCAATATTGTTCAGCGGACTCTCTCGCCATTCCGTTCCTCACAGGGCCATTTACAGTTTTCAGGCTTCAGCGCTCTAGTTGGGTATTGTGGTAACTAGACGTAAAGTGCTAGCTTCACGGGAAAGTCATAACTGATACAGCTCTTGCGAGCATTGCTCTAAGTGTGCGTGCGCACCCTGGAGCCATGTGTCTTTGCGGATTCTGCTAGACTTAGCAGGGTCCAGAGCTCTCCGATCCCACTCTGTCCAACTAAGCTATTTCCCAGAGAGGGAAGCATCCATTGGCCATGGATGCGTACTTGCAGCAAAGGTGTGGTGTTCACAAGCTGTTCCAACACGTTGTTTCCAATGAGTCAACGGCTCCGAGTCAAGTGCCCTACTGGGCTCAAATGCCCTTCAGGGATTCAAGTCAAGTGCACTACAGGAATTCAGTGCACTATTTGGGTGTTCTTCCCCACCGAGATTTCGTCAGGGCATGTGAAGTCAGACCGTGCGTTCGTTATCTTGAATTTGTGAAACTTTTACGCCTGACCCTCCTCAAGGGTATGCAGTAAAAACCTACCAGTATGAGAACACGTTGAATTGCGTTTGGTAACCTTGCAAAGCAGCGTCATCACAACTGTAATGCGTCGTGCTAGATCTGGCGCAGATAAAGCTCCAACTGGATGATTTTTTTTGTCACCCTGTTAAACCTGCATTGGGCTCTAGAACAAGAGTGCTGTTCGACCAAAGTTTGTCGAAACCTGTGGCGTGCAAAGTGGGTGCTGTCTTAGTCAGACTTGGCTTTGTAGAAAAACCACTACAAAACTTTTGTGCATACCTGTGCAACAGGTCTTTGGATAATTTTTAGATGTCAGGACAGGTTTCAGTTGGTTTCAGTTGCTTGTGATGTAAACAGGTCGCATCAAGGCAAAGACATGTGAAACTAATCAGATTGGAGCTATTTCCAAAGTGGTTGAGCATTTTTGAATCAGTTGCACTGTTTTGGTGTTAGATGTGCGTAGCATGAGGACTTTCCACAGCAAAACATGTCATTTTGATCTCTACACGCCACCGCACCATTGTATGTCGGGCCCAATGATCCCAATTTTACGCAAGATGGGTTACACACCATCCCACACCCTTCAGAATCTCGTGTCTTGAGACACTGTTCATTCCCGTACTTATATCTGAAACTACCGTGGAGAAAGTTCCACAGTTTCAAGAGCTGGACAGGTCTGAAAACCACTGAAACACTGAGCGTGAGAACACAGGCACCATCCTCATGTAGACAAATTCAACATTGTTCCAGAATAAATATATAAGCACATGATTCTTGCGCGAGAATTAAGTGGTGGAGCCAAATGTTTCAAGATTTCGACCAATTGTCAATGTGGAGTTTCGGGCGGGCGATACATCAAGTAATTTTCGAGAGTTTCACAGTGAAACATGGCTGTGTGGCCTCAGGTTCCATCCTAGTACGTGCCTCGGAGATGCCTTGATTTGGCATAACCTGTGGTACACTGGGCAACGTGCATTAGTAATTAGTTCGCATTCCCACTCTGGCTGCTGAGACCATGGCCTGCCGTCATGGTGCCAGGAGGTGCCAGCAGATCCCTTGTAATCTTTCGCATCCCAGTTGCCATTGCCAGGCCCAACGGCTTTGTGACGAGCTCGATCCTGCAAAGAGTGGTGTTGTTTGGAGACTTGGAATTTTGAGTTTTCCTTGCTAGTTCGCTGAAATATACTGCGCGTTTCCTTGCTTGTTCCGTTCAGGTGACACTGGCATCTATCCTCGAACCAGCCCAGCCACCACCTGAAGCCAGAGCCCGAGAGAGGCCCACACTGGCCAATAAAACTCAAAAACTTCTTAGAACCAGGCAAGAAGGGTTTGGCCAGACAGTTTATTAGAGGCTTTTGGTGTTTCAAGATGTTTCAAGTCTAACCCAAATCTGAGTCTTGCACTGAGGCGTGCTACTGGAAGCTCACCATTGTGAACAACTGGGGTTCGACGAAGCGACTGCAGGCAACGTTGAAGTTGCTTCCTACTGTGTACTGTAATTATTCTTGGTTAGCTGCAAGAAGTACGAAGGGCTGGGTAGGTAGTAGTAAGATGTAGTAAGATGTAAGTGATGTAAGATGTAGCAAGGAGAAAGACTTCGCTAGCACCTGAGTAAGCCACGTAAGCCACGTGGAAGCTTCAATTCTTCAAGGAAACTTCCACCCCAGAAAAGCTTCAGTGCGTTTCGGCAGGGCAGTCTCGTTGCAGAGTTGCTCTTTGAGTTCACAGTGTGTTCAACCATCCAGGTCATGTCACCCTTGAGATTGACTACCCTTATCCAGGCTCCGAGAAAGAATGAATTGTCATTGTCTGCAGTTTGAAGGTCTGAAGGGCGAAGAAGACAAAAGAATCACTACCCCAGGTACAAACAGGAGGATTGTCTCGGATGAGGGCTTCCTTCATCGACCATCAGGCATGTTCATCTTAGACTCAGAGCCCCAACATCACCTAGTTGAATTTGCATTTGGCTCTAGCTTTTGTGTTGTTTCTATGTATTTGTGAATGCTGTCGCCGTCGTTCGGGCCGCTTTGAGTGGAGAGCCTTTTTGATAGGCTGGCCATCTTGCAGGCAGGCCTGCTGCACTCCTCAGTAGGATATCATAATATATCATATAACTATATATAGAATATTATATAATTACATAAATTACATACTTATAATATAAGTAGAGAGAGTCTCCGACATTCTCACCTGATTGCCCCAAGATTTTGCCTCATGCGTCGATTGCGGCCAGAGTTGAGTCGGTCCCACTTGTCACTTGACTGTCGCTTGAGCAGGTGACTCATTGATTCGGGCGTTCGATCTAGAAACCCTGGGCCCAGAGCTCATAACTTGTTCAGTCTTTTCTTGTGAGAGAGCGAGAGGAATGCGAGAAATGGTTTGAGAAGTTTAGATACTTCCTCACAAGATCGGGATCCCTATGTACGGAAACAGAACCCCGTCTCAACATATCTCAATTATATATAAATAAATATATATATATATGTCACTTAGGTGTTGACTCTGAAGCTGTACAACTCCGCCGATTAGCCAAGAAGTGTGCAGCACATCCATTCGGGAAAAACGAATGCGTCTTCATTATCCGGTGCTTGGGTTGTTTGAAGGGCATGGATGTTCTTGTGGAGCTTGCTTGCACGAGCTTGAGGTTTGTTCTACAGTAGATTTCCCAGCAAGGTTTTGGGTCGTTTGCATCACAGGTACAGCATCAGCATTCTAGACATTGAAGACATGCACCGTCTGTTTTCCAATGCTACATCGGTCAGAAGCTTAGAATCCCTCAGAGTCTGTGAGGTGCTTTCCTCATAATTCTGCAAGTGCACGAGTGCTAGGATGGAAAAGTCATTGTGCAGTCAGAGCAGGGCCCTCAGAGTCGGCAAAGCAGCTTTGAAAATCTTTTCATCTGAGTGCAATAAAGAAGATTTGGATCATTCTAAAGGATCCTATAGGGGAGGGGAGGCCATCGCTACAGGTTGGAGGCCATCGCTACTAGGTTGGAGGCCATTGCTATGAGGTTGGAGGCCATCGCTATGAGGTTGGAGGCCATCGCTATTAGGTTGGAGGCCATCGCTATGAGGTTGAAGGCCATCGCTATCAGGCTGGAGGCAATCGCTATGAGGTTGGAGGCCATCGCTATTAGCTTGGAGGCCATTGCTATTAGGTTGGAGGCCATCGCTATGAGGTTGCCATCGCTATTAGCTTGGAGGCAATCGCTATTAGGTTGGAGGACATGCTATGAGGTTGGAGGCCATCGCTATTAGGTTGGCTATTGCTATTAGGTTGGGGGCCATCGCTACAAAGTTGGAGGCCAACGCTATTAGGTTGCAGGCCATCGCTATGTTGCAGGCCATCGCTATGTTGCAGGCCA
>CAXAMN010023673.1:613962-676619 GCA_963970005.1 Durusdinium trenchii
GTTGCAGGCCATCGCTATGTTGCAGGCCATCGCTATGTTGCAGGCCATCGCTATTAGGTTGGAGGCTATTGCTATGAGGTTGCAGGCCATCGCTATTAGGTTGCAGGCCATCGCTATTGGGTTGGAGGCCATCGCTATCAGTTGGAGGCGATCGCTATTTGGTTGGAGGCCATCGCTATGAGGTTGCAGGCCATCGCTATGAGGTTGCAGGCCATCGCTATTAGGTTGCAGGCCATTGCTAATAGGTTGGAGGCTATTGCTATTAGGTGGAGGCCATCGCTATTGGGTTGGAGGCTATTGCTATTAGGTTGGAGGCCATTGCTATTAGGTTGGAGGCCATCGCTTTTTGATTGAGTGCATTGGATCATTCTATAGGATCCTATAGGTGCATGCAAGGGTCACCTGTACAGAGGCGGAGGAGGGGGTTGAAACTCCAGGTTTACCAGTATGCTTCTGAAGCTGTATGGAACCGAAGACCTCAGCGAAGTCCCGTCGACATCTGAGCTTTGCAATATTGTTGATGCAAGAGGGTGGCAGATTTTTGATTGCAGCATGGTGATTTGATCATGTTCATTAGCACCTGCAGTGTTGTCAGTTGGTGTAACTTTTTCTGCTTTGAGCATGAGAGGCATTCCACTTTCGCCTCCGCTCGACGCCCTGGCTCGAATTAGGAATTCCTTTGGCCGAATCCTTCTTTCAGGAAGGACCCGCTACGTGTTTTGACCTCAGGCCGAAAGAGGCCTACCGGTTCACGAACTTCGCCCTTGCAGAGGCGGCGGAAAACCACTTGGAGCTTGAGAGCTGTTTGCTAGTTGAAAACTACACCCACCTCTTTTTGCTCGACACCTTTGCCATTTTTGGTGTTACCAGTTCACCAACCAAACTGGTAGCGGAGCCTCGGCTTCGCTGGCCGGGGCTCCCGCTGGTTCACGAGAGGCTTTGACCGGAGTGGATCAGCGGTCCTTGCACGAAGAGATCCAGGGCACGCTTGGTGAACTTTGCTTGTTGGCCATTTCCCTTCATCCGAACTCATTGCGCGAGTCTTGCAGTATATCTTCTACCCGAAGGGATGGCAGAGAAAGACAGAGACAGCTCACTTCGCTGTCACTGGGATGGTGATGCTTCGACCTGGCCCGACTACGTCAGGAAGGTCAGATTGGCCTATGAGAAGACTCGGAGGAGGCGTCGATCACAGTTGGGACCCGACCTTGTTTCCCAGCTCAGTGGCAAAGCATGGGTGGTCACTCAGGAGATTGATCACCGACAGTTGACTTCTCCCACAGGCGCTCGCTACCTCATCCAGTTCCTTGAAGACCGACTTGCACGTGTGCCGATTCCTGATGCAGGTTCACGAGCTGAAGATCTTCTACTACGGATGAGGCGAGCTCCCGGACAAAGTATGGCTACCTGGTGCCACTTGGTTCGTGAGAACTATAGGAAGTTGCAGCGGGCCCTCAAGCGAGCTCGCCTTGATGGAAAAGGTGGTTCCAAGTCCGGCACTTCTCCGACCTCGAGCCCTATGGCAAGACGCCAGAGTTTTGGTTCGGTGCCTGAACCAGCTGCTGAAGATGAAGGATCAGAGCATGCGAGAAAAGAACCGGCTTCCGCCTCAGCTCCTGCGGAGGCCTCAGCTGCTGAAGGAGAACGGTCTCGTTCAAAAGGCCGTGAAAAGGGTTCACCTTCTCGATCAGGTGACCGATCAGAATCCAGCAGCTCTGATGAGACGATGGAGCAACTTTGGGATGATCTTGATCAAGGCCTACCAGAAGTTCTTCCGACTGAGTTGATCGGTTGGCTCATGCTTCGTCGATCGTCCCTGAATGCCGCTCAACGACTCAATGTGTTGTCCAGCATTGGCAACAGCCTCAAGGCCGAAGACATCGAACGAGGCCTACGTGGTGCTGAAGATGAACTACACCTCCTGGACCGAGAACGTGATGGACGCCATAAAGGTTCAGGAAAAGGCAAGAACCGATCCAGCTTTTGGGTCGAGTGTGATGGAGAATGGGGCCTGTTCTTGCACGATGACCTTGACACCGAAGACCTTCTGAAAAACAACGAGATTCATTGGGTGCATGGCGGACTTCAAACTGTCTTCCAAACGACTGAAACCACTTCATCCCCGTCGATGACATCTCCCTCTTCTTCGAGGCCCTATGAGCAGGTTGAAGATGGCTTTTGGGCGAGTGATCCCACTCATCCTGGGGCCTATGTGTGGTGGTCTTTGGAGGATGACGGCGAGTACTACCACGCTGATGGTGGGGGCACCTATTGGGCCTGGAGCGAATCCGACCCTTGGGAACAAATCATGTGGTCCGGCTCACCTGAGGAGACTCAGCAGATTCAGGACGCCTATGCGGCCTACGAGGACAAGATAAGGACCTTCCAGGAGAGTCGCAAAGCTATGCATGCGAAAAGTGCGAGCCGTGGCTTCTACCCCAAGGGAAAGAAAGGAAAAGGGTGTGGCAAGAAGGGCAAACCTTTTGGTAGTGGTGGAAAAGGTTCTTCATCATCTTCTACCCCCTCACATGTCATGGCCGTTGGAGGTGGAAAACCTGGCAGCCCTTTGTACACTGGTTGCTTCATTTGTGGAGAGAAAAGTCACGACTTCCGCAACTGCCCTCGACGCTCCAAGGCCGGAAAAGGGTTTGGTTCTGGTGGCAGCAAAGTGTTCATGGTGACTGAAGAGGAGACTGAAGATGCCACCTACACGTGTTGGCCTATTTCACAACCTATTTCTTCGGCATCCATCATGGCAGCTGGAGAGATAAGTTTTCCAGAAGTGGAAGGCTTTGGAGTGATTGACACTGGTGCGACCGAGACGGGCGCTGGACTTGGCGCTCTCGAGAACATCATGAAGCAGAGGCGCCTGACCCAGGAAAATTGGATGGATTTTGAGGTGATGAATTGCCCAAACAAGACCTTCAAGTTCGGCAATGGAATGACACAACGTTCCGAAAGCATGGTCTTGCTGCCGCAGCGTTTGGGACAACATAGATTGAGTTTGGGCATCTTCACTTT
Source organism: Durusdinium trenchii (assembly GCA_963970005.1). Taxonomy (NCBI): domain Eukaryota; class Dinophyceae; order Suessiales; family Symbiodiniaceae; genus Durusdinium; species Durusdinium trenchii. The sequence continues at coordinate 616,984 of CAXAMN010023673.1, forward strand.
GCAAGCTGAAGGAGTACCTGTTTTGGTAGGAATTCGCACGCTCTCACGTTTGGGAGCTTTGAATCATTGCAACAAGAGTGCAGTGATCTTTTCAGCAATTGACCCCACGCTCCTTGTTCCGCTCAAGAAGAGCACATCGGGTCACCTTCTCCTTGACCTCAGCCACGATTGGTTGGCCGACGGTGCACGCATTTTGCTAGCGGCTGATGACAACTTGCCGTCGGAGTCATACAAGGAGCGCAGTCGACCTGAGACTTGTTTTATGCTGAAAGATCAGGCAGAAGGTCATGATGTTTTGCACACCACACACCTGTTTTTGGAGCGCTTCATGATCGGCATGTTCATGATTTTGGAGCACGTCATGAAGAGCATGTTTGTTATGGTTTAGAGATTGAAGCAGTCCTTTCACCTTCTGAGATGTCCACGCTCACTTCCATGCCTTCAGAAGATGCCACCTCTTATTTGAGTGATGTTTGTGCGGTGAGAGTTCATGAAGATGGGGACACTTTGAGATCATCTTCGGTGGCACTTGCGGCTCAAGAGAACGACATGTCTTTGAGACTGTTGGCACTACTTGCCTCGCCCCTTCTGTCCGCTCAGACCCTTCCTGCTCCCGCATCTCATGGCTCCGAAGTCTACGGGATCGAGCGCAGCCGATTCGAAGAAGAAGAGCCCAGTCAAGACCAAGATGACTTGGGAAGAGCGCTACGATCAGACCCGGACGGTGGGAGTGGACAGCCGAGATCCTCGAGCGACAGGACCACCATGCTTTGGAAACCACGAACCTGCAGCTCCGTATCGAGGATCGGTGAGCGGGGCCAACGGACATGCCTCATGGACCGGATGCGAGAAGTGCAAATTGAGGCTGTCATACACCCCAGCGTATGGAGCCACTGGAACCCACCGAGCTCCTGGTCCGTTGCCCGTGGACACCAAGAAGGTGGTGGAGAAGCTTGGTCCGGCTGCGCCCTACAACAAGGAGCTCAAGGATCCGGCGATCGGCTTGGAGGGTGCCGAACAGAGCTTGCTGTCCCGCTTGGAGGTGATCCAAGCTCGAAAGAAGGCAGCAGGATACTCGACGACCTCGACGGCAACCCCTCAGGATCAGAGCGGAAACACGACACCATCTCCGGCCAGTCCGACAGGAGCCGATCCAGAGCATCTACCAGGTCACGCCAGCCGGAAGACCAGAAGAGCCGACGACAGTGCAGAGCAGCTGGAAGACCATTGGCCTCAGATCTCACCGGGATCACTGGCGTCGCCGAGCTCGGAGGCCCAGCCATCTCCAGCCTCCCTGTGAAGAAGAAAGGGTCTGATGATCCAGTCTGGGAAGTCATTCCTGCAAGAAAGATCATGGTTAGACCTATGGTGAGAAAGGGGCAGTTGAGCAGACATCAAATTCGAAAGACCCTGAACTTGGCTCTGAAGAAGAAGAACGGGTCTACTTCATGTCGAAGTTCTTGGACAAAGAGAAGACGTTCCTCGAGGAGAACACCAAGGACTTCAATGAAGAGATAGAAGCCGCTTTCGCAACATGCGGTATGACCACCAACTCGCAGCATTGGGACGTTCTTGAGCTTTGCTGCGACGAGAATTCTCAGTTGATTCAGGAAGTGATTCGAGCCGGCGGTCGTGGTGGACGTGCAGGACTCTTCAACCAGTGCAATTTGACCACGCCTGAGGGGATCCAAAAGACCATCGACATGATCGACGTCCATCGACCACGGTGGATTTGGGCTTCATTTCCTTGCGGCCCGACTTCTCAGGTGCAAGCTTTGAACGAGCTGACCGAGTCCGGCAAGATGAAAAGTGCCTTCCGGAAAAGGCATGCGAGAAAGGTATTGAGAGGAGGACTTCAGGTGCTTCAATATCACCTAGCTCGAGGAGGACATGTTGCTTGGGAATGGCCTCGCTATAATCGAGCATGGCGCCTTTTCTGAAGTTCAAGAGTTTTGGCTCGCCCTTCGTGACCAAGGCTATGCCTATGAAGTCTTGGTTGATGGCTGCATGTATGGCTTGCAACGCAGCGATGGGCCAATCAAGAAACCCTGGCGCTTCATGGTGACTGATGAGAAGGCCTTCCAAGGGGTGGACCGACTATGTCCTGGAGTTCATCATCATGTCCCGTGCCTTGGCTCAAACGCCAGAAAGTCAGCCTTCTACACACCTGAACTTTGCAGGAGGCTAGCTCGGGCTATGTTGCAGCCTGCCGATTTGGTCGGAGGAGCTCTATTTGAAGATCCAAAGACTGAAGTTCTTGAGAGCCTCACTCCACTCGAGCTGCAACACTTGGTGGAATCGGTGCGCAAGATTCATCGACTTTGCGGGCACCCAAACAACCGAGCACTAGTCAAGCTTCTTCGAGCTCGAGGTGCAAATGAGAAAGTTTTGGCTGTGGCATCCCAGCTGAAGTGTCCTGACTGTGTGGAGAGCCAAGTCTCCACTCCTCTTGCAAAGGTGGCGGCTGAGAAGGAAGATGTGATTTGGAGAACGTTGCAAATGGACACCTTCTACATGCGCCACCGTGGCTGGGTTCATCACTTCTTGCTTCTCTTGGATGAAGCTTCAAGCTTTGGAGTGGTAAAAGAGATCAAGTACCACGAGGACGACCAGTCCGAGAATGTCTCCACGAATGAAGTTCTGGAAACTTTGGAAGAGAGCTGGTGTCAATACTTCGGCTTTCCAGAACGACTCCGATGTGATGCAGAAGGAGCCTTCCGAGGACTGGATCTTGCCAGATGGTGCTCCGATCGAGGAATCGATCTTCATCACACGCCTGCCGAACACCACTCTACGACAGGTGATGTTGAAAGGGCAATTGGCTCACTACGATTGAAGATGGAAACCTTTTTGAGGAATGAGCCAACCCATCCTCGTCGTGCAGCACATGCCATGATGCAGGCTCACAATCATGTGGCACGAGTTGGAGGTTTTGCTCCGGCACAATGGGCACTTGGAAGATCAGAGGGTGCCACCAAAGAGAACCTCCCGCTTCTTTGCTCGCAAGGAACGCCTGGACATGCAATGGCGGAGAACTTGCGACTACGGCTTGAAGCAGAACATCTACACGCACGACTTTCAGCAGAAGCTCGCATTTCAAGAGCTATGAACAGCAGAACAAAGCCTACCAAGCAGTTCTTGCCTGGAGACATCGTCTACTACCAGCGACATAAAGTTCCACGACAGTCACCAGCAAATCAAGATGTTGATGCCCCAAGAATGAGGATTGCTCGCTGGTATGGTCCTGCTCGCGTGTTGGCTTGCGAGACACGCGTGGACAGTTCTGGAACTACAAGACAAGCCTCCAGCGTGATTTGGCTGGTGAATTCCGGCCGTTTGTTGAAAGCTCATGGAGATCAAGTTCGCCACAGCAGCGAGAGAGAAAGACTCATTGCCAATGCCGCCAACACGATGGCCATGCCTTGGACCTTCACTATGCTGGCAGCTTCTCTTTCAAAAGGGGCCTATGAGGACTTGACTTCTTCAAAGGCCGAGCGCTTTGAGATGCAGAGGATGAGGAGATCAGCGTGACGCGCTCCTGGACTCCAGATGGAGCGATTCCCTCGTGATGAGGATGAGATGAGCGCAGAATCTGAAGAACTCATCCCTGAAGCGGAGGAGCGAGATGTTCCAGATCCTCTGCCTGGACTGCATCCTGATGACACTGGAGACCTGGACATTGACAGGCTCATGGATGATCCAAGCTACTACCCTCTACATCCTCTTCCTCGAGAGCCACCTGAACTACTTGGACGAGAAGCTGACTTCAAAAGAGCAAGGCATGCTCACGAGATGGAGGATCGACCTCATCACGTGAGATTTCCTCAAGCCTATCCCTCCGACAACCAAGACATGGTGACTTGGTGCGTTGAGGAGACCAACTCCTTCGTCCTCGGTGTGGAAATCGATGCACCAGCAAGTGAGGCAGAATGGCGCAAGATCCTCAAAGACCCTTCCAAATTTACAGCAAAATCCATTCAAAAGGGAGCAGAAATTTCCTGGCACAAACTCAATCCCCTCCAGAAGAAGGCCATGAGTGAGGCAAAGACCTTGGAGGTGACGTCTTGGGTCAGCAACAAAGTGGTTGAAAAGGCCTTGGGGTTCGTGCCAAAGCATCGACTGATGCGAATGAGATGTGTCTTGGTGCTGAAAGGCACCGACACTCCTGGCCGTGTCAAGGCCAAAGCTCGCATCGTCATCCTGGGGTTTAGTGACCCTGAAGGTGAGTTCTTGGACACTGCAGCACCGACGCTTTCCAAGCGCAGCAAGCACCTCCTCTTGAACTTGGCCACCCACAGAAGATGGCATGTCATCAAGGCAGACGCCAAGGCAGCTTTCTTACAGGGCTCAGAATCTCAACGAGCTCGTGGTGTTCCTTGAAGTTGGGACCTCAAGATTCTGTTCGCCTTCTACGAGCAGCCTACGGCCTGGTGAACGCCCCAAGAGAATGGTACCATGATGTTGCCAACATTGCCCAAGGTCCATGTGGCATGAAGCGGCTTCGCTGTGAACCTTGCCTGTGGGTCTGCAAAGATGGTGATCAGGTGGTTGGCGCCATGGGGACCCACGTCGACGATTTTTTGTTGATTGGAGACGAAAGCAATGGCAAGTGGCTGCAAACCGTACAAACTCTGTACGACTCTTTGAAATGGAGTCCTTGGGAGCCTTCACCCTTCCAACACTGCGGCATCAACTTGTCGCAAGAGAGTGACTTCGGCTTCCGAATGGACCATGCTGAGTACTGCAGCCAGATCAAGCAGATCACGATCTCCAAGGAGGGCGAGAAGATCAGTCCAGATGAACTGAGTCAAGCTCGTGCCGTCTTGGGAGCAATTCAATGGAGAGTTCAACAGACTGGACCTCAGCATGCGGCTATATAAGCTCTCCTTGCTCCAGTCAGCGCTTCCTGATGAAAGGCCAGCGCTGGAATGTACGCTTTGACCCTGGCTTCGTGGCAGCCAAGAAGAAGAAGATGGCTACATCCACGCCTTTGCCACCTGAGCCGTGGGATCATGAGCTAATTCCTGGAAATTGGCAGAATCTTATCCGCCAGAGGCGTACTGCTTCGGCGAAGAGCTTTGGGGCATGTAACTTTTTCTGCTTTGAGCATGAGAGGCATTCCACTTTCGCCTCCGCTCGACGCCCTGGCTCGAATTAGGAATTCCTTTGGCCGAATCCTTCTTTCAGGAAGGACCCGCTACGTGTTTTGACCTCAGGCCGAAAGAGGCCTACCGGTTCACGAACTTCGCCCTTGCAGAGGCGGCGGAAAACCACTTGGAGCTTGAGAGCTGTTTGCTAGTTGAAAACTACACCCACCTCTTTTTGCTCGACACCTTTGCCATTTTTGGTGTTACCAGTTCACCAACGAAAGTTGGGGTAAGTTCGAGTAATCGGCTTCCTGACTTCTCCTTTCTTACTCCAGCTTCTGTCTCCATGTCTTTGCCAGAACCCTGCCTGGCCAGTAGATTCAAGGCACTTATTGTCTCATTTTAAGCCCAACGAGAAGGTTTTAACATCAGGAATCAGGAGGATTATGATCAGTGATGAGTTCTTCAACATCTGAAAAACACCTGGCTGAAACAGGAGGTTCCTGTGCTCTCAGCTTGCTCATGTGCTCTCATCTCATTGAACAATTTATCTCAACGGGATGTTGCCAGAATGTAGAGTTTGACTCCAATTCAGGGTGCCAGTGACTTTATGGCAAAAATTAATGTGATGTACTGCAGACTGTGACGTCCTATCAGGCAGACTATTCTCAACCAATGCCCAGCCTCGTGTGCCTTTGTTTGCCTTGCAGCTGCGTGAACATGAGCCCTCCTCGTTACCTAGTTGCACTGCTGGGTTTTGATCATTCGAAAGTTTCGGCTGTACTGAAACGCAACACGTTCCATTGCTCTTGGCCTCTTTGGTGTCAACTTACGTTATGTATCGCCTCATGTCGCACCATGTCAGTCCGAGGCAGCTTGGTGAGAGTGGTGGGGCTGATGCCTCCTTGGCATGTATGGGCGATGTTTTTCATGTCTCTCCTCGGGGCTTCTTCCTGTTCCTCTTGAGCAGTTGTGTGGGTTGTCAATGTCGGCTTTTGCGACCTCCGGAACCTGACGCTGCGCTTGCACAAGATGAATTGTTTCGTTTGCCCTCTGCGATGGAGCTTTGTCGGCCAATGCCAAACGGCCAGAAGTCCCCACACTGTGAGCTGAATTGTGCGAGAGCACAGCAAGGACAGCAAGACCCCCAGTTTGATCCAATTTGTAAATAGGAGTGTCAAAGGAACACAAACCAAAATCTGATTGAAGGGCTCTCCACATCTGTCGCTGCGTGGTTGGCAATGGGGTAGCCTTGTTACCGGGCGTGGCCTGGTCTTCCTGGGCTTCTGAAACCCAGTCGCAAGTGTTTTAAAGCTCACTGCAAACGGCAGACTGTGCAGCTTGATCGAATGCAAAAGTAACATGCTGCCTTTCCTTCAAAATCGAGGCTTTGGGCCAAGCTTGAGCCGTAGTCTCCCCTATTCCCTCGTTTGTGGAATGGTGACAGGGTTTACGTCCACGAAAGGCTCAGAGAAACTATGAAACACGTGCCAGCATGTGGCAAATGCGGCATTGTCGCACAATTTTATCATCTCCCTCGTGAGATGGATGGTTTTGGTTTTGGCCTCGGAAAGAAACGTCTGAAGGTTGATGAAGCAGGACATGCAGCCACGGTCAGTCGGCTTACAGCAAACTTCATGGTTCAAACCCAATCATTATATAGTATATATCCAATTTCTTTCAAGCTGAATCAATCAGGCCAAGTTTTCCCAAGCTTGGCATGTATGTTTTGCTTGACTGATTGCTGCTCTCTTTGTCCAAGGGCGCAACGCCTGCGTTTCTTTTGGCAGCAAGCAGATCAGGCAAAGCCACCGCCACCCTTCCTTCAACTGAAGAAGCCACTGAGTCGAGTCGTTTAAATTTGCTGTTGTGGGCAACCTCAGAGCCAGGATGGAAGCGGCGAAATCGACTTTGAGGCCGCTCAGTTGAAACGTGTCAATGTCATTGCCGGCGTCGGGTTTTCGTCACTCCAGTCACTTAGTGGATGCAGCTCATGGTGTTGAGCTTGGTTGATGGTGGTGGCGCTGTGCAATGTGCACAGTAGTATTATTGCCCTAACACTTTTGTTGAAGGAAACTGTTATTTGCAACATAGGCGATCCGCGAAGTGGGTGGTTTGAAGCGAACGTTGGTGCTTTGTACTGTGCATAAGTGAGGGAACCTGTTTTTGATTCATTATACAATTGTACAAGCAAGCAAGCAAGCAAGCAATTCAGAGTTTCATAAACAGCCGGAGTGTTTACAACATGTATGATCGCATTGTATTTTGGACATTGGTGATGCAAAAATTTGGGCGCTGCACCCTTCCTACGGTGTAGAACTTTGTGTCTAACTTCATTGTTTATTGTTTCACAAGACATCAGCATAATGTTGCAGCAAAGAGATATATATATATATATTATTATGCTGGAAGGGCCGTAACACAAGCTGGTGCACCATGTGTTTCCCAACTTCTGTGGATAAGACATGATGAACAACCGCCCGTCAGTCTCCAAAGTCTATCCTTTCCAGGCATTCCACCCAGGTGAGCAGCGTCAAAAACCCTCAAGAAAGGAACTTAGATTAGGTTCATGTGGGTACTGTAATGGTCCGCGAAAGTGAAAGCACTGGGCGCGCAAGCGGCGGGAAAGCTGATCAGAGCCCCACCGCAACCAGGTTTTTGAAACAGCTCAGGCCAACCTTCCAGGCATCGTTTACACACCACGCTCACCTTATGACTCAGACTAATTATATATATATATTATACTTGCCCTAAAGCTTGGCCTCTGTACTTCCCAAGCAGCAGACAGAGCAGACAATCCAGAAAATAGCAAGAAGATGCTGGCATTCTTGTTTCTTTGCCGGAGGAGTTCATCATGTGGTATGACCGTTACAGTGAAGAGATCTTGAGCAGAAGGAAAACACGACGACGCCTCGGCCAACTGGGCACATGGGCAGATTGAGAACTGAGAGCATTGAACGCAAAAAACTGCACTGTCAGACGTGAGAAGCCTTGTTGGTTTGTATTTGCTGAGGGCGACGTCGCGAGTCCATAGATGACGATGGTTAAACTGATGAGCTGCATAGTCGGAACTCGGAGCCACTGGCATGCTACCTGCTGCGAAGGAGGGCCAGACATCCAGAGCATTAAATGCCTGAGATTTAAACGTGGAAAATCAAAACATGATCCCCCCGAAGCCTGTACAAAGAGGAATGCAGGGAATGACAGGAGAACATTCCACATGATGAAGGATGTGCAAAACAGATCTGAGTTCATGAGTTCATGTCTTCTCACTGTCAGAGCAGGTCTAGTTTCACCCTGCGCCTTCTTTCCAAAGCAGGATGAAGCGAGTGTAAAGATTCAGTTCATTGCTCCCCCAAAATTGCGGGAGCTCAAAAGAAGATGGGCCAAACAGCACCTCATTTCCGTTGCCGAATTTCATTGAAATGTCGAAGACCTTAATATGGGTTGGCCTTCTTTGATTTGACACCGGTAGACAGAAATTGTCTTCAGGTGAATTTGTCAGTTGTTGCTGACTCAAAAGTTCAAATGACGTGGGCAGACTACCTACTACTCCGCTTGCTGCTCAAGCAACTTTTGAAGACTTTCGCCGCGTCAGGCAAACAGCTACCTCACAGCTGGCCAGGCTTGGCACGCTGAACTCAGCATGAGCTTCAAACTTCAGCTCCCATTTCACTGCGCATTTCATGGCAGGTAGAGTTAGTTGGCCATGATTGACATGCCGCATCAAACATGTTGCACTGTTGTCAGAGAGTGGGTCTCCTTGCAACACTTTCTGCAATCCAAAAAGTCCATGGCCAACTTGCCAGAATGTCCTCCCAACTTTTATGGATGTCCCAGGACGGCAACGTGTACTTTTCCTCGAAGACCTGCGTTTACAGGTTGGCAGAGAGTCCTTGGCAAGCTTGGAGACTAATGAGCTCAAATGCACATGTTTACTTCAACCTGCCACTTCATCAGCCATATTCCACAGGTGGAATACAGAAGACCGAACGGTTGAATGCATCGCGGGCCATCCGAAGATGGCTGGCAGGCACAGTCACAGCAGATGATAGCCTGATTTGTTATGCCATCGAATCAACGCTCAATTTGTAACTTGCATTTGTCGATTCTGTGTGTTGACAAGTTGACAATCCCTGTGCCTCTTTGCACTCTCTGCACTTGCACGAAGGGTAGACCCAATGAACATGTGTTGCCCGTATTGATGCATGCTGCAAGATGCTCCTCACTGATGTGCTGGAAACTGCCAATGCAATATATATATGTATATATCTTTGCGCTGAATCAAGATGAGCAACATGCAATCCGATCTATTGAAAAATTCGCATATATAGTTTGATGAAGTCAAACACAAAGCCATTTTAGCAAATGCTTGCACATTTTGCACATGAGAATCGGCTTGGAAAGGGATACCAACCCATCAAATGACATATGCCTTGTCCTCGTTGAGGGTAGCACTGCTAGCGCCGACAAACAAGGAACATTGAAGCAAATATCCAAACGAGATGTTGCCGCTAGATGACATCTGCAGCCTCCAGCATGGAAGTTGGAATGTTGAAGAGAGGCCGTCCAACAAGCATCACCCCGGTAGATATGCAAAAGCAGCCATTCATGCAAATGAGGGCCCTCTGAAAATGCGCCACCACTGAGTTTAGCAACCCATTTTCCGTGCTCTCGCATTTGAGCACGATGCTTTCCCTGCTTTAAGAGAGCATAAGCTGTGAGCGTTGCGAGGAGAGATGGCTTTGCGTCAGATGCACGCTTTACACACCTCAAGAGACCAGATCGGGCCTCAGTTTTCACAACTAGCTGCAACACTTTGTAAGGCCTGCCTATATTATATAAAGCTGAAGGCACTTCGCTTGAAGAATGTGGACGACAGCATGCTTAGGTCTTGACAAAGCGTTTTGCTTATGTCCGGGAGAACGATAACAGGCTTGACTTGACCATGATTTCATTTGCATTGCTTACACCTATGAATGCATGTGATTGTTTTTTGAAGCCGAACAACTAAGCCAGGTTTTGCCGGATCAACCTAGAAACCTTTGAGGCAGGAAGTTCAAAACAATTGTCCTGCCTGTATATACACTCTTTGTGTTTCCATATTGTCCATATGTTTCAACCAGGCTTTTTAATAAGTGCTTTTCAGCAATTTCACAACTCCTCAGAGAGGTTTCGACTTTGCACCTGCGGCTCCCTGGAATTCAAACAGATGGTATAGAAACGTGCGGTGCTCATTGACCCTCGGTTTAATCTTCAGAGGGTTCTGTCATATACCGAATGCATGTATGCCTCAGGTATGGTGTCACACCAGACGGGCGAATGATGTTCCTCATCTACACTGCACTTTCCTCATTGATATTTCCAGAATGCATCTACACAGCAAAATCAGCAAGGATCAAAACACTTGTTGCATTTGCACTCCCTACCAAATACGCGCTGCAAGACAGAGATTCATTGGTTCTATTACCATAAGTTCTATCGGGTCATGGATCCTTAAGGTCCCATTCCGGATCTTTACTGCAGAGACAACAGATGCACTCGAGTCTACGTGCCCTGGTGAAGTCAAGCCAAAATATTGTGTTGTTACAGAATATGTTATTGCTGGCTGTTGTGAACGCATTGTCTTTTGATGGCTCACTCGGCCCTTTGTGGCTTGCATCCTTGGCCTGTGCGAATCGCCTTTGATCAAGGTTTTGCTCCGACATGCGCCGGGTTGACTGGACAGCCAAACTCTGAGAGGAGCCAGACAGCTTCAACCAACAAAATGCCTGCTATGCTGCCATTTTCATGTGTTGCTGGAAGCAAGCTTTACCAAGCTTGTGTTGCCGATTCGGGGCTCATTCAAGCTGAAACATTGAGGCAAGCAGCGGTGCAAGAGTTGACGTCGAGTTCGTGGCAGGAGCTTGTCTTCAATCGACAGTCTGCCATCAAGCGGACAAGTTTGTGTAGTCCACTTTTTCGTGTGCTTTAGTCGCTCACAATGACTCATTCTATTTATTCTTGCAAACAGGTAGCAACAACTTACTGTATACGATCATATGATGTATACTGTACTGCACAAGTACCATGCCTGGTGCACACGAGGACGTGATCGACGCGTTTTCAGGGCCGATGGGCGCATACTTGAGGCCTTGAGACCTTGGCTTTTCCTGCCAAGACATAGAATAATTAGGAGTGAAAGCCTTTGGTGAAACCAACGTGCTGGTGCATTCGAGTTGATCTGTGGAACGCATAATGTCCATAATGTCCATTACCCATCCAACCCAACATTGTGACTTGGGTCATGAGTCATGAAATTGCAGGCACGGAGTGCGCACGCTCCTGAGTTCCAGCAAGGAAATTAAGGAATCGCTTCACAGCTTGTATATATGGGTGTGTAATTCAATAGGGAGACCTCCCAACCAATGGATTTTGCGGCTTTGCGACTTGCTGCACACCCGTATTAGGTGGCGCTGGGACCCCCCAGTAATCGTGAGGGCCACAGACAATCCTAAAGAACTACGCGCCGCCAAGCACAGCCTTGGAGGCTGGTGGCCAAAGACGAGTCAACTGGTGTAAATTCCCCTCCGGTGGATGGAGGTAATGCCACAAAGCAGCGAAACTGGAATAGGCCAACTTGGGCCTGCAGTCAAAGCCGCCAAAATATCGCTTGTATCCGAAAACCAGCATGGAAGGGCATCGAGGGATCCAGGCCGATGGAAAACCCTCGGGTTGAGCCGCAAACAACCATTTCAGTACAAGGCCCCAAATGCGGAGCTGGGCCCCCAAAGTCTTTGGAGCAAGATCGGCAGCGACTGATTTGTCACGCAACTCCCATCGTAAAGGCTTCTTGGAAGTCCTAACAGGCGTGGTCGACCTGGTCTGCAACGAAAAGTCAGCATACAGTTCTAGGATAGAAATAGGTTCGGAATGCTGACACCAAGTCAGGGCGTTCCACCAAGTACAAAACCTCTCACAAAAAAGGCGACCGAAGGGGAACCCTTGGTTCATCAACGTGTCAACATCAAAGGGAACCAGATCAACAGAATCACCATCAGGGATCAAAAGGGCAGGATCAGGAAGTTGCCAACCCTGCAAAAGGCGTTCCGAAGGCTGTGCAGCCAAAGACTGCTTGCAGCTGGTGGTCCAAAAGCGGTGAATAGCCCGAACGCCAGCAACAAGGTGGGCATGTTGGTGAGATGCCTTTTCCAAACGACCAAAGATCCCGCTAGGATGGTCCTGGATTGCTGACTTGGCATCAGCATCAACCAATCCATTCAACCGAGCTTCATCACGTTGTACGGGGTCAGAGACGGACGGCCAACGGACGTGAGCCTTGACCTTGTGGGCCACGATCGAGTCTGGAGGACGCTGCAGAACGTGCCACCAAATACGTGTCCAGATATCATCGTGACCCTCATATACGTAGGCATCGACTGAAACCCTTCTAGAAAGCAGCTTCTGGAGGCGAGTCAACACGGCCTCGCAGTCAGCGAAAAGGTCAAGCCGGGAGAAGTTCTGGAGCGCCCAGAGCACGGCCATGGCCTCTCCTCTGTATTGCCACAAGAAAGCTTTTCTTCCCCGCCACTCGCCGAACAGCGAAACCAGCGATGGAGAATGTACGCTGGGTGTTAAAGAAACAGCTTCCATCTGTGAATACCTTTCCACTCGTTGAGGGCGAAGGCAGTTGCAGTGAAGGGAATTCCCCACAAGCTTCCTGTTTCCACAACCAGAGGTCATCCAAAGCTGGGCGCAAGCCAAAATGCAATGTTGCCAACGGACGTTGACGCAACCACCGGAGTGTCAAGGCACAGTCAGTGCGAATACGCGCATGACCATCACATTCAAGAAGCCTGTGATCTCGACCGTCATGGGAGGCACAGCAAGGGCAGCGATCAGATTTGACTTGAGCTGCATATCGTGTCAAGACATCATGCGTGATCTTTTTGCCACCAACAACAGTTCTCAGTATGCCCTGCTCTTGAGGCGTCATCTCCTTGATGCTTGCCAGACAAGGTTCAGGATCAAAGGACGTCAAATCAAAATCACGGCGATGCGAGAGGGCCCTACAAACATGCTGTCGCCACGCCAATGTCAGGAAATTGCGCAGGGCTCCCCAGCTATCACGCAACCAAGCCACACGGAGGCCTGACTCTAGCGCCAATATGCCATCTTCAAGCGGTGTAATCGCAACAGCTAAGAAAGTCTTGCGAAGAGCTTGGGCATGTCCAGATTTGCCAGAAGTAGCTGCAGTCACCAGGTGGCTGAGAAAACTGGTTCGCATGCCCGGGAAAGTGCGCATGAACCGGCGCCAGAAGCGCATGGTACGGACCAAGTTGGCGAACTGAGGATCAAGGTCAGGGTCAAAGACCGCCAAGGCTAGCAGGGTGGATCCACCAGAGCCCACATATCCCATAAACCGGCCAATAGGCCCACGAAGCTCCTTCCACTGGAGGTTAGTAGTGTGAACAAGCTCAGTACCATAGAGGGCTTTCCCAAGACCAGCTGATCGGGCCATGGTCGCCTTAAAGGAACGTGGCAAATAGCGTTTGGTGCGCATCTTAGCGAGGCATGTCTTGGCCTTGCCCCAGCGCTTGCGTGTCACCTTCTTCGAAACTTTGCCAGTATATGCCATGTCGCACCCAAGGTCGGCACCAGCTCGTAAGACAGGAAACTGTTGGCCATCAATCTGAACACACTCAAGGTCCTTCCTAGTGACAGTGGATCCATGCGAACCCCAAAGCCAGCTTTTAGGCACAGAAAGATCCATGCGCCATGCAGCCAACATGGAAGTCAGATTCTGAAGAGCATCATGTAGCTCTGGAACACTGTCAGCGATAACACCCCAGTTGTCTGCATAAAAAGCCGCCTCAACAGTGGAGTCATCAGCTTGAACAACTCTAGAAGCAAGAAAGGAAATGGAGGCCATGCAAGCCACAGCAAAAGCGCAGCCTTCTGGAATCCCTGTACTGCTAGGCACACTATCAGGGGATGTCTGACCGAGGGTCTCCAAATGACGAACAAGGTGCCTAAGGGCCTCAGCAAAGGCAACCACATTTTGCGGACCAGCAAAGCGAAGAGTGGCCAACGCGGTACAGCGTTGTAGCGTTTGATGATGTCCAGAACTGCGCCGCGCCTCTCGACATTGGCCATGCGGGCATCTTCAAGTGTACAGAGTGTAAAGGCTGCTAACATGTCGGCGCTCGATCCAGCCAAACCTCCAGCTATCGACGCAGGCATCAAAGTGCGAAGGTAGGCCAGGACCTGCAAGGAGCGAAACCGAGACCAACAACGGTACAAGCGGCTGAGGACCGTAATCGGTCTCCTGGCCAAAGGGACCAAGGGAACTTCATCACTCTTTTCCAGAAGCGTGACCTTGGCTTGCAATAATCAATAATCGAGCCGGGAACAACCACTGGAGAATGGTCCCGTGCATAGATCGAAGGTCACCAGCAGTAAACCCGTCACTCCCACGTGCGTTTCCTGACTTAACCCCACGAAGCATCTCATGCCAAGAATCTTCCGTGAAGTCCTGATAGGGACAGCTGGGGCAATCCTCCAAACAAGTCACAAAGCTGCAGCCTGTTCCCACTGTTCAGCATCTTCAGGGTCATCCCGGCCCCAAAAGGCTGACCAGGCACCCCCAGCTTCTTGGCACATCGATTGAACATCAACAGTGTAATGTTTCTGTGTGATCGTCAAATCCTGATTACGCAACTTCAGAGGTGCATCCAAATGAAGGAACGGTGGGTCGATCGAGTGAAGAAACACCTGTTGATTCTGGAAAGAAACAGGGAGCCCAGCTCGAAAACAAGTAAAGTCACCCTGACATCGAACCCTCAAAAGACCAGCTTTGGGCCATTTTTGACGGCAAACCTGAATGGAATTCGTGTGGGCAAAAGCAAACAAAGGTGGGGATTGACACTCCCGGATCGAACCAAAAGCTTTCTTGCCACCTTTATTGCAGTCACCATAGCGGAAGCGAACTTCCGGCATTCCTGAAGTCGAACCATCTGTTCTTGAGTTCGGACAAGAGTGGAAAGGTCAGCAAAAATCTCAGAAACAAAAGGGCGACTCGGCAAAGGAGTGGGAAGAAAAATCCTCAAGTTCCGAAGCGCCCAATGAGGAAAGCCTCCCGAGAAACCTTTTGCTGCACGGATGGCCGCCCACAGCTCCTCACAAATGGCTGCGGTGGTCCGGGAATTCTGTTTCTCCAGATTGGCCATCAAACCCAAGAGGCTGGAGAGGCGACGAACTTGTTTGACCTTCAACCGCAAGTCGTGGCCAGGCTGGAGCACTGTGCATTGGTACTTGCCCTGCCTAGCACGAGCTAACACTGGTCCAACAGCTCGAACTCTTCGAAAGAGCGGGCCTCGACAACGACCCAGGTACGAACGAGGAACTGGGCAAGGTTCACCAGTTGTTGTAACACTGCTTTGAGCCAGAGCCTCATCAAAAGATACTGCAAAGCAATGTAAGGCATCTGTAGGGGAATGTGCAGCAATGGCACGTTCAAATTTGCTATCACGCTTCTTGCAAGAAGCCTCACTGGCACTGTCAAAAGTGTCGGGGTCGATGAGCAAAGAAGAAGAATCCCGCGGCAGATGCCAAACAATACGATCACGCACCAGAATGTCAAAGTCGAAATGCGCCTCCAGCGCAGGATGCGCTGGAAAAGTATGGAACTTGCAAGTCTGACAGGCTGTCATGGCCACAGCAGCTCCAAGGATATTGAAGTCCCCCATAATGATGGCCGGACCTTTGTATACAGCGGCTTGCTTGACGGCTCTGCATGATCTCTTGTAGCAAGGCCCAAGGATTCTCATGAGAGAGTAGAATTGGAAGAGCAATCACCAGCGCAAAGCTCGTCAAAGCAAAATAATTCAGCATGCTGCAATGAATTGGCACAAGTATGCTCGAAAGTAGAACACGAGCATGGCAAATTGGGCATCAAATTCAGCACTGTGGTGGACAACTGCTGAGCACAAGCGTCACTGTAACGCAAGAAAAAACCCAGAGTCATCCAAAGTCTCATCAACATGGATCGGGCAAAAGGCCGCCCAGAAGGGCGAGCCCCAGGCAAATGGCGGCCATGCCCCCACCGTCACAGTGCGCCATCGGTTTCTTTGCGGGCGCGCTTTCCCATGCCCACACTCTCTTCAACCTCAGCGAGCCGGCCAACGACATCACTCTTGATGGTGTCGAGCTTGGAGTTCATGTTCTTTTCCATCTGACCCATCAAACGTTCCATAGAAGCGACCAGAGTTTGGGTGGTGGCCGCATTGGATTTCTCCAACTCATGCAACTTCTGCTTGGTGAAGGAAGCCTCCTCACGCATATGTTCAACACTCTGGGCAGTTGCATTGATCTTCTCCTCATTGGCCTTCTGGAGGGCTAGAACTGTGTCATTGAGCTTGTCCATCTTATCGTGTGCCTGACGGAGTTGGGCTCCAACTTCTGCCGCGATCTGAGCCTGGATCTCACACTTGACCTCAGCCATACGAGAGACAGCACTGGCCTGAGCCACTCGACCTGCATCATCAAACTGCATTTGGACGCCCATTTGGACATGTCGGGCAACCAGAGTCAGAGAAGGGCCCTTGGCTTTCCTCAAAGGCTCAATGATGACAAGGGTACCATTGAGACCAACGTGCTGGGTCTTGGGCGGATCCTTGGCCGCAACAATCCAAGTAGCCTGGCCTTGTGGACGAATGACTTGAGCTTCCCATCCTGAGCGACCAAGGCCTGTGACAACTGATCATGAGAGGGCTGTCCAGGCACGTGTCGAAGGACATACAGATCAGCCTGAGGATCAACAGCAGGGCAATCAATGTAAGCAGCATCAGGAGCAATGATCTTTCTGGCTTGCTCGGCGCGCTCACGACGACAGCGAACTGCAAATCGGTCACCCCACAAAGCGACACCAAGGGCGTGCTCGCAACCCGTACTCTTGTTCCAAGCATCATCCAAAGTCCCAGTAGTGATAGGAATTGGGACAAAACGAGCATCAGCCTTGTGATCATCACCCTTGGGGGTCATGAAAATGCCAGCAATACCGGATTTCATCAAAACATTGTCGAGCAAGGTGTCAGCAACCTTGAAAAAACCCCGCCATGAAGTAGCTTTGGAATGAGCAGCTGGCTTGCGATCATCACCGAACGTCTTGAGGGCCCAGTAACTAAGCAAGTTGGGACCCCGAAGCACGGTGACACGCTTACCCAAGTAGTTCAAGGGCAAAGCTGTCTCAGACCATGAGGCCGTGTGCTTGCGCAGGATGCAAAACTCGACCACAGTAGCAATGACTTGAGGCACCTCCAAAACAGGAACTTGCAGCTGAAATTCAATACTCGTGTCCCCAACGTTGACCAAAGCTGATCGAAGGACAAGGGGCTCCCCACTCTTCTTCCAATGTGCAGGAACTGTGATGCAATTGTCAAATTTGTCAAAGGCGTTGGCCTGCTTTCCGACGACCAAAATAGCCAGACCACCGCTGGAACGAATCTTTTGCTGAAGGCAAATACGAGTTTCGTGGGCAGACATGCTGCAGAGCCCTCCTCATCAATGCCAAAACAGTCACGGTGCAGAAAGCTCGGAGCATCACCATCAACAACAAAGTGGGTGGGAGAGACCTCAATACCATCAGGTGAAATCTCATCCTCCTGAACTCTGCCACGCTCTGCTGGCCGATTGGCAGCCTGGGATGGCGGCTTGCTGTTGGGTTTGACACCCCCATTGTTCTTCTTCTTCCATTCATTGAGTTCAGCCGCCGTAACCAGGCGGACACGGCCGTCATTGGCCAAAGTCTTCGTGCGAGACCACAATTTGCTGTCATCATCCAAGCAATCTTTGAGTTCACTGATGTCACAGCGATCCTTGAAGAGCTTGAGTCGAGATTGAAGCTGATCACGAGGAACTCCATGACCCTCCAGAGCAGCGCTCAGAACATCATCCATAGGCCCCTTCTTGGCGCCCCCACGGAGGGGGCAAAGGCGAAAGGCAATGACCTCAAGCTCCGGAACATCCTGAAAGGCCATGAGAGGGTCAGCAACAGAGCCACCAAGCAAACAAAGAACCGAGGTGTTGATTCTCGTATGAGCCATTAAATAACTGGCTGCCAACTGGCCAATAGCAACGTCACCTGGCAGGGAGACGACTTCCGCTTTGCCTCGAAGGGCGATTTGATCCACCCCTAAATGCAGGAGACCCCAGGGTTGAGCTGGTGGTACAGAGATGACCCCAGGGCATAGTGAGAAGTCATCAGGTTCACACAGTCACCCTCCAAGGAGCCATAGTGTCCCACTCGATCTCGAAGCTGGAAATCTGATCACGCAAAAGCCGCTCAATGGGCGTCTGCTCATCGTGATAGAGCCCTTTGATAACAATCCTCCAGGAAACAGCTGCAGCAACATCAGGCAACAGAATCCTCACTGCCTCGGCGCATGTGTCTTTCGTCGTGACCATCCCCGAACGGAGGACTTTTCTGTTTGGATGACGAGCAAACACCCTGGCGCAAGAGCAATCAACAGGCCTCAAACCCTGATCTTCCTGACCCTGGCCAATCTGAGGAGCACAGTGAGCAGGACTGACCATGCGGAACTTGACCTGCAAGGCACTGACCTCAAGTTCAGAGAGGAAATCATCATACTTCAAAGGTGTGTCATTATGCAGCAAAGCAAGGGATTCCGGATTGCGCTGAATGGCCGTGGCTGTGGCTGCAATGGCACCTCGTACTGTGGATGTCACATCAGCACGGAAAGTGCGCCCAGTGTTGTCATCATAGGAACACTTCACGGAGTACTTGACCGGGTCAAATGTGATCTTCTTGGCTGGACAAGCCAAAATCTCGTCATCCCAAAGGGCTTCAGTGCAATCATCCCAAAAGGCAGTGAAGTGTTCACGCTTGGCATGAGGCAAGCCCCGCTGCACAAAGGCGGACAACGGCTCACGAGGTGCACCATGACACACCATCATCCAATGCCCCTCCTTATGCGCCAAGAAAATAATGCCACCACTGCGTGTTTGGCCCACAGAACCCGCAGACAGTTCCAGCTGATGGGCCATCACAAATTCCGGCTCAAAAGGCAATACTGCTGTAGCTGCAGGCTCAAGGATACCAAAGGGGACAGTCGGCGAGATGATAGCCGAGTCCTCAACACGTGGCCTCTTTGATGGCGTTGGCGCAAAACTGCCGAACTCATCAACAGGTGTCAAAACCATGAAGTCACCCTGGACAGTGACCTGGAAGGCTGAGAGCCCCGTACGATGCTGCTCAATCTTGGAAGCGAGTTCGGACAAATCAAGCGTCGGACGAAAGGGGGACAGCGGTCCCAGAACAGCATCCACCTTAGCAATGCCTAAGACCGCATGTCCAATTGTCATTGCATTACCAGCCTGACGGCGCGCTTCAAAGAAATCCTTAGCCAAAACCGTTTCCGGGGGGAAACCCATGGCAGCAAGAACCTCACCAGGTGAGTGGTAAGGCCCTTACGCTTCAAAAGCTGAATCGGCAGTTTATGTTGCTGCCCATACGAGGCCATTGCAGCAACAATAGGTTGCGTCAGCAAACGAGTCCTGGCTTTGATGACTTGCGACGGATGGAAAAACTTACCTCCCCCATCCCTTGGCTGGAGTAAATCCGGTCTCCCAAGGAACTCAAGTGCCTCAGTGTCAGGAATCAGCAAACTAAGGTCAGCACTCGAAAGGCGCCGAAGCGCAGCATTTTCAGTGGCAGTGGCAAGGCTCAGCTGGAAGGTGGGTTCGAAAACAAAAGGCTGTTTCCACCACATTTGGCTGGCGATCCTAAGACTGTCTGCATCAGCCATTTTGTCTCGCCTGCACCAAACTGCGATCAACCGTTCCCTCGGAATGGGATGAACACTGTCCACATTGACCAAACTCTCACAGGCCAAATGAAAGCCCTGCTCCGATGCAAAGGCCTTGAGGGTGCACCACAAGCCTGTCAGAGGTGTTGGCGCACACCACCACAGCACTCCCAACTGATCCAGCAACAGCCTTTCCATAGAAGGCTGAGGGGGACAACACTTCAGTCTTCAAACGATGAGCCGTGGCCGCCGAAACCTGATGATCAAAATCGATCAAAGCTCGGGTGCACTTCTGAGCAACACGCATGCCTTCATGCCAACCTCCCAAACCACTGAAAAGCTCCACAGTGGAAATAGGAGTAGTGCAATCCAGATGAGGCTGGAAAATCACCACAGGCTCACCCAATGCCGAGGGCGTATCCAGGATGAAGCGAACCCTTCCATGGCACCATGCAACCTGAAAGTTGCGAACCACCACAACTCGCGACTCATGGCAATGAGGCAGGAGCTCCGGCCTCAAAACCAAAACCACGGGTGTTCGACACGCCAGCACCACGGCCAACGCCACCCCACCCTCCACCTTCTCAATCGAAACCACAGCCCTGACACCCGAGTGCCAGTCCATGGCTACCGCAAAAGGCGCCGATCAGCCGTCACCGCCCACCAGCTGGTAGGTGGCGCCTCTCGAACCAATGGCTCCCAACCAATGGATTTAATATCGTTTTGGTTTTCCCAGAGGTCTTTGAGGGGTCTCCCTATTTTAATACACACCCATATATATATATATAAGAGGTGGCAGTCATACAGCTCTTTTTTTTGCCGAATGTGAATCAAAGCCATTTATTGCAGTTGCTCAATCACTTCAAGATGATGCGTTGGACAAGCGACAGTGTTTTCTCCAGCTCACCGTGGAACTGCATCTCACGCAACCAGACACTTGAAACATCTTGAAACAGCAATTCCGTTTCAGACTATGTACAAACTACAAACTTTTGTTCTTGCATACTGAGACTGTTCAGACATGTACAGCAGGTGTCAGAGCCCATTTTGTATGAACAACCTGGTTGCCACGTGGCATGTCTTGGCACATGCTAGACAGACGCTTGAGATACAACCTTTTGAGACACAGCTATGTCTCCTTTTGACTTTAAGCAGGTTTGGCATTGTTGGCCACATTCGAAAGACAATTTATCCTAGGGACAACAAAACGACCGTTTCTGGGACATTCCGGATTCTATCTACACAGGGGTGCATTAGACAATGTTAGAGCCAAAAGTTATGGAACTGAAGACCCAGGTACTTCCGCTCGATGCTTGTCGGTGGAATGCGGGAGGAGCGACCCTTAGGTTCTTCAACTTTGTCCACAGATTGCAACGGAGTGGATTTGTTCGGACTCGGACTGGACAAGTTTTCAAGATGGCACCAAGATCCTCGGATAATCTGCAGGTCTCGTGAACATGCCATAGATACAGCTCAGGCACTGACAGAAACCCCAATTGAGCTCGGAGAAGATGTCAATGGAGACGCTCCTTGGCTGCAAGGAGTGCTTCAACTACTCGAAAGCGGTCATTGAGCCAGTGTTCCGGTTCATTGGCCTCCATTTCGGAGAACTCGGGCTGGGTTTGGGGGGCAAGGGCCAAGCAAGGCAAGGAATCTTCGCTCCCGAACTGAAGTTGAGTTTAGACATCACATGGTGCACGGACGTTGGAGGCCTTGGAGGCTTTGCTGCATTTCCTTCACACGGACCAGTACGCCCCTAAGTGTGCCGAGATACGATAATGATTACAGTGGTTTCTGATTCGAAGCCTGTCGGCACGGAGGTTTGAACCAGTGTCGCCTCCAGAGAAGGCCTTGAGCACATCTCCGTTTTATATTCCCAACATTATGTTTTTATCACCGCTGAATTTCCTTATATTTAATGCGAGCTGGAAGGATTGCATGTGTTGGCCGCCCACTCATTGCATCCTTTGTTGGTTTGTGCTGTTGTGGCAGAGGTGACACGCATGGCTGACGAGGAAGTCTTGAAGCTTGTTCTGAGCTGAGTGTATACACTTATACTGATGCTTATAGTAAATATTTATGTGTCCCTACGGTGCTTTTGTTCGTACTTGATAATACCAAATTCGGGCGAGCTGGCAAAGAGCCAGTAAATAGCCTTCGGACTGTTTATCCTCCAAGACTGCTCCAAGGCCAAATTCACTATAGACGTGGCTCTCCTCGGCCGTGCAGTGCTATTGGGCTACCGATTGCTTTATATAAATTGTTTTCATTGTCTTTTTGAGTCTTAGGATGTATCTCTTCCGTACTCTTAAACACCAGAATGTTAACTGCTTATTTACTCCGCCATATGCTTTCTCGGGGCCCTTGTGCGATTCTGTGCGTCGCAACATTTCTCCACTCAGCTGGCGGTACTTGCAAAGACACAGTGCATTCCTCAATAGACAAACAGCAAGATCTTGCACCAAGCAGAAGCTCTGAAAGTGCATGACTGATCAGAGAGAAGCACTGCTGAATGTGTAGAGAAATATGTAAGAGTGCAACAGCGCTGCGCACACCAAACACCACAAAAGACAGAAGACATCCATCATTATAGCATAATTAATGAAATGCCGCTTGGCTGAGCCACGAGGACTGAAGCTTCAACAGAAAGAACTTCAACTTCAACATGTGTTCGTTTGCACGCAAGCCTTCTTGTTGACTTTGCACCAACTTGCCACTTGCAAACAGTGGACCATGATACCAATAACTTGTTCAGGGGTTCATGGCAAGTTTCCTGTCACTCTCATTGGGCGTGTGCCCAGATTGTATGTCATTTCAAACACTCCACTTGGGGTCTATTTTTACTGAACCAGAGCGTGTTTGATCTATTTCAATCTTCGAAGCAACAGTCGCAGTCGAGTCTGTCGTGTGTCATCGAGACTTGCTGGATATTCTCACACTTCTATACCTGAATTAGTTACCCTGCTTGATGCTGCGTTTATATACTACACCGTTACTACGCATGTCCATTGAGTCTTCAATCTTCAGTCAGTCGCTCCTTCGTGACAAAGGCTGAGCAGTGTTCAGGGCTTCGTAGACCATGCGCAACATATTACTATAGCAACATTCCTCACATCTTTCCCTTAATTGTAATACGTTTATAATGGCTTATATTTTACTGCTGTTGCATGGTGCTTGATGTGCGTGTGGATCCATGCAATATCTCTTCCACTCTGCGCGGTGCTATCGTGAGTTTCAACTTATCATCAGGACAGACAACATGCAGCCATCTGGGCCGTTGGCTCAGTTGAACGGATTGCGTTTTCATGCACTTGGTTGCTCCTGCATCCAACGCTATCTAAGGGCCGTATCCAAGGCAGCACCAGCCTTTGCAAAGGCGCCAGCCCCTGCAACCATGCTTTGGAGTTGAACAATAGAGCAAACACATTTGTGCAACTACCCTTCTTTGGTGGTTGTCATTGCATGGCTTTGCAATCTGTCCTTTGGATCAAACCTCTACACTTATGTCCACTTCATAAAGCTTGTTTTGTCAGGTGGCTCCCTCTGCACCGCCACACGGTCCACTAGCCCCTAGTGGAGGCGTCAGAGATTTGTCTTGAATTTACTTGTATCCAAGTATATAGTACTGGCTCCTTATGCTTGATTGACATTCCTCCAGCTCCCTTCACACCTACTCAGTGGCCGACATTTGTTCCACATGGCATGATGCACTCCTTTCAATGCAAACATGGCTTTGAACTTGTCGACAGAGTCGACACATGACTTTGCACACACACACATACTATATATATATATATATAGCTAGTTTTCATTCCGCTTCATGATCTGCTGCCTGTGCCACCCAACTACTTTGCTCTTGCGGACTGTTTCTTCAGCTTGAAAGACTCAGACCAAGACTCTCCGTGTAGGCTTGCTGTTTCCACCCAGCGACTTGGTTGTCTGCACCTTACTCTGCTGAAACACACGGCGTTCCTGACATTGCCATGAGATTGAAGTTGACAAATGCTCGGACCATCCAAGCATCAACAGTCTGCCAGTTGTCGCGTTTTTTTCAAGGGGGAACACCGAAATACCCCACACAGCTAAGTATCAGTTGTTTTGTTTCGATGATGAGCACATCCTCAGGCCCAAGCTGCTATGCTGGAGCGGCTGTGGTCTCAGAGTTGAGCTGACTGTCGAGATGGAGACTTCCGATGCCACGCGCCTTGTGACACTGCAGAGGCCTTCTGCCCCTCCAGCACCCGCTTTCTTCGGTCCATTGGGTGGGTTCGGGGCCACAGCCAAATGTGGAGCAGAGCGAAGGCTTTTCAACATGCCAAGCTCCGTTTCACTTCAAACTGTGTGGATTCTCCGCGTGGAAACTGCACCTTTGGGGTGCTGCTACCAAGACATATCCCCCTCCTTCTTGTTCCCGCAGTCATACCACCTCATCTCATCTCCAATGTCGTATCCCAAAGCAAAAGGAATTTCTTGGATTTGACTTCACATTGTGGTTTCAGCATCCATCGTTCATTTATCGGAACGGCCTTGTATAGCATAGTCACTGCTGTAGTCTACTGGTGCGAACGTGTTGACCAGGAGCTTGAACAAATTGCCTCCTGGTGGAGGCACCTGGCTGGTGGCGGCACTGGCTTTCACATCACGGTTCTTGCATCTACAATCTGTTCAAATGCATTCAGGTTCCTTTGAACCAATGCTTGCCCGTGTCTCACTTTGTTTATTTGCTGTCCAAGCTTACATAGTTCAGGAAATGAATAATGTCACAGCTTGATTTGCAACTGCTACCCAGCAACGATAAACCGACACTGCAGTTGATCTGCTTTGTTGAGGACATGGCACCACCAGGACCACCGCCCGGTATGCCTTGGCCCCAGAGCCCAAGCACGACACAGGCAACTGGACTCTTGACACAACGAATCCCAAGTAAAAGTTGTCATCACACTGCCAGTGGACAGACCATTCCCTTCATAGAGTGATTTGAGTTGTGATCATGGGCTTTCTTTGGTGCTCTAGTGGTCTTTGGGGTTGGGGTTGGTTTTGTTCTTGGCATTTTGTCGTGGGAGCTTCGCTCCAACTAGCTGCAGATGTTCAAGCCAGAGCTGGTCTGGAGGCCTTTTGGTGGCGAGGCTTCAGACCCACCAGGTCCGCCAGCAGGACCTGATCGAAATAGCGTCCTTGCTCCTAGTAGCGATGCCCTTTGTTCCTAGTAGCGTCCTTGCTCCTAGTAGCGATGCCAGGAGCCCCTAGTAGCATCCTTGCTCCTACCAGAGATGCCCTTTGTTCCTAGTAGCTTCTTGCTCCTAGGCTTCAAGGTGTTCAGATTCGAACGGCATACAAAGGATTGCCGCCTGGATTCCCACCAGTTGGGCGCCGCACTTGGGCTTTTGAGGCAAAGCATGAAGATATATCTATCATGCAGGTACATGATTAATAAATCGTTACAATGTGAGCAGCTTCTGAACCATCCGAAATTAGAGGATGGCAATGCTGTGATTTGTGGAATTCGTGGGGAATAAGCCGCGGTTGGTCTCCCGAAAGCGAGTTAAGTTTCCCTAAGAATCTAGGAACCAAAAGATTAGTGCGAACGCTTCTTTGAAGAAGTGCGAGCTGTCCTGCGTCCAGTTACTAGAAGCTATATAACTAGGAGCGAACTTCTCCCTTACTTAATTAAGTCATTTGGCGCCTGCTTACTTAAGTTGCTTCGGGCTAATTATTAAAATTACTGTACTTCGAGTGATCCCCACCATGACATTTCAATCTGACAAATTTTCTGGCATGTATTGAAACATTATTTCGGCATTCTTTCTGGCATATCTTCTGACACTATTTCTGACATTTTTCGGGGAACCGGTATTTCTCTGTTTTTTTGTTTATTTTTTCGTGAATTTTGTTCGCTTTTTTTTGCCCTACTGCTTTTGCTTTCGCTTTTTGCTTTTTGCTTTTTGCTTTTGCTTTCGCTTTTTGCTTCTCCTTTTGCTTCTGCTTCTGCTTTTGCTTTTGTTTTTTGCTTCTGCTTTTGCTTTTTGCTTCTGCTTTTGCTTCTGCTTTTGCTTTCTGCTTTGCTTTTGCTTCCGCCTAAAGAAACCCTCAAGGCAAGAAACCAAGCCCAAAGAAACCCGAAACCAGAGTGAAGCCCTAAGACAACCGCAAAGAAGTCCCTATAGTAAGTGGGATGCCTTTTCTGTTCCCTCCCTTTGTCACTGTCTCGCTCTCTCTGTCACGCTGGCTGGTGCTTCGTCCCCTGCCCTTTCTGCAGCTCCTAGTGCTTGTAAAGCACTCCCAGCAGAAGCAAAAGCAAAAGCAGTAGGGGAAAACATGTGAAAAGAATTCCCGGAAAAAGCCTGAAACAAATTACCGGAAAAAAACTTCATCTTTTTCTGGCATAACTTCTGACACATTTTTTCTGCATATCTTCTGACATTCTTTCTGGCATCTCTTCTGACATGCTTTCTTGCAATCTGGCATATCTCCTGACATTCTATCTGGCGCCTCTTCTGACAATCTCTCTGGCATATCTTCTGACATGCTTGCTGGCATAGCTTCTGACATTCTTTCTGGCATCCCTTCTGACATTCATTCTGGCACTCTATCTGGCACATATCTTCTGACTCGCAGTTGAGGTCCGCCAGGGAACACACTGCCAGCAAACACTTGCGGTTGACGAGGACGAGGAGAGGAGAGGAGAGGAGAGGAGCAAGGCAGCTGAACCCTCGAGCCCTGGGGGCAACCAAATTTGCACTCGGGAGCCATCCGGGCCCGGCAGCGAACCATCCCGTGTTCGACCCTATTGCTTGTCGTTGCTTTTGCACCTGCGATCCGCTTAGCGATTGTAAGAGAACTGCAGAAGTGCTTCGTGAGATTTCTTCGTGAGCTTGAACTGGTGTTGCAAAAAGGCAGGTGGAGACGTGGAAACACCATTGATGCTGGCCGGTTCCAGTTTTTCTTAGTCAGGTTTCACTTCCGGCATTTCTTCCATCGTGCTTCAGATACCCATCCGGCTTAGTTGGCGCACAGCGCTAGGTGGTGAAAGTCGTGATGCAGCCCTGACTCTGTTCTGTCCCCCTTATGCAACACCTGCCAGTGCGGTTCGATTCGCGGCTTGTCCTGCGCCCCTTGCTAACCGCAACAGCGCTCCACTCAAATACTTGTGAGCGGGCTCAGCGCTGGCTGCTTTTTGTTGCAGCGTTTGCGATGAGATGGTTCGATCTTTCTGCAACTCGGCTGTTTCTTCACACAACTTTCTGTGATGTCAAACTGCGCCCTAAGATATTGTAACGGAAAGCGATGGCAACAACTGTCGAATGGAAATGGGACGTGAAACGTGAAACTCTCAGAAGAGTGGCAGTAAACCATATACTGTACAGATGACGAGTACAAAGCACTTTTGCCAAGATCAGTTCCACGTCACTTCATTGAGGATGCCTTTCATGGAGGCAATGCCACCGTCCGCACCTCATCGCAAAGCAAGCCAGAGAAAACCTGAAAATCGCGCGTGAGTTTGTTTTGATTTTGAGCGGCGCAGCAACTTGTAGCGCTTGCAAACATCTTCTCTGTATGTAGTTATGGAGCATTGACAAATTGAATCGTATGTCTTGGTTGAGTCTGAGCCTCGAGACTCCGGCCCAGGTATTTTCCGAGAATCCTTTAGGTTCAATACGATCAGCATGGGTGCAAGGTGATTTTGTGCGTACGACAACGTAGCGGGTGATGCAATGGCGGTACGATGAATCAGGATCATTCAGGTATGGGAATTGAATGTAAAGTTAACATATACCTGATATGTATATACATTATACTATACCTTTTCCTAAGCTATATGCAATTTGTCAATTGCACTTGCAGCTCCGAAAGCCGATCTAGGAGTGTTGTCACAGTCAGAGAACGAATTATCAGGCACCGCGCGCCGCGTGACGATCCATATTGTCAAAGTGACGTGTCTGCATCGTCTTTCGCAAGGGAGGCTCGCAGACTCTACTACAGTGGGGTTGCTCAACTTGTTCAACTATGTCAAGCAATCCCAGTCCCACAGAACCTGGCCTCAACGAAGATCATCAACCCAGAGCAGGGACCCCCGGACGTCGTTCAGGGCTGGTTCCTTCTCCAATGAAAAGAACATGGTGGTGGCATCACTCTAGCTCCAGTGGAAAGACGATTGAAATTTGATCAAGGCCGGTGGCGCACAGCTTATAGGCTCGTGCCACACAACATGGTGGGCCGACGACAGTAAGGCGAACCATCGCTGATGGTTTTAAAAGTTAAAGAACCCTCGGCGGCCTCGGCGTGTGAAACAGGGAGACGGGTGAAGCCTCATCTCAAGGAGCGAAGTGCCTGAGCGCCCGCGGACACGTTGGCTGTCGCCCGGCCGCCAATGATACTCAGAAGAATAAGCGCCTCTCGTGCGCATGGCCGACCAGGTTCTGACAGCGGCGCTGGACAACCGAGAAGCTGGTTCAAAGAAACTACACAGGAAGCCATGCTTCCAAGAAGGCTTTGATGGGCGGTGGTAATTCATTCGGATCTGTGGCGGCAGTAGAACGTGCCGTGGAATGGAGATCCAAGGCTGGCGCCAACTTTTAGCTTCGGCTCTACCGCCCGCCCTGGCGCGGGCAACGGTCTCTGGCGCCACTATCTAGAACGCGTGTCCGGAGTTTGGCCTTCGTTGTGGCCTTGCCTGAGCATCTCAGATGGCGCTATCAAGGTGCAGCAACATGCTTCAAGAGCTGGGTCTCCCGGACCCATCTGCCAAAGGTGTCAGTGAGGGCCGCGCGCGTAGCCCCAGTCCCGCGATGGTAACGGTTACGGGTCCGCCCGCGATGCGCGCTCGCGCCCCTGACGCGATGCCGCGTGGTTTCGGTCGTCTTTCATCGGTTCTCTTCGATCGATTTTTTCATCTCCCGACATGCTGTCTCTCCGGCTCAGTTTCGGACTTGTCGTCGTCGGGTATTTCTCTACCTTCTTTCTTTTGAAGCTGTTCTCCAAGGGGGCCGTCCCTCAGGAGGCTCCCTTTCTTCTCTGGTTCACTTGTTTCGCTTCTTCCCTTCCCTTTCATCTCAGCTGCCTCTGACTGTTGGTCCTCCTTTTGTTCACCCTTCCTTCCCCCCCTCAAGCACGCTGTTCTCGTGTGTCTGTCGGTTTGATTTTCAACTGCCTCTCTTAGATGCTCCGCTCTGCGTTTTTCATTCCTACTTGTTTGTTGTTCGGTCACCACCCTTCCGCTACCGCCCGCCTTTTTCATTGTTCACGGTCTTCGTACCGGACGTTCCATTCTTACGCGTTTTCACTGTTAGTCCTTGCAGGTGAGTTGCGCGAAGGTATGCCCCTTCTGGACGCGCGCCTTCTACCACGAGTGACCGCAGTCAACAGCTCGAGGTCAACAGCTTGATGTATCAAGATCCCCAGGCGAGCTGGTAGATCGGGAAAGTCGTGTTGGATTTCGGGCACGAGCAGCAGCTTGGACTCTTGTATCCATTTCTTCCAGGAGACTTCGGGTTCCTCACAGCAAACTTGAGTTTGGCTAGAGTTCACTCGCGGTGTAAAAGCGTGCTTCAGACATAACTTGCGCAAACGTGTTTCAAGAGTACCCCCTACATCCACTACTATTGACAAGAAGGCTGAACAATATGAGTTCATCATCATGTCCCAAGGTGCTCAGTGTTTTCACAACAAGAGCACTGGGGCGCTGAGGCTTGGTTTTCCACCTGGCATGGAGCCTTCTGCCGGACTCTCGGTGCGGGTGGCCACGGCTCTATTAGGGAAGACGCGCTGCGCAGTAAAGCCCTGCGTTTGAACAAAGCAGATTTGAACAAAGTTCCCATTCAAGTTGTCTTACCTTCCTTTCTGTTCTCTTTTGTAGTGCAGAATGCACGCATTTGAGCAAAGCTCTACGCTACGCTACGTCGGTCAGGCTTTCGTGGAGAACTTGTCGGAAGGCCGGCAATGAGTCTTGTCGTTCATTGTGCTCAATAGGCTTTTTGAACCCACGTCATGAAACCTGCTGCCAGGGGCAAATGTGGCACCCTGCTCAGCTTTCATGTGTGTCTTGAGAGCGCGCAAAGCCTGGCAGTAAAACCATTCTTGCCATCAAGCTGCTGTCTCATCAGTTTAGAATCATGTTAGATGTGGCATGAATACATGAATGAAGAAAACCATATTGTTTGCTTGGCAATGTCTCAGAAGCAAACTTCGAAGGGTTCCGGCGACTACGCGGGATTGCTCTCAAACGAACGATGAACAGTTCAGTCGCAGCAATGTATATTGGCATTTTTGTGTCATTTTGTCAAAGCAGCCATGGCTATTCGCTGCTCGCCCTCTTCTCGTGTTCGGCGTCACTTAACCGCCACAAGACTAGAATTAAATAGAATTAATACATAGAGCCGGCTCACAGAAATCCATCAGGCAGCGGATTTGCTCTGAGGCGCGTGGTGGCCAGTATTCATCGCAGCTGTCCCACTTTGCGGCAAGGTCTTTGTTGGCACCAGTGTGGGAGATTGTTCGAGGAGCCCCGCCTGACAAGGATGTACAAGGATGAGGGGTTCTGTTAATCGAACATGCAGCCACGGATAGTTAACTGTTTTTTTTGGTTTTGTTCCAGATATTTTGGTTTAACGTGATGACCGGTTATTATTAGACAGCAAAACATTCCTGCCGCTGAGCTGCTAATAGACACGACCTGACAGACAGGCTTGAAGAATAGTGTGTGTTTATATTATATATATAACAATATAAACATATAACATATAATATATAGTATATAATATATAATAGTGTGTGCTTATATATATTATATATATTATACTATATATAATATATATACAATATATGCATTATATAATATAATATAGTATAGTATAATATATAATATATATATATATTATAATATATTTGTATGCTGTAGTTTACTTGGCATACACACAGACATCCTTACTTGCTTGCCTACCTACCTACCTACCTACTTACTTACTTGTTTATTTAACTTCACTTTACTCTACTTACTTTAACTCCCTCGTTCCTTCCTTCCTTGCTTGCTTGCTTGCTTCCTTCCTTGCTTCCTTGCTGACTGACTGACTGACTTACTTACTGTCTTTACTTTACTTGCACAAATACTTACTTGCATACTTACTTACATACACACTCACTTGCAGATTTGCATACATACTTACATTCCTGCGTTTAATGAACTATGCTGTTGCCATGAGGAGAAGCCTTCTTCGAGCAGAGCCTGACAGCCGGCCACCTTGGGACGGCTTCCGTGCTTTGCGCACTGATACATGGCCAAACCACAGATTCATGATGGTATTCCTGTCAATGTATGCTTTTCCCTGAATCAACTCAAAACTCGAGTGGATTGTAAATGCGCTTGCAACCTGAGGCCGCATTCTTTGGAGCTCTTCCAAATCCTTTAAGCATTTTCAGCCCTGGTGGCTCTACCAAGATCCCGCCGGGCGAGACTTTGTGGTCTAGCAAGAACCCAAAGAGCTTGGTGTGGGGACCTTTGGACGATGTTGTCATGGGAGGTGCCTCTGAGTCTTTCCTGACTGGTACCAAGTGGAAGGGTACTATTGTGACCGAAGGGGGAGGATTTGCTGGAATTCGAACTCAGCCCATCAAACCCGCCTTTGATGTGGCCTCGTGTACAGGATTGAAGATCCGCGTGAAAGGCGGAAACGGGCAACGGTTTAAACTCATTATCCGAGATTCTTACGACTGGAATGGAATTGCGTGGAGCTATGAATTTGATACTCAGAGCTTGGTTCCTTCACTTGATGGCCTGGTTGAAGCCTCTGCTCCGTTTACAGAGTTTGTGCCAACTCTATTTGCGCGACGTGTTCCGAATCAAGTGTTCAACAAAGAGCAGCTCACGGCAATTCAATTAACGCTCAGCAAATTTGGATACGATGGCGCTTTAAATCCCAATTTCAACGCGGGCAACTTTGAGCTTGAGGTTGAATCAATCGAGACATACTGAAGATCCTTGCAAGCGATAGTCAATCTCCTTGATCGGAGGCAAAGTACAAGCTGGGCAGGATGCAAAAGAGATACGCAGCTCCATCGAAGTGTGGTGTGGGTTTGGAGAAGCCACCTGGTAGCTCTCTCAGACACATCACACGACTGCCAAGGAGTCTGCTTCACCGTGGCCACCTTAGGGGTGTGGTTTTGAGAGTTGTTTGAGGATGGTTTGTAGTTGCTTCTTGAATAGTTTGCAAAGGAGGGTGTGTGCCAGCCCTGCAACATGCTTTGCGAGGAACTCTGAATTTTGGCTGGTAGATTCTACACTCACTTTCACAATTCAGCCTGAGGCCTGAGATTGTTGCCAAGGCACTTCTGGGTGTCCAGTGGGTTTGGATGGTGTTGAATGAGTTGACATTGTTCCAACACTGGCCGATTTGTCTAGAGAGCCTCTCTTCATTATTTATTCATGCACTCATATAGGGTTGATTGTGTTGGCTACCAGAAGGCTGGCTGACATTACATCAGACTTTGACGAAAAACCACTGCATTCCTGTCCAGGCCCCGCCTGGTTCACCACCGCGAGAGAAGCCGGAGGTAAAGAAGAGGAAGAAAGGCGTTGAAGGATTGGTCACTCGCCACAAATCAGTACGTTTCGCGGTTGCTTAGCGCTCGGCGCGGCTTGGTCTACTGTATTCAGAAAAGCCTTCAGGGCTGTTGACACTGACACTCACATGCAGTGCACCAAGACATGAGAGTGAGGGAGAGAGAAAGAAGTCTTTTTCCAGTCCACTCTCCATTTCCAAGGCTTCCAACAAGGCAATCAAGAACGGAGGGGCTGTGACAATCTATGCAGGCTGTCGATGTGCTTGTGGCTGATTGTCAGCTGACGTGTAGATCAGTTGCATGGTCTGATTCAATCCGTGACAAGGCTACGATGCGGTCACTGTGGCACCCAAGGCCCTGTGGTGATGCACAGATTTTGCATTTTACACTACTCGCCACAGGCTCCGGATGCTTCTGAAAAGCTGGTTCTCAGACTTTCTCAAACTTTCACACGTCCATTGGACGTTTTCGAGAAGGACATGGCAGACTGAGGCCTTCCCAACCAGCACAGATTACTGGTGGAGGCGTCACACAGGCTTGACAGGGCTGCTGCTATTTTTTCTTGCCTATTTTAAAACGCGCCGCGAGACCATCCTAACTCCACACGACATGCGAAACTTGTTCAGTTCGTTAAGTTTCTCCCCCAAACTGGCAATGCGGCAGGGCTTACAAAGGCAACTGCCGCCTGGGTGGGAAATGCGCAAGTCACGGCCACAGCCTTGGCCAATGTCAAGAAACATACATACAGAGTCGACGATCTATTTTGCAGTGGTTGTTGAGCATGCAAAGGTTTTTTGTTTTGCGGCCATTTGAGTTGAGATCGATCTTTGCATTATGTTGTAGTAAGTGTCGGTTTTGATTTGAAGGGTGTACCATATCTCGAATGAATGATGGAGGTTTTTCTTGACGGACATTCCGTACTAGTAGGTCAACCCATTTGCACATGTTGTGGTTTTCATCACTGTTTTCTATAACTTTCTAAGTTGGCAAGGAGCACAGGGAAGGTCTACTATGCCAGCCTCTCAGGATGTAAGCAGGGTAGCAAGCTAGCAAATGTGTGATTTGACTTGACATTGTTTGTGGCCGCTTATCGACAAAGTCTTTGTGCCATTTCGGTGCATGGTAAAGGTCCAAGTTCATGGCTCAGTTTGTCACAGGTGAATGAAAAACTTGGCAAATCGCAGTTTGACCCACCTGCTGGCTCGACCATTGACAAGCAGGTGCAAACGGAGTAACAACATGGCGCACCATGCCTCGGCATTTGGCAAAATAGTCATATGATGTGAGGTCACATGGTTCCTTCTTGCCAGGCTGAGAAGAAGAAGAAGAAAGTTACAGCTCGCAGCAAGGCGAGAGGGTTCAGCAGCGAATCATTATGGAGTCTTCGGAAGGTTGCGTGCCAGAGCACCCTTACCATCGATGGCCAATTTGCCGCAGTTTATCTCAAGTCATTCTCAATGGATCAAACACTAAACCAAACTCAAAAAGGGTGTAATCAAGCATAGAAATGCATAGAATAATCAATCAACCAATATCAACCCCTGATATCAACAGTGTTCGAAGTCTCAAGTTTCAGACTCCTGCTACCTTCGACCTCGGATGATATGGACGTCGTGAAGATTTTGGAGCCCTCCGTGAAGGACTTGAGCTCAAAGGATGTCACAAAGAGGGGTGATGCGGTGGAGAGGCTGGCAGGTTTGATGGATGAGCACCACCTCTATCCGATCTCCTTGGCCAAAATGAATGGAATAAAGCCACTGATTCAATTGCTGGGCAACAACACGGCCACCAGCGCGGAAAAGGCAAATGCATCTACGGCCTTAGGGCA
This sequence comes from Durusdinium trenchii, assembly GCA_963970005.1. Lineage (NCBI taxonomy): Eukaryota > Dinophyceae > Suessiales > Symbiodiniaceae > Durusdinium > Durusdinium trenchii. Next base: position 651,255 of record CAXAMN010023673.1, read on the forward strand.
CATTGCCAAAGGCAACGCAAAGCTTCAAGAGATTGTTGGTGCTTCAGGCCTTCCAGCATTAGCAAAGTTGTTGAAAAGCAGCAAGGCGATCGAAAGAAATCAGGCAACCTTTGCCTTGGCGCACTTGGCCAATCGAAATCCGCGGCACCAAGCAGCACTTCTGAAGCTCGGCACGCTACCTCACTTAGTGCAGCAGCTCAGTGGTTCGACTGACGGTGACTTTGGCTCTGCTGCCTATGCGTTGGCTACGATTGCTGAAGGAATTGAGAAGCATCAAACAGCGATACGTTTAGAAGGAGCAATAGCTCCACTGGTACAGCATCTTGCTTCTGCCATCGAAGGGGATCGGATCGATGCAGCCTTTTGCTTAGCTCGCCTCGCAGAAGACCATGCAGAGAATCAGGAGGCCATTTTGGATGAGTTCGAGGAGCAAAATGCCGTCGAAACTTTGATGTTTCTCCTGAACTCAGGAACCTTGGCCGAGCGCATAAATGCCACTTGTACCAGGAGAAATTCTGTACAAAGGTTTTGTATTCACTGCTAGTTTTGCTAGTTTGTAATGTTTGTCCTGGAATTCATGATCGGGACAGATCAGGACCGACTAAAATTTAAAGAGAGGATTTCTCTTGAGTGGAATGTAGGCAATGATGACGATTTCTCGCGTCACGAACGACTACGAGCCAGCTCAGAGTGCATTTGCAGAGGCTGGAGCCATCCAAGCCTTGGTGGAGGCAAGCCTTCAAAAGCTTTCCCTGGACAGTTTGGAGTCGTAACGCTTTGTGAAAGCGATTCCATTGGTTGTATCCCCGACACCAACTTGGCATGGATTTGTCCATGCCCAGCTCAATCTCTTCTTGTTCTTGTGACGCCTCCCTCCAAGGCGCTGCCATGTGATGCTGCCTTGCGTCGGCCAGCCATCATTGCCTTGGGGTCTTTGGCGAAGTTCAATCTGGACAATCAGCAGGTGTGACGAGACCCTTTAATGCCAATCACGGGTATATAAGGGAAGGGTTCCTGCAAGGTTGTGCTTTGGTCTTCATTGAAGCACTCCCAAGGCACATGTTCATACATGTTCGGTTCCTTGGTTGTTGTGATACGCTCCTGTTTTGGACAGGCAATTGTTGAAGCTGATGCAATGCAGCCCCTGGTGACGCAGCTTCGGACTGGCAGCTTGTATCCAAACCACAGCGGCGCTTTTTATAGTTGTGTTTAATTTGCAACATGTCATGTTGGCTTCTAGGAGATCAAGAGCCGAGCCATCAACAACCACTTCTTGTAACTGCATTGTCCCCCTGTTCTACCTTTGTATGTGTTTTGATATGTTGGCTGACTGTCTGCACAATCTCCTCAAGTTCCAAGTTGGAACAGCCCCGCTCGCACGCTCTTTGTATGTTCAAAAGCTCTTCTTAGGTTCATGTGTTGAAAGACGGGAAGCTGCACGAGCATTGCTTAATCTTGTTGAAGAAAATGAGGAGGACCTGTGCTTACACGTCAAATCTGGAAGTGCACCCAAAGTTGCAGCGATGCGCAGATTCAATGCTTTCATCTTTCGTATGCTTGCCAGATTTTTAGTATATACACTAAATATGGAGTCGTACGTTTGGACTTGAAAGCCCAGATATGGATACGAGACACGCCTTTGCCACTGTATCATTGAATCATTGGGAGGCAGAACTGCTCCTGGACGAGCTGGGTGGGAGCATTCCTTTGCGAAGAGAGCTAACTTTGATGAAGTAATTTTTTCGTCAGTGCCAGTGGCAATGCCAATTGTGAGCACCCAGTTCTCCTTACAGACAGACAGATGGACTGATTGATTTATCACGGCACTCAATGAACTTCAAGAAACCGGAGGTCTCCAAGAGACCTGCCGAACACCACCAGTTTTTCTGTCAACGCGTTCTGTTTTTTGATCAGGTTGAAGATGTTAAATCAGATTGCGAATGGCTGCATGATGCAGACTTTCTTTCCTCGCAGAGGGCTTGCTGCTCATGTACTGCAGAAGACGTGGTGAGAAATAGAGCTCAACACCTGTGATCAGTGGCCCATATTTTGAGTCATAATGACATACCCACCCAACAAACGTTCTAGCTTGCCTGGAGGATTTGTTGATATTAGGCCTTCTCAAAGAACTTGCCACCCCCTGTCTGCGGCCAGGACATACCGGATGCACAGTTCACCGACAGGTGGGGGGATGGCCTTTCAATCCCCATAACTTATTCTTTTAGGTGCATTTGTGTGCAGGGGTGGCATGCTTGGCCTGATGAGGGCCAATGAGCAAAAGAAAGGAAGGCAAGGCAGCCACGAAGAGATGGTCAAGTTTCCCAAGACTCCGAACCAAATCAATCATGCAAAGCGTGAGCTTTAGCACTACCTACTAGTGCTGTGATGCGTTAGCTGGTAGCCTTTATAGCCTACCTCTGAGATCCTCTTAGCGGCCCTCCTCTACCTGAAGCGTCTCCTGCCTGAAAACAGCTTCGACGCGTAATTTCTATGTCCAGGTGGGCCAAGTGGCAGAAATGCAACGAGATCCTCAATGAGTAGCCTGGTTGCAGTCCGACTGTGATCGTACAAACAGGCTCAATTGATGGAGTGACTTGGGGCGATTGATGCTCTTTTGTTGCTTTCATATCCACTCATGCTAGTGCCTCCGACCACGAATGGGACATGACAAACTGCATCGAAGCTGCAGATAGTCTCGCATCATGACTATTGTGAACCTGCAAATAGTAGTGTCCTTGCTCCTAGTAGTACGGCCAGGAGCCCCTAGTAGCGTCCTTGCTCCTAGCAGTGATGCCAGGAGCCCCTAGTAGCTTCTTGTTACAAAGACTTGCTTTCAAGTCGAAACCAAGGCCAGACCCAGAAGAAGCCAATCTGCAGGAGCAATGCTATGTGTCGCCTAAAGTCGAACTTGGAAGCACGCCTCTTGAGCCTCTCATTTGATGGTTGGAACAATTCCAAACTGTCCAATGCACATGCCATTAGAACAGCCTCCGGTTCTTTGCCAGGATGATGCCCCCAGATGGAAAGGCAAAGGAAAAGGGAAGGGAAAAAGGACCCATACTAAAATCCTTGCCTGTATGAATGATGCATATATACATTTTTTCTCCAGTAAATGTCCAGAAGTGTACAACATAGTACAGCCCCGAAGGCAGACAGTCTCCATTCCACTGCTCCAGGAGAGATGACGACGACGACTGACGCTGACAGACAGCTGCGACAAAACTTAAGACAGCTTGCTATCCTGCCTGCACGATGACTGCATAGGTCATAGGATTAAACGACATGGAACCTTCAAAATCAGCGGACTGCCAACGGGATGTCACCATCGCAGGTCTTTACTCTAGCTGATCGCTTCCTCCTTCCACGGCTAGCTCGGCTTTGTGAGGTTCGCGCAATCCAAACGCCAAGTTCTCTAGATCAATCCAAATTCACGAGAAGAGAATCTGTACAGAAAGAAAGATGAGAAAGCAACGATAGGGAAGGATCAAAGGAGAAGTGCAGATATATAGCTCAACTTTCCTCTCAGACTTGACTAGGTCTTTCTGTCTGAGTGTACCCTGAGAAGTGCCACTGTGATTCCGGTACTTGCCAGCGTTGGGGCCGCAAGTTCTTGCTGTTTTGCAAGGAAGGCTTTCTTGAAGCGAGTCGCACAAACCCAGAGAGGCTCTGAACAGGTTGAAACACAGGTAATTAATTGTTGACATTGTAATGTAGCATGATGTAATATGCCATCCTAGATCAAGAGCCCACGGCGGCCGACCCTCTTCAACCTAGAGGCAAGATTTGCGGTGCCTTGCCAACTCAGCTCCCGAGTATCCCGAGTGGGACGATATGAATCACAAGATCAAACAGAAGATGAAGATTATGATTTTTTGTGACGATTCAAAACGTGTGCTGACAGGCAGCCTGCTGGGATTTTCTGGAGGAGCACTGGAAAGAAGTTCTCCAACATACAGCAAACTTGGAGGACTGCATCTTCATGACAGACAATACATTCATATGGAACACCTTCAGCAAGAGTCTAGCTGTGCAGAAAGGATCTGAGTCTTTCCACAGGAGATCATTGCAAACCAGCATCCACTGGTTCTCGAGCTTTTGAAGGTGCTAAGCCTTATTGGACTTGGCTCAAGAATTAGACTTCTCCAACTGCCTGTTTCAACAGCAACTGAACAGGCTTCTCGGGGAGTCAAGCGCACAGCTGGAAGCCCAGGCAGCTGTCAAGTGCCACAGAATTGTTCAAACCTGGATAAGACTGTTCACTTCAACCTGGATCCCAAGTTAGCCACGACGTGAGGTGTTGAAGTCATACTGGGTTTTACAGCATATGGAATATGCTTGAAAGAGATCCATAATGATGCACCTGTGCTTCTTTTCTATTGATGCAATTTGACCCTGCACGCGATGGTGTACTGACAGATGGTCACCCAAGATCAAGAACCAGTATGAATAATATAACAAGAGATCAGGCATCTCAGATGCCTCCTACCATGTCAATCTTTGAGACTTTGGTCGTGGCTAGACTTGCAGAACTGCTGTGTCACTCTCATGCATGTATATCATGGTCTAAGCACTTGGTTGTAGTTATGGTGAATTCAAACGAGGTAGTCATCCTTTTAAAGACTTACAGACAACAGTGACTTTCCTACACACCATGTAATTAGAGCTGTTTGCCACGGTATGGCACTATCTTCTCTTTACCACTGGATCCACTGGTCTTTGATGTCAAATCAAACGACTGAGGCGCGCAAACCAGATGATGAAACACCCGCAGCCTAATTACTCCCATGGCCAAAAACGAACACGCTCATGTGAACATGGCGATATCAAGCGAATCCTAAGAAAAGTATTCTTGCACCTGTTCTACATCAGTGGTTTCTGTTCAGTGGTTTCTAAATAGACAAATCACCACTCTTGCACATTGCCGTGTCGCATGCGTTGGGCCAATTGTTTCACCCCCTGTGCGGGACAGAGAAGTCTTTATGCAGAGCACAATAAAGCAGAACTTATTTTCCAACAAACTTGGAGGACGTGTTCAACCCCTGAAGCTGGCCCCATCAGCTCTGGCAAGTCTCAGATTTGCGTCAACATGTATTGTTGCTAGTCTCTGATCGATTGGCTTGGCCCTGACTAAGCCAAGCCTCGCAAACTTTGACTCGCCTAATCGCACGGACCAAAATAGTTTTGTTGCATCATGCAACCTATTGCAACCTCTAGAGTCTAGTGAGTCTAATGAGTCTAATGTCTAGAAATTTGTACCTAGTGTCTAGTAGTGTCTAGTCTAGTGGGTCTTTTCGTCATACTTGTCGGAGCTTTCTTTGAAGGCCCCAGAGTTAAATGCAAGCAGAGCCTTCATGTGATGATTGGTGTTTAAATATGTACCACACCGCCAGAATGTCTATGCATGGCATGCAACAACACCGTACCTGAAATACTGACAGATGACAGCAATAGGAGACCCTGGCAATTTTACCGCAGCAAGTAAGAGCCATGGCGGCTCAGACCATTGGTGTAAAGGATGTTCGATGCTTTGTTGTAGATTGACTTCGTGTGTTTGGTTTCAGTACGCAAGCTTTTGCGAAGCTGTTTGAGGCCTCCACCAAGGTCACAGCCACTGTCACTAAAGGTCAGGAACCCACTCTGGGCAGTCAGACTGACCAGCACCTGTCGCTTTTGCTACCTGCAACTAGGTATCGGAATATTCGGAATGAGATTCAGTCGTTTCCGTTAGCTGCATATACCTGCATGGAAGGTGCACGGACCCGGATTCCTTGCATGCTGTGCAGGAGGCTGGCATGTGCAAATCTTCGTCAGTTTGAGAGCTTGATCGATGCACTGTCTTGCTGACTTAGCCCGTTCTGCCAAATTGAGTGTGACAGTGTGAGAATGTCTAGCAAAGGTGGTTTCCCAGCGCTGCTCACCTCAAGCGTTGGGTTCCCCAGAGACTTCCATGGGATCAAGGTGCCTTACAAATCCGCCCGCACCGAAGGTGCACAGGTGTAATCACTTCGTGTTGTTAGTGCTGGCCTAATAGCATGTGATGTAGTGCTCAGTTAGAGCTCCCGGCCCCAAAAAAGTGGAAAGCCACTGGTAAAATCGGCTGTGTTGGACGTTTCGGGGCAACATCTTTCGAACATGGGCTCCTCTTGGGGTCACTTGGCCCTCTGATGGCCCCAACCTGACCCCAAGACCTGGAGATGAGCCCATCCTCCTTTCTGCGGGAACAACCGCCCACAACAGAATCGTGAAGCGGCGGGTTCATAGAAATGCAGCGAAGCAGTCCAAAATCCAAAACCTCCAAAATATCCGCTTTGGTGCACTTGTCCTCGGCGTTTGTTAGCATCAATTTGTGCCCAAGTTGATCCAGACTGACCCAGGTTGCATCATCGAATTGTATTTTTTTTCTCCCTATGGGCCTATGGGCTTATAATACTTTTCTTGGGCCCCTTGGCCACGTTGGGCCCAACATGATGCGCCTTGGGTCTGTTTGGGTCCACCTTGGGCTCAAGTTGATGCTAATATGGACTCAGCACGGGGAACATGGCCCGAAAAAGTGTTGCACCGATGCCAAGGTGGCAGTATGTTGGGTTCAATCGGGGCCCAAGCAGCAAACGTCAAAAAACACCTGGCCGTATATAGTTGGCGCCAATGTGGCTTGAAGTTGAGCCGAGGTTGGGGTTGAACTCTGGGGCTGAGTTCTGCCAAGCTGAAGCCAACTTGGGGTCAAATTGGAAGTTGGGGCCAGTTTGGACCAAGTTTACCCACAAGATGGGGCGGCAAGATGGGGCCATGTCCGAAGATATTGCCCTGAATCGCCCAGCGCACGGCCACCTTTGTGCACTTGTACAAAACGTCAAAAGCTGAGGGTTTTCCTCTGTTTTGGGGCCGGGAGCTCTAACTGATGTGCACTATTGGGCCGATACTAACAAACACAAAATTACGCCTGAGCACCTTCGGTGCGAGCGGATTTTTTTGCATTTGTGAACATGCTGGAAGCTACACTTTTCCAGGCCGTGTATTAAAACTTTTCGGTCCTTTGCTACCCGCACTACTGGTGGCTACATCATACTACTACTTGCAAATAGGCATTCCGCTCAGTATTGTCTTGGTGAGGCCATGAAAAGCATTCGGACCTCCATCGATCCAATATGGAGAAGCAGGTTCATTGGCGATGCGAACACCAAGAACGATTGAGTTGGCCAGGGTTGGCTTCGCACAGAGACAACATGCAACACCTTTTTTTGTCCTTTGAATTGAAGAGAGAACTGAAGCATATCCCGTATCCTTTTGTATATCGTATACCATGCTGAAGTACAGCCAGACGGACTCAGAAATCAGCAGCATGGAACCAGCAACATCACACCATTCCTTTGTGATGTACATTTTGTTGGTCCAATTAATTACAATTCCATACAATTCCAATTATATTCTTATTGTTACTAGTAGTAAGGCACTTGTTTCTAATAGCTTCTTTGTTACTACTAGTAAGGCACCTGTTACTACTAGCGTGGCACTTGTTCCTAGTAGCAATCCATGCATGGTTTACATGTTCACAGGTCACATCAAATGGTGAGGATGCAAAAATTGTGTATGCAAAAATGGTGAGGATGAGGTGACCTACCAGCGGAAAGCTGAGCTAAAGTTGGCTGTCCATTGCCTGAGGCACGGTTGGCCATGCAGTGGTTGTTCAAGCAGCGAAAATTGCAGACATATACAGTATGTATGTATGTATGTATGTATGTATGTTTGTTTGTTTGTTTGTTTGTTTGTTTTTCTTCTGAAGTGTTTGCTTCGTGGGCCCTGGTGGCCAGTTGGCTAGGTCAGGTGCCTCAGTTCTGGCTGCCCGCTCGGAAGTATTCGACAGTGAAGGAGTGAGCTTCAGGTTCACTGTCTTGACTGGTCTGGCTGGCAGTCTCCTCGACTGTGGCTTGTGCTCGATGTGGTGTGTCAGTGGCCCTGTTTGAGCTACTGTTTGGCGCCGGTGCTGCCTCATGGCTGGGGTTCATGGCCAATGCAGCTGTGGCGTGCTTGGAGCCCTGTTCCTGTAGGTCCAGGTCCGTTGGGAAGTGCAGTCTTCGTGGTGTAGGCCTTGGGTGCTCTTCTGTGCTGGACGGAGGTGTCCACCGGTGGTCAAGTCTTGGTTTCTTGACCTGTGCTTGCAAGACCTGAGACTCCTGTGGTGCCTGCTGGCTGGTGTCTTCTGAGGAGTCCTGTGAGCCATGCTGTGATGCTTGCTCAAGCTGTTTCCGAAAGATTTCCGTCAACGGTGTGGAGCTGTGGCTGCCTGAGCCTTTGCAGGGCTTTTTGACTTGACAGCTGCTGTGAGGATGAGCCTGTGCTGACCATCTAGGTGCAGGGTGATGCCACACTGTGTACATGTGACTTTGGTGCCCTTTTGCCACAAAGCATGACTGGAATGGCCTGCATGTTCCTGGTTGTATGGCTGATCAAGGCAGTGTCCTTGAACGAAGGCCTGAAAGACCTGTTCATTGCTTCTCTTGTGGACGTTGGTGCCACATCTCACACAACGTAGATATCCCGCAGTTTCTTCAAGCTCATGCTGCTGTGGTGGTGGCTTCTCCTCCTGCTGTTGGTGCAGGAGGTGTTTGATGACTTGTGTTCTGGTCATTTTCTTGGGCATGGGCTGGTGCGGTTTCTCTGGTGCCGGTAGTTGGTCCTCTATGCTGAGTTGAGGACATTCTTCATTGAGGCGCTCCTCGATGACCTGCACCGTCAGTGCCTGATGAACTCGTACTCCACAGGCACCACATTGATGTCCACTTCTATGTGGTGCCCAGCGGTGGGAGGGAGCTGTCCAGGGTTTGCTGCATTTAGCAATGAGCTGCTTCTTGTATTGCTTCGTTTGCTTGCCGTGGTGCCTGGGTGGCTTTTGGTGAATGTAGTGCTCTTTATCACTGTATATCTTGGCCAGGCGGTTGATGGCGTGGGTATAGATGAGCTTGTGGTCTTCATCTAAAACTCTCTGCCATTCCGTGCTCTTGTGGTCCTGGTATTGTTTGGCCCTCTCCCAAGCAGCCAGGGCTGCATCTCTCTGCCGTCTGCGGAGCTGTGGCTCACTGCCTGGCGCTTCGGGTGACCTGGTGTTTCGGGAGACATAGAGAACCGTGACCCGTTGGAAGTCCTGGTCTGTGAGGTGCTCCAGCTGGTCATGGAAAGGACCGCGATGCTTGGGCTGTGTCCATGCCTCCCGCACACTGACCAGCTGTACTATGACTCGCGCTGCAGTAGTGGTGTGCTTGGCCAAGGCAACCAGGCCTTCCATGAGCGCTCGGGCTTTGGTGTGAGGAGGATGTGGTGCTCCTGTGATGGCCCCAAGTCTTTGCAATTGCCCAAGGGTCAAATGGTGCACGCAGAGCCCAAAGATCCAGAGCTGATCTCGCTGATCATAGCTCGAGGGTGTGGCATCTAAAGTGAAAGCCCACCCTTGATGCTGATGTGGTGCAAGAGGTTGAAGATCTTGCCACGCTCCATGTCCCTGGTATGGTTGCGGCACTTGTTTGTTCTCTTGAGGCTCAAGCGGGATCCAGCCAGCTGTCCAGAGAGGGGTTTCATCTTCACAAAGGATACGCTCAGCCCACTCTGGTGGCATGGGCTTGTGTTGTTGGTGCTGGTGCCATTTGCGCAACCACAAAATGTGCTTTGTGGTCGCAGGGACTTTGCATATGGGGCACAGTTTGGGTTTGCCACCCTCCTTGAAGTGGATGGCTGCCTGTGTCCAGGTCCGCAAATGTGGTTTATGCTCGCCTGGAATGGTGCGGATCACCTGTCTGTAAGTGTGCCAGTCGAGCCCGGCAACAAGATGTTGGTGGTGCTCTTTGCTGGCAAGTCGTGCTGTTCGTTGCGCCTTGGCTTCAATGAGCAAGGTGCGTTCGACTTTCCACCAAGGATCTTGCAAAGTGAGCTCGGCCTCAACCATGTAGGGTCCGCTAGGTCGATGCCATCTATGGATGTCATGGACTTGCCATTGCCATTCCTTCATGTAAGCAATGGCTGCTGCCATTGGACCTTTCACCACGTACCATGGATGTTGTCGCTGGCTGAGTTGGTGGGAGATCTTTGTCCATGCTTGCTCAAGGTGCTGGATCTGGTCTGTTGGCCAGGTGTGAAAGAGGGTGTGCAGGGCCTTGATGTGGTGCAAAATGACTTGGTCACCTGGGTCAATGTACTTGTTGCTATGCAGATCATAGGTCATAGGTGCTGTCAAGAAGCCCACCTGCATGATGCCGCAAATGTGTGGCTAGGGCTTGTCTGAGGGCCATTCTGTAGCGTGGTGCAAGTCCCTGCGCTTCAATGCCCCAGAGTGCCACTGGTTGGATGCCCCCTTTGTGTAGGCGGAGCCTGATCTTCAAGGCCGGTATCTTCAAGGTCCTCAGTTTGAGCTTCCTTTGCTTGGCTTTTTGAAACCGTTGTCGTAGAACTGGGATCCTCCTCCGACGGGCCGCTTGATGATCAACTCCCAAATCTCTCATCACAGTGGAAATTGGTGGCTCATGGTCCTGGAGTAGGCCTTTGAGTGCATGCTCAGTGTCTCGATCTGTGGCTATAAAGGCCGTTTTCTTGGGATTGACTTGCAGGCCCAAGCTGGTGAGTCGATGATGAAGATCTCGATAGGCCTCAACTGCTTGCTGTCCAGTGAGGTCAAAGCCGACGTCATCAACCCAGCTGGACAAATTGGCCTTTGGACGTTGTTCTTTCCAAGGAATCAGCGACTGCCTTGGCCAGGAGAGGGGCCTGTGGACATCCAGCCGGTACTCCATGGTCGACATGGAAGAAAGGCGTCATTTCCTGCTCAGCCAGGATGGCCTTGGGACCACAGTACACTTGCATAGCCAGTTCCAGAAGGAGTGGCGGGTACGCTAGCTTGAGCGCTTCCTCCTGCAATCTGGCAAGATGGATGGTGTCGTAGAAGGTGGACATGTCCATCAACACAGTGATGCCATGATGCTTTCTTGCCTTGGTGACTTCCTGGCGTAGTAGTCGCTCTAGTGCTACATGTAGTACATTGGCACCTGGTCGAGCTTTGTCGTGGTTCATGCTCTGCGGGAGTTGATGTTGCCATCGGTCCAGGAGTGGCTTCCTGAGACGGCACCAAACCCTCCATAGGGTGGAGGTGAGCGTGATGGGTCTCTCCAGCCTCTGATTCTTTGGCAGCATGACGACCAGATGCATTTGCAGTTGCGTTGGAAGCTCTGCTGTGCTCTCCGTGGTTTGGAAAAGCTGTAACAGAGGAGTCAATGCCAGCGGTGGGATGCTTTTGAGCATTTGTGTTGACACCGCATCAGGTCCACTGGCTCGGTCCGGGAGTGCTTTAAGAACCCGCTGTAGCATCCCTTGGGTCAAAGGTTCAATGGTGGCTGCTTGCTGTTGCGCTGCTTGTTGAAGACTGGGCCTCGGACTTGGTGTGTTGTCCTGTCTGATCTTCCACAAGCCTCCCCAATCAGCCAGTCTTTGACCCATGCGCTGGGGCATTGAATTGGTGACATACGATATGGTCGCTCCCATGCCAGTTCACTGCTCTTCAGACTTCTGAAGAGTCCTTTCAGGCCTTTTTGATAGCCTTCTTGAAGCCACTGTCGATACTGCAAAGAGGTTTCCTCATTGGCCTCCTGTTGGGCCTCTCGCAGCTGGTGCCCAATCGTCTGGAGCAGCAGTTCAGCAGCATGAGGATCTCGGTATCGATGCCAATGATGACATGTATCGAGAAACTGCCCCCATCTTGGAGCCTCTACCCAGTGCCTGTGTGCATGGCGAGTCCTCTGCGTGAAACTTTGGACAGGGCCAGTGCAGGTGGTCACCGGTTGTTGGAGTGCAAGATGTAGGACCGCTCGAAGTTGTTCCCAGTAGGCTGGCCGCCCTTTACGCCAGGTGTGGGCTTTGGCTTGAGGGACTAAATGCAGCCCCCCTTGAGCTGCCCACGGATTCTCCTGGAGGAGGTACTGCTCGGTTTTGGACAGCCAGTCAGCCCAAGCTTGTGCTGGTTTGTTTGGCGGATTGCCGTAGAGCTCAACCACATGTGCCTGTGATTGATAGGTGGTCCAAGGTCTGAAGTCAATGTCGGGCACCTTTGGCAGTGGTGGGAAGTATGGCATCTGTCGATACTCCCTGGTAGCAGCTTCGATGTCGAACTTCAGCTTTAGTAGTGCATGTGGTCCATGTATGTATGTATGTATGTATGCATGTATGTATGTATGTATGTATGTATGTATGTATGTATGTAACACAAAGTCTTCTCAAGCGGAGGGACTTTAAAGAGAGGTGTTTGGTTCTGTGTAAAGGTATGTAAAGGTTGTCACATTTTTGCAAGATTTTTGCAAGTATTTCTGAGAACAAATTGCGTTCATATTTAATATACTGTGGAGCATCTTGCTCAACTTGCCAGGAGCCGCATAGTTGAGATGGATGGGGATGAGCGCGACTGGAGCCTAGTCTTCAGGGATTGGGTTGCCATCAGCCGGATACGATGTTTTCTTCAAGTTGCAGACACTTGTAATAAGCAAACCAACACGAATGCAGCCTCTTGCTTCACATACCATGAAGATGCCCTCCACATTTCATTAAGAGTGATGCTGCCAAGGCATTGCAAAGCGAGGAGGGGCAGAGCCATCGCACCTTGATGGAAATGCCATAGACTTAGATGACCGTTTCTAGATTGTGACCCACAGACCTGTGCCCATTGGCTTCAGTAGAAATCTGGTATTGGATGGCTTTGTCCTGAGGCAGCTGCGACAGCTGCTTTTCGAGTATGGCCAGGTCCAATCGGACATTTGCTTTGCAGCTGGATAACCTACCACAGCTTTGCTGTTCTCGCCGGTTGTGCAATGATGCGGGTTCACCATATTCTTCTTAGCTTTGCCTATTGCGAGGCTCAAGAAACCATAGAAGATGGTAGACCCCACAGGCAAGTCCGATTGATCCAGACACCCAGATTCCACATTGTCGGACGTTCTTCGAGCTGCAAGAACCCTTTTGGCATTATCAAGTTCACAGCGTCCTCTCTCCTTTGCTATGCAGGTCTTCCAAAAAGCGACGGGGCCCTTCTGCTACCAAAGGTGCACTGCAGCAGGAAAAGCAAGTCGGCAGGCTGAGCAAAACTGCTTACAGCTGAAAGAGACAGAACAAAGATGGACAACAATGGCAATACTGTGCAATATTGAAGGAGTGCGGAATAGTTTGGTAACAAACCCAGAACGCAGGTTGGCACTTATGGCCGGGGCGGCCTCCTGGCAGGCGCAACTTTTGACATTTGTCATGTTTCTTTCCTTTTGATTCCTTTTGAAGATAGCTTCTTATTGGGTAGTGCATGTTGATTATGTCTTTGCAGTGTTTGTGGGTGTCATTACTGTTGCTCACACCCTTGAGCACGAGCTGCCCAGGGCAACAAGGATGTCCAGGAAGATCGGCAACCTGGCATGGGTTGTCGTCGCCGCCGCCGCCGCCGTGGTTGTTGTTGTTGTTGTTGTTGTCGTTGTTGTTGTTGTGGTGGTCGTTGTCGTCGTCGTCGTTGTGCAACATGTGCGCTTGAATGGTTTGCAGAATTGGAGGAAGATAGGCGGCTACGAACCTTTAGAGTTCACATTGTATTCTGACCTCTGGGCTTAGCAGCTTTGAATACAATTGACCCATGTCAACTCTGGGACATCAAGGTGGGGCTGTCAAGGCCTTTGATCACACACCTCCTTCATTTATATATATATATGCTGTACACAAATTCAAATGCAACACTTTGTGCGCTCCAGATGCAGCAATAGCAGTAGCAATGCGTCAATCGAAAGATCTGGAGAATCCAGCCATCAGCATAATCGTTCATGGACCCATGGCGCACTGTAGCTGACTGTTTCATGGCATGGGCACTGCTAAGTGCGGTGAGAATAAAGGTAGCAGCAGCAGCATCAGAGGTGGACAGACGCTGCAGAACTCCAGAACCTGACAAAAATGTTCTGATCTTTCTTACATTTTGCTGAAATGAACATAGATGAACTGTGCTGTTGAGAATAGAACAGCCATAAGAGTACGTACATGATCCCTTGCCTTTGTTCTTGGAGGCTTGGACAGGCGAGCTGCAAGGTGAGCATGCTGATTGTGTTGGGCATCTACCTGAGTGCACCTTGGACAAATGCGGCACGGGCTTTTGATTCTGAGGCTTCTGATTGTTTTGTGCCGATGTTCAGAAGCCAGATGCTCGATTGCTCCGGCTGATGACTTCATTTCAGGTTTAAGTGTTCTGGTGGCGCAAGGCCAACAGGAGGACCAACTACAGTAGGTATATAACTAGCTACTCGAATCGAGTGTGCAGGGTTGCTTTTCTTTTTTCCGTGCTCGCGTAGGAAGTTGCGGCCTATGGAATCCTTCAGGCAGGTTCTGACATGACATGCGGCAGCAGAAGAGAGCAGCAATTGGACATCCGACTATCTATCTGTCTGTCTGTCTGTTTGTCTGTCTATCTATCTATCTATCTATCTCTTTGTCTCTCTCCATTTAGGCGTGGCTGGTGTCCTTGTACTTGGACAACCCTTATGGAGGCTGCCATTGAAAGTACTTGTGCTGAGCTCGTGCAAACTATACACGCTGAGGCTCATTGGCAGACAACTCGCAGCTGCGGGCAAGCTCGTTGGCGCACCTACTGCATCTTGGAGTCTCTTGGCATGAAGCTCCAGTGTAACTAATTCTCCCTCAGAGTCCATGGACCCTTAAAAGTAGGACCTCCGCCGAGGAGGTCCTTCAAAGGCCGATGTCCGAGAAACCATAGAAGTTGCTGGGGTTTCACCGCCGAGGAATTTGAGGAAACCCAGCAAAGGGGATATAGGATCCTGTGAAACCTTGGTCCACAATTTAATCACAACCCTGGTCGTGAGCAATCTTGAAAAACGTCCACTCATTCAGATTCATATAGAAATTGCGCACAAAAGTGTGTAGGATGCCATGCCAATGCTCACGATTGCTCACGATTGCTCACGCTTTGCTGGGGGATGTTGTTTTCCTGTTGAGGTTGTTTGTGCCTTAGAGGACCTCCGAGGTACTTTTCAGGACCTTTGCTCACGCTTGCTCACGTTTGCTCACACTAGCTATGAGCAGACAGCAAATAAATGAGAGTGTTCTTTTTATTTGGTGGGAAATAAAGGTCCGGAATTGCACGATGCCAAATGCCCTCAATCAAGCCAACACCAGCAGTGAGGGCCCATCAAATAGCCCCCTCGCCGATGTTCTTTTTAGGACCTCGGACCTCGAATGGAAGATTATCGCCGATGTTCTTTTTAGGACCTCTTTTCTCAACAAATCCGAGGACCCTACAAAGTAGGACCTTGGACTTCCAGGGTCTACTATATTCTCCTTGCATTTTGCAGACTTCCGTGATTCATTGCCATCATACAGCATGTCCCATTCCGTTCCTTTGAACGTGTTTCCTCCAGTCCGTTTCCCATCCAATGAATGCCACGGACATCATTGATGGAAGCTCAGGAAGTAGCAAAATCCAGTCGACCTGGGATGGCGCTAGCTGTTGCTCAGCCATGATCGGAAGACCCGTGTTTCAGTTTGCCATTGAATAATATAATCATGTCTGAGTGAGATGCTATTGCTGTTTGCTGCATCCAGGTTGGGCAGATGCTTATCAGCTTTTTCTGGCGGCAAAGCTGCAAATTAGAGTGATGAGCCAATTGATATTGCTTTGCTAGTCTCGTATGCTGCATGCAGGGCATTGCAGAGCACACCAGGTAAGGTGGGGTGGTGCAAACTCCTTGGGAACAGTTGCTCTCCAAGGTCCTTGCAACCTGGCTGCAACAAACGACTTTGATGGTGCCGGACAGGAAGAGTAAGAAGAAAACTGGATCAGTGATCAGAAAATTGTGGGAGTTGTTTGGTGAGTCGGCCAGCCAACGTATACAAGTCTAAATGCGGGAGAATGGCGAGAAATACAGAGAGAGAAGACCAGGAGACGCAGCATAAAGATCAAGCTGTCAAACTTTCGGCAGTGCTTCCAGGTCGCGAAACAGCTGCTGTTGCTTTGGACTTGCTTGAAGTAGCCACCCGCTATGCAGGCATCATCAAACAAATGCAGTCACCTACGCAGCTCAGGGTTCCTTTTGTTCACAGGTTGCAGTGTTTGCAGACGGAAGGACTTGTTTGGTCTTCAAGTTCTTGTAAATGTCTTAGCTGTGAGTTTTGGCAGGTTGCCAAGACTTATCCACACCCATATCCTGGTTCTTAGCAAGGCCACGAGGGCATTATGTTCAGATATGTTCAGAATGGGAAGTTTCGATACATGTCAATGTCTGACAATGATGAATGATGGACTCCTGAAATGTGGGTCAGCGTTCTTCAGCAGCCCAAGCCACTGGTCCGTTACAGGTCCTGTCCCTGGCGCTTCCGCTTTGTGATAATGGTTGGTCACGTGGCAAATACGGTTCATTTGGCACAATTCTTCGGAATGATTCAATAAGTCAATAGGTTCCGTAGGTTCCTGGTTGAATACCAAGGTACTGAACTGGCCAGGAAGTTGCTGCGACTTCATGACATCCGAGAGGCAGACGTCAAAAGACAGCAGACTGTTTGAGTTTCGGGTAGCCTGTTTGATCACCTCATAAATCTAATGTCCTTACTTAATTATATATATATATATGCAATTATATATAATATAGTCAAGCAAACATAAGAACACATTCTTGCCATTTCTTACCTTGTTCTGTTCGTTTAACAACGTCCCAGGGCAAACCCAGTAGCACGGGGCTTGGGGATGCATGAGGCACGGGGTAGGGGGTAGATGATTTGACTGTTAGCCGTTCTTTTTTGTCACGCTCTGCAATCGTTTCGGTCTTTGTGACACGGGCTTAGTCTGAGGCGTCAACATTATGACATAGTTATATTGTTATATAGTTGTTAGAGTTGTTAGCTGAGATTTCACTGCTTGTACTAGACTAGGTTCTGTTTCAGTTTAGTATGGCTTCGATACAATTTTGGCACTGTACTGTGGCCCTTTGCTCGTTTGTTGGACTCCACTAGCTTTCCATGCTGCTTTGCACCTGATTGGTGACTGTCAAATTGAAGAGGTGCTCAGACTTACACCCACGGGGCCGCCTTTGGTCTTTTGGTAGTAAACTGTCGGGCTTCATTCATATCATTATGGCAATCTTTGCTAGGTATGTTTTGCCAGGAATCCCAAGAGCAGATAGACCTTTTTGACCACATCGGTAGCCCAGGAAATGGTCCCTGTGAAACCAGATCATCGCAAGTAAACCGTTGAAAAACCACAGCATGTGGATGTGGCAACTGATTAAGTTAACCTATGGATGCGTGATTAAAAACACACACACACAGCACTCGCCCCTTTTATTCTCGCGCTGTAGGCTGCTCTGATTCTGAATCGAACCCGCGACCACTGGGAAAGGGTGCAACAGCTGAGTTTCTTCCGCACCTTTGCTGAGCCTTTGCATTAGTTCTCAGTATTTGCTCGGTTGGACTTGCTCACTAGATATGAATACATTTTGCCATGCCACTTGTGCAGCTGTGCTTTCTCAGGTGAAACACGTTCTGAGGCGTCTTGCCTCAACTATGCTCATTTGATTCTCATTGGTTCTCCGCAGTATGGTCCTTCCTGTGTCTCAACTCACTTTTTGTGGAGTCTGAGCCAAGGTCGATGTGCCTGGAACACCTCTTGCAAGCCGCAGTGCTGGTTGACAGCTCAAGCCCACAGAACCAATATTCAAGTCTTCAGCACCAGAGAGCTTTGTAATGGCCTTTGGGTCGTCGAATGGAGATAATACTGTGCAGTAAATGCTTCTATGCTTCTTTCAAATCACAAACGCTCCCTTTATGCATTGATCATCACTGAAACGCAGTAGCAGTATGCCAATTGAAGTCAAAGCGAGGAAAATGATGGCTTTGGCACAACTTGGCTTGCTAATGAGCTGCTAATGTACAATATCACATGTAGCACCTGAGCGTTTATAGGATCATAGAAATTCAGGTGCTGCTTCTGTTACGTGCAAGGTTTTCTGAGCTGGAATCAAAACCAAGACTTCCTGCCGACCAGTGCTCATTGGCCAATTTGGCCGCGAGAGGCACATAGCACAATGCTGTGTATGTCTATGTGGCAATTGAACCTTCAGTGCAGCCTGATTCAGCATGCAGACAGTCCACTGAGTGTAGAATGTCCCACCACCAAAATCACGAGTGAGAGAAGCGCAAGGCTTGGCCTAGCTTTGCTCACTTCTTGGAGGCGAATTACGAAACCTTCCGACAGAGTTTGGCGCCTCACTTAAAGCTTGCCAAGTGATCCTGAACTGAACGACTCGGTCAGATCTGTCAGGTTTTGTTCTTTCATACATCCTTAAACGGATCAATATGCGACTACGTTGCAGAAGGAGCAAGACAGGTGATGCTGTGGCTCAGTAAAACTCGCAGCTTTGTCGGATTATGGAGTCCCTCCTAGATTGGCCAATGTTGCCGCTCTTTGTAGCCCCAAGACCTCGGCTCGGTTGTTTTCCTGCATGGCAGACTTCGTGTCAAAGAACACCTGCTGCCAGAGTATCAACGCTGTCGTTTGACGAACCTTCATCTTTTGCCCGGAGATTGGCTGGTTCAGCATGTGGCGCAGCCTGTGCAGCCTTTCCGGCTTTGAGGCGGCGCCGCTTCACACGTTTGGCCTTTGAAAATGAATTAGGTGTCCAGCCACCTTTGGGTTTTTGGGACCCAATGGGTTTCACAGATGACGGCGATATCGCTGCTTATCGGCGACGACGTTCAGTGGAATTCAAACATGGAAGGATTGCTATGCTTGCTACGATGGGCTTCATGACGCCAGAGATCATAGGACATTGGCCAGGATACCTTTCCCCCTCCATGGGCCTCAAATTCGCAGATGTTCCGAATGGCCTGGCCGCCTTGAATGTCGTTCCATCACTAGGCCAGGTTTGAACAATGGGAAGCAGAACAGAGACACAAGAAACAGATCTTGAGCAAGTGTATATAGCAGCATCCCTGCATCCCTTGCTTGTGCTTGTCATATTATTTTGTACTGTTCTGACTTTCAAGCCAAGAAAGAGTCTTGTGGATAACACAAAACATGATTCATGAATATTCATGATCAGGCTGGACACAGATTGTGATCTACTTCGGCTTAATCGAATACAGTGGAGGATTTGAGGACTACCGCAGCGGAACGCCTGGTGATTACGCGTGGAAAGCATTAACTTCAGATGATCCAGAGGACAAACGTCGAAGGCTGAATGTGGATCTAGCTAATGGCAGGCTTGCTATGGTGGCAATAATGGCTATTCTATTTCAGAATGGAGTTGCAGGCACAACAGGGCCAGAGATGTGGATCCCTGCACTTTAGTCTCCCACGATTGCTTGACATTTGCAGCATAGAGAGGAAAAAGCTATCTGCTGTTTGTCCGTTCTTATGCACCAAGCTTGGATTGCCATCGGAACAAGCACATTTAGCAGAATGACATTGGCTAAATGAAAGTTTGCTGCCTAGCTCGATGCGAATTGCTGAGGAGGATTTGCTTGAGTTGGACCCAAATGGAGAGATCTTTGAGGCTCCAGCCACATCAACCTATGCAATAGTTCGGTTTACCCTGAAAAGAGGGGCTGGCGGCTGGCGAAGATTGATTTGGTGGAATGAGATTATTGAAGACTCAATAGAAAGGGTATCCTACTTGGCCCCCGTTCCCACCCTTTCGATCCAGTGTCTTGCACTATTCTCGAGTAGAATTTAAGCCATGCTGGCATTTCTGGACAAAGCAGCACAAAGCGCAAGTGATTGTGTGCATTAGGAGGTGAGAGAGCTATATAACACTGCAGACATCGAAAGATTTGCTGTCAAAAAGCTTTTTGCTGAAGGCACTGGCATCACAGCAACAATCCGAGATGGCCCCGAGAAGGAATGCATGGGTACGACTCGATTTAGTGCACGGTGTCCAGATTGAGCAGCACAGCTTTTGGAGGGTACCTGCTTTGGTTTCTTTGGATGCAGGCATGACATTTTTTGCCATGTTGTAGCTGACTACGATGTATGGGAATTTGTTGTTTTACACATAGGGGTTGGAATTTCCTCTACAAAATCGCGGGTGTTGGGACCCCTAGAAAGCGATCTTTTTAGCCAGATTTTCTTGGTTGACATGGAGGCGTGTAAGTACCAACCTGGAAGTTTCTCTATTATACAAAATTGCTGTTTTTTACAAGCTCGATTCTATAGAGGTGTTGAAGTGATGGTGCAGTGGATCTTGGTGCCTCAGGCATCTGATTCTATAGAGAATTATTAGCATGGATTTGCATGTCAGGGACTGCAATTCTATAGAGATGACTTGGGGACGACCTTTGGACACTATAAAATCACAGACCCTTACCTGTCCATGACGCCCTTTTTTCTCTGTAAATTTGTGGTCCTACCAACTGGGAAATCAATGCCTTCCTCGACCGTTGCATTTTTATGTTTTCTTCAGAGCCTTGTACCTTGATCTTATAGAGACCCATTTTTTAGGTGTAAATTCTTGGAACCCTTTTTTGCTCATGCGGTTTCTCTTTTCAGAAGGTTTTGTGTTGATGTTTGATTCTTGTGGTATATTATTGAGATGGCCGACATTCATTGCGTGGCTCAATGTGCACTGCAATAGGTGCATATGGCAATCCCACGAAGACGGAAAAACATATCTTGACAACAAAATGCAATGGTTTCTACAATATCACCCAGGGACATGTGAACATTGGGGTGTGAAATGAGGCATTGCATGGCACCATTGCATGTTGAAGTTTTTCTTAGAGTCTGATGTATGGAGGGCAACGATGAAGCCAAAAGTCTTCATCGCCACTTGGTGCAATTTAAGGCAACACTGACATCAGAAGATCATACCAGCGTAATTTCCAATGTAGAGAATTTGGTGGCTTCTTTAGAAGCTCATTTTGATGTGCGAGAAGAACCGGCCCATTCCAGAACCCGACAGGTGAAGAAAACAACTAGGGCTCAATTGGAGAGCTCTTTGAAACACAACAAGAAAAAGTTGAGCAGATTGTTGAAAGAAAAGCGGGACATAAAGGGAACAAAAGACAAGTATGGTATGCTCTCCCGCTCTGCGATATTACGGGTGATGCTGGCAGATCCAACGCTACCTTCGAGAAATTTGGCAACTTTGCTCAATGAACACGCACTGGGCGGGGAGCAAGTGATCAGCCACCCGAAGGTTGGTAACATCCGGGATGCCTTTGTGGAGCAAATCAAAGAACTATCTGCCAAGCAACTACAGTACTCCTTTAGTCGAGCATGCGAAATTGCAGCCGTGCATGGATGGTTGGAAGAGCAGAGCTGACAAGGCGAAGGAAGAAGCTTTGGGTGCCGGTCGTGCCGCAGAGAAGGGTGGCCACAAAGAACATCAAAGAACCTCATCAGGCAGCCCCGCCTGCGGCTGTGACTGATTGGAAGGAAGGAGACGTTGCCATTGCTCTCCCTGGCAAAAGAAAGTCAGAGTTCGACAACCAAGAAGGTGTCGTGCTCAAAGTGCTGGCCAAAAAGCTCCGTCTGGAGTTCAAGCGCTTGGGGGAGACAAAGGATGTGGACAAAGACAGATGCCAAAAAGCGGCCAAGAGTGGACGTCAGAATGCCGATGAGAAAGCCGAAGAGAAGAAGGAAGAGAAGAAGGAGGATAAACCTTCGCTGACGGAGCTCTTGGGCTCAGACGTGGTGGACGATTAGGAAGACAACAACTCGCGCCTGAAAAAGTAGCAGCTTCCTTTGACCGCTCAGTGTCCTTCGCTTTTTGGGTGACGAGGGTGGACTAACGACATGTTCACTATTTCCAATGAATAGTATTTATACATTAAACCACACTATTTGACACTATTTCACACTATTGCAATATTTCAGAGGTCGTTAAAGGCTTCCAACATTTAACACCTAACATTTTCTCACTCCTATTGAAAAACACCTGTTCGACGGTACCTCAGGACCTGCATTTTATAGAGCAAAATCCTCAATGTTTGCAGCTTTTCACAGACTCATGGCCCTCCATTCTATAGAGCTGACTCCTTGTTTTTGGACTCTTTTCCTATATCATTCTCAATTTTATGGGGTCAAAAAGCGACCATTTTTTGCAACCCCTATTTTTGCACAAATCATATAAATATAGATATAAAATATATATATATATATATCACGAAAGGTAGCTTAAGCTACCTGAGTTCTCCTTGCTTTAGCAAAAAACTATTACAATCAGGAGTTGGGACTGTGCATTGAATTTCGTCCTGTAAGAAATGATTCTGTTCGTCGGGGGGGGGCCGTATGTTCAACACTTAGGGGCCATGCCGCAAGCAGGGCTACAAGACAGTAATAAGGAACAAGGACAAGCGCAGGTTTCCCAGCCACCAGCCACGCGTGAGCGGTATGCCAGCATCCTCCTCTCTTCTTTTGCAGGGTCTGATCGGCTTCCAGGTTCTCCTGAACCAATGCGCCCTGGTCGTTGCCCGTGCGAGGCAGCCAGACATCCTACACATGGTTGTCGGAAGTGGGCACGACGGCAAGACCTTAGTCTTCGTGGATCATTTGCAAGCCGTGTTCGGCACTGCATTGAGCTGCGCTCCTTGCGCAATGCTGCAAGCAGACAGAGAGTTTCAAGTGCAGGGCGTCAATTTCCTCCACGCAGCCTTCATCACCTTTGATGAATGCAAGAGGGAGCAAGGCATCATGGAGGATATCATCAAAGTGTTTGTGGGAGGTGGCTGGCTGCCATTGGGCAGAAATCATGAAGCAGAAACAAAATACGGCCACTGGGCACAAACTGGAAAAGTTTGGGCAATGAACACAGGCGACATTCCCAAGGTGCCCACCGCGGAAGAGATTTCTCACCAAAGACGTTTTCGCTGCACGTACATGCGCTCCAAGTTCACAGCAGTCGAGGACGAAGTCGACATCCCCAACAAAGTTTTCCAAGCAGACCCAACGGATGGCCTCTGGAGATGCTGTGTGGTGTTTCTTTCAAGATTTCCTCTTCCCGCATCGTCAGCACGGTGTCCAGAAATGCAGCGATGCCGTGCAATACCTCAAACAACTGACAGCCCAGATCCAGATCAACAGACAGTTCCTGACCAGGGGCTGGATGGTCTCCCTGCCGTGGACACCTCCAATCAATCCACCGCTGAGCGCATCGTGCGGGAAACGCATGCTGCGATCCAGCTCCAGTTCTTCTCAGCAGCAACTTGGCCATAGAACCATTCCATTGCCCTAAGTGTTTCAAAACAGTCATGCGGACACGGTCAACATCAACCCTTACAGGATTTAAAAGTCATGCGCAACAGGAGTATGAAGACCACATGCGCACTCCCCTGCATATTATTTTCACTCAGGCAGAGGTGAACCGAGCGCTGGTGGCATCCAATCCTGGAGCGGCTCCTGGAAGCAGGCCGCAGGCAAAAAGCTCCGAGTCGACCATTTGAAGGAATCTTGCCGAGGTTTCCTCGCCTCATTCGACCGGTGGAAGGCGTGCAGCATAGTGGAAGCCAACTTGACCGCTTTGAGCGCAGAAGTGTGCGCATGGGATCGTTGCCTTGCAGAGTGTTTGGGACCAGACCGCTGTGTTGAGATTGCTGGAACCTGGAACGACTGGGTCTGGCCACATGCTTCCGAAGCAGCGTCCGTATACGATGACATTGAAGAAGCGACTGCTTTTGGAAGAGGCAACCCTTGGACAATCCGCTGCCACCTTGACCTCAATGGTTTGCAGGAGTATGGGAACACGGCCGGTGGCGAGGGAGGACATCATGCACGGCAAATTGCTGATCTGGCTCAACAAGATGACCACACGGATAATACCGCCGTCCTCCCAGCCACCGGATACCAAAAAAAGGTCGCTGGTGAATCCCTGGGCAGAGTCTTTTTTCCATGGCCGAGTTTTCCCAATCTCTCTCGTTCTGCCAGAGCTTCTGGAAGCCCACCGGGCACCAAGGAGTACGACATGCCGAATGCTGTGGTCCACTTTGCCCTCGAGTTTGCGCGGGACTACGGGTTGACATTGCCTTGCTTTCAGCGCTACAGAGATTTCAAAGGTGACTGGAGGAAAGTGGTCATGGCATGGTTCTCCTTGTCAGAGACGCCAAGAAGACTCTTTTGAAAGCCTGCTTTGGCTTCACTTTCCCATCGAGAGCCAGTGGAGATCCTTTCATTTGTCCGCTTTTAGATGGCTTGGCTGCAGACGCCATGAAATTGAAGGATGCTCTATGCCAAAGACACCCCCGCGGAAGCTATGAAGGCAGCTGTTCGACCTCGGCTTGAAACCTCAACCATGGCATTCCTTCTGTTTGACAAGGAGAACAAGGCCATGCCGCACTTCTGCGAGCTCTTGCCCAAACATGGCTTCGCCTTAGTTGCACCAGTGTTTGACGCAGTCTTGGCAGTGCCAAAGCCTGCCCAAAGCGAAGATGGACAGGTCTCAAATGAAGAGGCTTTGCTGTCTGAGTTTCACGCAACGACTGGCATCAGGATGCAAGTCCAAAACTTGGACACACACCGATCTCCAGTCACAGTGCAGAGTATCTTGGAAGACCTCTTAGCAGAAAACAACGCCGTCCGCATGGATGCCATTGAACACATACCAGGGTCATACACTTGCGTTGGCGCTGCTCTGGTGAACCTCGAGGCAGACTCGTTCAAGCGCACCATGTCCAACTTGGAAGGGCCCATACCGTACCAACAGGCTACGCAGCTGTGCCCGAACCTGATGGTGGAGCCGATTGCTTGGTCTCAAGCGCTTGCTGCCTCTGCTGAGACTTGCCTTCTGGTGCATGCTTCCAGCCCTTTGGACACCGAAGTTGGTCACGCATACGGGTTGGAACTCCTGCAGAGCACGGCTTGCATCTATAGTTCCACTGAGGAAGAGTGCATCCAGACGAATGCTCAGACTTTGTGGCGACTAGTGCAGAAGGTTCCAGGCGCACAGGTATTCAAAGTGTACCTGGTTCCTGACGGGCAACACCAGGCTAAACGAAGGAAAAAGGAAGGCGCTTGTGTCGAACTCCTGTTGAAAGCTGGCGGTGATGAAGATGATGCCAGCTGGAAACATGTGGTCCCCGCAGTCCGAGAGATCATGGGAAAGGAGGTGGCTGCGGAGATAGCCCGTCAGATGCTCAGACAGTTTACAAGTAAATCTACACTGGCCCCGACTGTCATTTGCACCATTTTTGCAAGCCCAAATAATACACATGGGCTCTCATGGTTTCACGTCGGGCGTGGCGAGACTTCTAAGATCTTAAAAGTAGGCTAAACATTATTATACCCATTCTCTGCAGGGCCTGAAAAGTCTGTTCATAGCATCTGGCGTTTAAATCTTTACATCTGGCCTTTGAAAACTTATGTAACTTTAGGCA
>CAXAMN010023673.1:686619-721783 GCA_963970005.1 Durusdinium trenchii
AAAAACTTACTGCAAAAAAGAATTTGAAACTTTTGAAATGCCTAAACTTACATAAGTTTTCAAAGGCCAGATGTAAAGATTTAAAAGCCAGATGCTATGAACAGACTTTCTGACATACTTGTTACGGCCCTACCGTGTAGACATGTCTTTGCGGATTCTGAGGCGTCAAGAACGCAGTCGGACGCACCAATACCGACTCATCCTCTCAGTGCATCTTATGCCCCTTCCAGAAATTCAGCAGAAGGTCATCCTTGCTCACCCACATGGAAAAGGACCACAAAGCAGACAAAGACTTTGTCACGTTGAAGTACCAGTTTCATGTGGCCTGCGCTATCTTCGAGCAACGGCAGGTTTCGGGGGGCTTTGCTTCAATGTTTGTATCCACCTCTCTACCAATTTATCTCAATATTGCAATGGTTTCGGTACATATAGAACCATTCATATACATGTCTACATGGTCCAAAGTGTGCCTCCGTGTCAGGCATTGAGTCCTCTCACTTTGCAGGATGCACCTGGTGAGAAGCTCTTGTCGGAAGCGTCCCGATGCATTCGAGTGTCTGGACGCAGAATCTCTTCGCTTTGTGTCAGCCCAAAATTTTGTCGACCTGGTTTTGCTGCTGACAAGGAATGGGCCAAACTATGTCCCCAAGCAACACACAGCGCAGGCCCTCAGAATCAACAAAATGCTTTACATCGCAAGTGACTTTGCAGACCTGGTGCTCGCAAAAGCTATCCGGCACAAGGGCAAGATCCATACCATCTTCAATGACATTGCGACTGAATGGGTGTCTTAAGGCAGCCCTTGTGCGTGGCTTGGTTGCCGCCGCCAGGACACCCGCCAAGCCGTCTTCGAACAGGTGATGGCTCTGAAACCTGCGCAACAGCTTCGGGCTAGGCTACTTGATGCGGCCACTGAGAACGACGAATGGGTCGTTTGCAGTCATGGCGCCACTTACCAAGTTCTCTTCCCTGCCATTGGACAGGTGCCCATGAAGCAGAAGGCTGGTGAGTTTCATGCTCTCCATACCTTCTTGGGCCGTTCTGGAGCCGTCCCACTCTTCAGCCTGCAAAGGACAGAAGGAGTGGACAACTTCAAGGCGGCTATTCAGGAAGTCCTCCCACGATCGGCGCGGGCCACAGTGAAGTACCTCTTTTCCGACAATCCTGGTTCAGTGGAGGGTGCTCACGACGTTTTGCCTCAGTTGCAAGCGGTGGCCGATGCTACGCGTCGAGGCCTGCACAGGCGAGAAGCGGACTTCTCTTTCTTCTTCGTTGCTCCAAGTGATGTTGTGCTTCCGCTTGCCCTGCCCCGGGCCTTTCTTCCATGGCGCAGCCGCCGACAACCTCCGTGAGGAAGGCACGTGGTCTGACCAGAAGGCACTAGGTGTTACGGACATCGATTGGCCACAGCGACTTGCGATGCCCTGTAAGTCACACCAGGAGTTCATTGATGACATCCAAGCCCTGTGCGCGCAACATCCCGGCCAGATGGGTCGCAAGGACAAGAAGGGCAGAACAATCCGACAAATATTGATGGCAGGAGTCTTACTCTCACTTTCGGTACTTGTGGAATGGCTCCCATATCATTGCGGCTCTCCATGATGTTATGCCACCGCACCAGGTGCAGCTCCTCAGCTTCAGAACCTGCAGCAATGAGGCTTTGCACTTCCAGCTGAAAGTTTGCCAAGAGCAAATCACCCAACAGCGCATCCAAGCATTCCCACCGCAGCTGGCAGCCTTCAGCCTGGCAAAGATGCTAGCGCATCATTCCGCGGCTTACAGCCCTACACTGGCACAAAGAAAAGAGGCTGAAATTTTGAGTTTGATGCAGGGCACATTGGCCACTGGCTTCCTTCCACCTTTAGAGGTTGGACTCGTTCAACCGATCCTTTCTCGACAAGACCTCCGGAAACCTGTGCACAGCTTGGATGCACAGAAAGTGGCCGCTCGGAAGGCCAGGAAGGCCCAACAAGCCAAGCAATGGACCCAGGAAGTGCAGAACAGGAAGCTCGAACGCCAGCGACGCGATGGTCCTAAGAGATCCTTGAAGCGCGCTGTTTTCACTCAGAAGAAGAGCCTCACCTGCGATTGGAAGCGCTGCGAGGTAGGGTTTACCTGGACATGTGACACTCAGGCATTTCAACCGACACATGTAAACAGAAAATGACGAGCCTCGCATGCGACAATGACAAGCCTTAAATTCGGACATTACTTACCATAACCTATGTGAACCTGCTCTGCGGTAGCGTCAATGACCTTACCATGTGCTGTCCACCCACCCGCCCAGCCCATTCTATACTAGGCCCAAAAACATCAGTGCGCCAAAAACATCAGCCGCCCTGAGGCGAACGCATCGAGGAGCGGCGAAGTCCGCCTCTTCCCGCGACCCCCCGGCGTGAGGCAAGTCACCGTCACCGCATGTCGATTGACAGCCAGCATCTGGACCAGATAGCTGTACATGGGTATGCTGCTAGGTTTAAAACCTTTTTCTGCTTCCCTGCGCTCTTATTAACCGTCTGTATTATCATGCTGACACATCCCATGCCTCACGCATAGTCATTACACACGCGCGTCTGTACTCAGGCCCAGACACACCATGTGCGTAGACGCTTCCTATCCACTCGCGCGCCCAACGTAGCTTCACGTATATACAGAGATTTCCACAATGTGTTCAAGCAACTACTTTCACGAACCTTTGAGTTCCTGCAAGTGTAGGCAAGCAACATGGAGATGACACGTCCCCGGCCAGGTCCATGTTCCGGCCGCCATCCTCCTCTGAGTGGAAAAGTTTGTGCTGCAGCAATACTCCGCTGGAGGCGCTGTGCACACTGAAGCTTCTATCCTTCTTATAACATACAAGCCCAAATATCTCCCCCACAAGCGTAAAGATTCCCGCACTTAGATTTCGGATTCGCCAACGACGAACCTATACACCGCCACGATGTTATGATACTTTACTTCTACGCAATGGACATGACGCTTGATACTTGCACTGACCAGCTCCACCTGAATCGCCGGTGCTTCCGCGTCTTCTTCGGCTGCGCGGAACGTTCTTTTTGGCCATGCTATCCTTTTGACATTGGAAACTGGTCCTTATATTCAATCCAACTGTCTGGTACCCCGTTTTGTCCTTGTAGTTGATTGCGATGCCCATTCCACGTATATTTTCACCGACGGAAGTCCATTCCACAAACATGCTTCAAGCTGTGGAACCCAAAATATTTTTACCAGAAACATGAAGAGACCACGGCCCCACCAAGACCATGTATTTTTCCTCGCACGACCACTGGAACGGCAGGTTCCACCGACGAACATGCCTCCAATTCAGCCTACAGGCCGGAGGGCCCTGTGATGTCACCGTTAAAGAAGTTTTGACACCTGGGTCACCTGACCATGGGATGTCCATATCTCGGACCCACTTTCTTTCTTTAGGAAAGGCTCGTTCTTTCTTTAGGTAAAAGTATCTCGCGCATAATTCATATTCTAACTACTCTAACCTGGCCGAGTGGCAGCCAACCGCATCAGTCACATTTTTGGGCAACTTACATTTATTTCAACGCTTACTAACCAATCTTAATCATATATTTGCTGATCAGTGATGCAGTGGTGCGTGATGATCAACCAACACGGTCGTGATCGGTCCATAGAAGCATGGCCCCTTGCAATTCTTGAAGGATGCTGGGTTGTCTTGTAGAATTTAATTTAAACCCACGGTAGATTTACGCGGTGGCGCCACCATACGTCCAGATCTCCCCATGGCAACCAACAGCCGGCCAAGCATTTGTTTCGCCAGACAACAGTAAATGGTGACTCTATAGCCATTAAACTACTTCATTGTTCCTTGACTACCAAGAAACTCATTGGCTGAGAAAAAAAGCTACTAACTATTTGCTCCAGCATTCATGTTTGACACTGTTTTGCTTTCTCGATAGATTATTCATTAATACAACTCAAATTGACCAAGCCCACATCTACATGAAACGTTAAGAGTCGACAATGCAGTGCGCCGTCCATACTAAATAATACTTGGATCGTTGGTCAATCATTGGTACATGGATGCCACACGGCATTTTTTCAAGGTTGATGACGATTCGACGCCGATACACTTTGAACAATGTAAAGATTAATGGCTATCAATATTGCTACGACAATGACAGAAACTCCTTGTTGAAATACCTTGTCAGCCACGTGAACTCAAAATATCAAAATCTCCAGTATGTCAAACTAGTAAGCTTCATATTGTGAACAACTCGCCTGTCCCGGGCGATTTAGACTTGTTTCATACTTATTGCGTGGGTTATAGGTAAAAGAACCAACCAACAAGTTCCTTTCGGACTGAATGAAATAGTACAAGCATCCTGGTTCTCAATGTTGGTCATTACATGATTCAACACTCAGGAGACGAAATTCACGACAGTTTCATAAGTTCGTCTCCATCAAAACCACAAGACCCATGAAGAAGACGGTCAACATCCCATCTCAAGACATAACCACAGCGGCCCTCAGGTCCAGCTACTGCTGAGCCTCTTGCGTAGCGCTGGGATATGAAATCAGAGACCGAGAAAAACAGTTTGCGGTCGATCTCTACTGTCGGCACACATGCACACAGAAGTATTTATATATATATAGATAGATAACTATATGAAGCAGATGAAGCAGATTTTATGTATACATATATACGAACTTACATTTTATATTTAAATGTTAATATAAATTCAATACATATACATTGGTAATGTGATATATATATATATTTCCCTTCTGGCATCGATGCCAGAATCAATATATTGTCCATTGGTGATTGCATCTGAACATGGTATTGTAACTTATCGCTGACAGTCACATAAATGCCTGCTGTCTTCACGGAGACATCGGCAAACAATTACCTTCGGTCATGGAGCCACAGGTACATCTCAATCCATGTTTGGAAATGAACAGGTTACAGCCGCAAAATGGACGCCAAGCGTCGATGGCACGGGGGGGTCCCCCGCCCCCTGGATCAAATCCACCCTGCGCCGGTTCACGCCGTCATGGACTTCTACCAGGGTTACTTGTGATTGCCTGCTACCTTTCGTTCACCCCCTCCTCTCTCAAGTATATATATATATACACACATACAGTTACAGCGTAGCAGCGGCGTAGCAAGTTCTTCTTTGCCGTGATTGGCAGTTGTTTTGGAACTTCCCGGAACTTCCCACGGCGAGGCCGATGAAGCCTTGATGGTGTCGAAAGTTTGTATTTTGGGAAAGCTCCGTCAGGCTGACGCCATCCGGTAGCTAATGTTGCACGTTCGCTTTGATGGTCACTCAGGTGGTGGTTTTGCAGAGCTTTGCGCGTTGCCAGCACTACAACCCAGCTGTGACATCTTGGCGCAGCGACCAGAGATTGATGGCAACTGCTCCACGCAGCTTGGCAAATTGGTAGAGCTACTGAAGCTCAGGACCTTCAAATCAAGAAAACCGGTTCACAGTTCATTTCTCACTTCCTCAAAACGGATAGGAAGCGCAATGTTCAGTCACAAATGAGCAAAGGGTAAAAGCAAAGAAACGATTCTTTCACCAGCGAAAGATCGGCCTTCGATCGGTGACACCATCTTACCATTTTACTTCGATGTGGAATGTGCTCGATCTTGTTGTTGTTGTGGTGGGCAGTAAGTTATATACATGCTATTCTCGATTATTCTCGTAAATTCTAGATGAGAAACCATACACAGACACATGTGTATAATATATATATATATAATGTGTGGTTCGTGAACCGACGGGGCGACCTGGCGAGTGTCACAAACGGAACTTAATAACAATAACATACAATAACACTGGTTAAAATATGTTAAAAGTGTTTAGGCAGAATAGTCGTGCCCAGAGCCGCACAAACCCATGGGCTTTACAAGACTGTACATTGCGTGGTGCCGTCACAGGTGTTAGCAACAGCCGCTGCCATGTTAGGAATAATACCACTGTATAAACATAAACGGCTAGTTGTCCTTTGGCAAGGATTGCGTCAACCTTCGGGTGGTAGCTGCACGCATCATACTTGTCAGATTCCATTTGAAAACTGTACATTGACAGGCGCCTCACTCTTCTCGGTGTGCCAAGGAAAAAAAGACAACTCGGACTCGGATTATATATAACCTGGAACCTGAAAATAGACCCTTGGAACACTATAGAACTCTCCACAAACCAGTGCTTTTCAGGCTCCATGTTAATTTTGCACCGTGATGTGCTCTGGAAAGAACAAGAAGGCACAAGGCAACCACAAAATGCCGGAGGTGGAGAATTTGTGAAATGGAATGGCATCCACTGAGGCATGGCTTGCATTTTTACGGTTGCAAAATGGGTGTTCCAGAAAGTTTCTGGGCAAAGAAGGCGAAACCAATAAATTGGCCATGCCATGTCCAAAAGTGTTGGGGGAATGCAGAAAAGAGATTAGAAGAGAATAAAGACAAAAACGTAGAGCAGAAGAGAACAAAGTGCAAGAGGAAAGTGAATTACTTTATCATTTTATCATGTCTTATCCGTTGTTGGTTCAATCCTCATTCGAATGTGTGTAATCGGCATTTGCTCATTGACTATATAAATAAAACAAAAGCAAGTGCTCACAACGGAGCCTGCCCACAAAGAAAATCACACCCTACTTGTTGCAAGTAGCCCGCTTTCAACTGGCAATCTTTTGCAATGACGTTGGCTGACAAGTGGCGTGCTCACATACCAGGTTCCACTTCCCCGTCCAGTTCGCTGCGACATGTCACGCCGAAGCTTTTACTCGTATTGATTTCAGATCAGCGGCTGGCATCGGGGAAAACTATTCCCAACGGTTGCTTCCTGCAGCAGCAAAAAGGATCGTCTAGACTTCTTCAACCGGTTTCCCGGCCATGTTCAAACTACCCTCCGCCTTGCGTTTTCCGTGCCCGGAACCTGTCCTTCGCCAAACCATCTAGTGTATGGTTCAGCGCAAACTGCTTGCGGCCCTGTTCACCTGCCCAAGACCTTACCTTCGCCATGCCGGCCATGTGTCTCCCAGCTCACTGCCTAACATTGCTGCCTGCATCACCACAGTCCATAGCTTCTTTGGCTGGCTTCCCTTGCTGGGGTCGGAGGAGTAAGGCTTTTTGGATTGCAAACCAGTGTAGCATGAGGAGGAGGTGTTTGCCAATCGATATCTTCTTTGTTTTCATGACGCCCACCTTTACCTCGCCGATTTGTTGGTGCGTGGCGGTGTTATTAAGAGAAGAAGAATATAGAAGAATAGATATTACTGTATATGGCATTTTACCGACATGGCATTGAGATATTGGAATGACTCGACGCATTGTTCAACACTGGGGCTTTGCATCTGAGGTATTTGGCCGGCGCAGCTTTGGCCCGATTGCTTCCGGGCGACGAAATTAAACCTCACTTTGATAGCCATTGCAGGCGAAGCGGGGACATGTTGAATGGCCGACTCAAATTGAATACACGTCAATGAGTAGACTGGTGGACAAGGCAACGGGGCAAGTTCTGTAGGGTTCTTCATTATTCCCCATACATATCTCCCCATCGTCATTGTTTCATGTTATTTCAATTGATGCCCGCGGCATCCCGCGACTTTCTCAAGCGACTTGAGCCCTTTGGGATTGTTTCTTGTGGATTTCACCTTTTAACTTGGCAGATCTTTGCAGGCTGTCGGCGCATTTGGGTTTGCGAGCTGTAGAAGGTGCCTCCATGATGGTGGGTGGAAAGATCTCCTCGTGGCAAGAGGGTCGAACGTTGGTCTTTGACGACACCTATGTGCACAGCGTGCGGCATCACGGCGTTGCGCCAAGGTGCCAACAATTGTCGAAACGCGACGAGTGAACATGCTTTGGCTAGATTGAAACGGGAAAACACTCATTTGTTTCTTTGTGCTAAAAAGTCTTACAGTCTTAACTGGAAGACTGATAGATCACCGCAACTTTAGCTGCCTGCAGTGCCCTGAGTCAACATTCGCTTGATGTGCAGGTACGTTTTGGTATCTTGGTTCTGCCACCCATGTGATTTAACTTGGCGCAAGAAGTTGCCCAGTGAATGGCTAGAAATGAACCCACTTCCAAAATGGTGTGGAGAAGGTGGTGGACACCCACCTGTCGAGGGCTATGGCGAGAGGTTGTGAGCTGCCTTGAAAAGTGATAAAGAGTAGCGAATAGTCTGATGCACACAGTGACTGTGACAGGCATTTTTGCTTAAAACGATGTACGACAGAAAATACTCTACAGACTTACATCCCGGTCCAAGCTTAGATTGGACCTGTTCCTGCTTCTCTTCTTTCTGTTTCATTTTATCGCGCCCAAAAAGGTACCTGCTGGACCTGGAGTTGGAGTCACCAGAAGGCACAAAGATTGCCGGGCCGGACGCCCCAGGAAGTTGGGTACAATGAACGTGCAGTTATCGTTGCAAGTTGCTAGTAAGATGCTGCGACTCCAAGTGATGAACGTGACTTGGTATTGTACAGGTGATTAGGTATTGTTGGCAACAATATTTCAGCGGTGACCAGCTGTGATGCCAGCCACTGCATTCATGCGTTTATAAATCAACACTATTTGCAAGCCTGAGGTTTTTGGTTCTGGATGGCCACTCCGGTAGCCTTTGCCTGGACTCTGGTTATCTACTTCGTTTCCAAATTTTTGCCAACAATGCGCATTGTGAGCATTGTGCTGATCGTTGAGTCAGGCTGTGACCATTTGATGGAGCGCTTGCCAGGAAACCTGCAGATCCGCGGCTGAAAGTATGCAAAGTGTCTTTTCTTGCTTCAAAGGTGGTGTTCTGCTTGTACCTTAGCACTTCCTTGCCACAGCCTTGCTCAGGAAATGCCTCAGCACAAAGCCTGGGTTATCAGAAGAGACTCTTTCGCAGGTCGTACTGACACTTTTTCGAAAATGCAGAAGTTCGCAATTTATCAAAAGGATTACCTTTGTGCCTCATCATGTTCCATGAATTTAGACATCGGCCGAACAATAACATTTTTGGAAGACTCTATATTTGGCTGAACCAGAAGCAAACACTGTGAATCACGACAAGATTGGCGGTGTTGTTGTGGAGTTTTGTAAGTAAGGCAGAGTAAAAGAAACTTAACTATATTTAATTTGATTCACAGCTTGCAGCTCGATCAGGGACCTAGCCGTATGCACCGTGAGCAGACCACATAGCATCCGACATAAAAGCTCTTTAATATTGCAACAAAATGAACATACTGCCCGAGTACCCAACAAACAAAGACGGACTCTGGCAGAAGTTTGTACGCCTTTGAAGCTACTTCTAGTATTTAGTATTCATTCTTGCAAAACACTAGCATATTGTGGAGACAAAGGCTTGGCTGCAAAGGCTTAATCACGGACGCTTGAGACATAGCATTATCAATCACAAGATGTTGCAGGTTCCTGTTTTGACAGTGTTCGTTTCAATTCTACATACCGTACATACCTGATTCAATGCAAGATGCTTCGTGCCTGGCTGCAGCCATTCCTGTTCACAAGCTGCACGCGACCCGATAGCTTACTAAAGAAACCGATTTGTGCGGGGCTTGGAACTTCGCGGAGCTGTGCAGACTCCAGAGAGTGAGTGATGGCTGGGGACCAACCGAAAAGTTGATACGTTGGTTAGTATGGCATAGCGGCAGCATTCAATACAATGGCACCAAAACACTCCAAAGGATTGAAAAGCCTAAGTCGCACTGCACTGCCTCTAGGCTGATTGTAGCTTCGTCCCTAAGGACTGCAGAAGACATGGCCGCCGAACCAACTATGGTGGCCAAGTGCACTGCAGAGTTTGTGGGGACATTTCTGCTGATCTTCACGGTTGGTTGCAATGTCCTAGGTGGGAGCCCGATGTGGGCAGGTGTCTCCATTGCATTTGTCCTGATGGTATGCATTTATGCGCTGGGTGGCATCTCTGGGGGTAACTTCAACCCTGCGGTCTCCGTGACTCTTGGACTTTCGAAAACCATCGGAGGACCTGGCTTGGACTGGAAGACTGTGGGCATGTACTCTGGTGTCCAATGTGCTGCCGGAGTTTTGGCTGGTGTGTCTTACTCACTGCTCTTCGGCAAGACTTTCAACTTGGCACCAGCGAAGGGCTTCTCTTGGTATCATGCTGGCCTGTGCGAGTTGCTTTATACGTTCATGCTGACCTTCGTGGTGATGAATGTTGCTGCTGCCAAGAAGAATGCAACTGAGAAGAATCAATACTACGGTATGGCCATTGCATTTAGTGTTGTTGCAGGCGCTTATGGAGCTGGTGCCGTGTCAGGGGGCTGCTTCAACCCAGCGGTGGCGCTGGGTATCGATCTTTCCAGTGCTGGTCTAGGCTTTGGTTGGAGCATCGTGTACATTGGCTTTGAGTTGCTCGGTGCTGCTATGGCTGCCACACTTTTCAAGGTTGTGCGTCCTGAAGACTTCGGCGGAGAGAAGTCACAGATCACAGAGCTTGTGAGTGAGTTCCTGGGCACCTACATGTTGGTGCTCACTGTGGGACTGAACATTTTGGGCAAGTCCAAAGCTGCTGCGTTCTCGATTGCTGCAAGCCTTACGTCAATGATTTATGCCCTTGGTGATGTCAGCGGTGCCCACTTCAATCCTGCTGTGACGGTGGCCATCTTGGCATCTGGCCGTTGCCCTGAGCTCACTCCAGCCAAGGCTGGCACATACGCAGGTGTGCAGATTGCCGGTGGCATTGCTGCGGCGTTGACAAGTGCATTTGTTTACAAAGGAGGCAAACTTGGTCTTGGCCCGACTGGGACGAACACGTGGGCTGGAGTTTCAGTTGCAGAAGCTATCTTTACGTTTGTGCTGTCCTATGTGGTGCTATGTGTGGCTGTGTCAAAGCACACAAAAACCTCCAACATGTTCGGATTTGCCATTGGATCCTGTGTCACGGTTGGAGGGTTCGCCATTGGAAGCATCTCTGGTGGCTCATTGAATCCGGCAGTATCGCCTCCTGGCTGCAGTTGGACACGTATGATACAAACTGCACAGGCCTGTCATGAGTTGAACTACATGCTCAGATTTGCCGGGGTCTCGTAAACAAGAGCAAACCAAAACTATCCAAATGATAGTGCATGTGTGTGTGTGTGTGTCAAGTCCTGTTTGTAAGGACCCCTGGTTGGTAATCAGGCTTTTTAGTCAAGTGCCTGCCGCATTTTCCAAGCGTTGGAGTGTGCGCCGAAATCGGCTCCATGTGTGTGTCAAGTCCTGTCCCTAAGGACGTCTGACACCACCAGACTGTAAGTAGATCCCTAACTTTCACTGTACAGTGATGCAGGGGGACTCAGCATTTCACTGGGACTGTGTTCAATGAAGCTACCAGTGAAATGGGATATCCAACTTGGCCAGCCGGACGTACCTGCATTTCTTTTTTTTGAGTACCTAGCCTAGAACTCTAAGTAAAGCTCAAGCTGTCTCATGCGTTGTTTCGCTGTAGCTCAGTCAAGGTCTAAACTGCAGTGATTGCCTAGAACCCTAAGAAAAGCTCAAGCTGTCTCATGCGTTGCTTCACTGTAATTCAGTCAAGGTCTAAACTGCAGTAGCTCGGGATTTTCACAGCTGACTTAGCTTTTGCGAGCATGGGTCTAAGAGTCACAGTCACAGGGAACCTTTTTGGTTTTCTAAATGGCGGGCGGCCATGGGGGTCCCAGAGGAGCGATGGTCAACGAAGACCTCCTCTGGGACCCGTGTAAACTTGTAATCGTACCCGCCCAACTGGTTACCTGTTGTTCTTGCTGTGGCTTGCTTTCATGGTGGCTCATGTGGTTCTGTTCCTTTACGCAACTTGCGTTTCGTGCTTTTAGTCTTAATGGCCTCCAGACTTGTAGCGAGGGCCTCCAACCTTGTTGTGATGGCCTCCACCCTACTAGTGCTGGCCTCCAACCTTGAGAGCCTTGCTGCTGTGAGTTCTGTTTTGCTCGAAGCCAAGCTACTGGTGATGGCCTCCAACCTGTTACGATGACCTCCCACCTAGATGCGCTGGCCTCCAACCTAAAAGCGATGGCCTAAACGTTGACCTTTCCGAATCATCAGAACCCCTTATATACACGTCTAATCATGCTTACTAAGGATTCTTTTTCACCTAGGCAGCCGTGTGGCATGAGGCATTCAGTTCAGCACGCAATATCTCGAGTGTGTGTGTGTGTGTCACCCTCTGTTCCAAAGAGTTCTTGTTCTGTTCACCCAAGTCGCAGGGGGATGCCCCACACCTGAAGAGAGGGCATCTAACAAAGAGGCTCTTCAGGATGTGCTGATATCAGCAAGGACGCTTGCTGACGTACCTGCACCTGAAACTGTTGTTCACGCTTTTCCACTTTCGATTTGATTCATGGTGGTTTCGCACGATACCTCCCCCACAAACAGGTTTCCCTCCGCCGCTTTCCACTGCTCGTGAGCTGCCGCTGAACCACCGCAGTCTTCCGCAGATGAGAAACTCCTTTGTTCAAACACCTACAAGTGCTTGGACGCTTCACCTTTCCGTTGAGCCATTCTTTTCGTCGGGGAATTGATGTAACTGCAAAACCATTGTCTAAGTGTGTGCCGCTCTGTCGTCCCACTGGGTGCAGAGTGTGATCCCCGTCACTGGTCACGCCGGAGTACACTTTGTTGCTTCCTGCACGCGTTGGATTATCTTTTCTGATTTTCTTCTCAACCACTGAATTTCCTGGCTCAATACCGCCGGGTATACGGTAATTCGAAGCAGGCGGGCTTACGGAGAAAAAAACCCGACGAGTTCTCTCCCCCAAACACCCCAACCCCCCCTCTAATTAGGGTAACAGGAGGAAATGGTACGGTGCCTTTCCCTCTGCTGTCCCTTTTCTAGTCTACTCTACCCGGGCGGTTTAAGACTAAAGTCCCGCTCCCTAACTATTGCACCTAATTCACTTCTGCTAAGTAATCAGTAATTGTAGAGTGCTAGGTATTCATACACGCACACGGACACACACATGTACACACACCTCCCTGCCCCCCCCTTTCTTTCTTGCGCTTTTTGTCGTTTCTTGGGCTTTCTTTCAGGCTTTTTTGGTTGTTCTTGAGGCTCGTTTCCCTATCCCAGTCAAGGGCTAAGTATTCACTTTTGCTACACCTATCTTTCTCTCTTGCCTTTTTACCGCTGCTCTTTCTGGTTTTCTTTCTCTTGTTTCTCAGGCTTTTTAGGTGCCTATTTAGGTCTTCCGCGAGGGCGCCGCAAAGCGGCGGGGTGTGTGTGTGTCACCCTCGGTTCCAAAGAGTTTTTGTTCTGTTCATGCCCCACACCTGAAGAGAGGGCATCTAACAAAGAGGCTCTTCAGGATGCGCTGATATCAGCAAGGACGCTTGCTGACGCCTGAAACTGTTGTTCACGCTTTTCCACTTTCGATTTGATTCATGGTGGTTTCGCACGATACCTCCCCGACAAACAGGTTTCCCTCCGCCGCTTTCCAGCTCGTGAGCTGCTGCTGAACCACCGCAGTCTTCGGCAGATGAGAGAAACTCCTTTGTTCAAACACCTACAAGTGCTTGGAAGCTTCACCTTTCCGTTAAGCCATTCTTTTCCTCGAGGATTGATGTAGCTGCAAACCCATTGTCTAAGTGTGTCGCACTCCGTCCCGAAGAGTTCTTTTCTGATGGTTACACTTGTTCGATGCAGTGGGTGGAGACACCGGTATTGCTTCTCCACCAACGAAGCTGGCAATACCCGGTGAGGATATCAGTTCCGGACGCGGAACTGACGTACCTGCGATCGTGACACTACCCCACTCTTCCTGCTGTTCTTTGATTTCATGGTCCTTGCGCGATAGACCCCTAAACCAGACGTGTCGCTGCGCCACCGCAGCCTGCCGCGAGTTTGTTGACAGCTGATTTCAACTCTTGTTCAACTTTTCAAGTGAGCTGACTCCATCGCCGTTCTGTTCCCTCTTTCTTTTTCGCGTGGGATTGAGTTGACTGAAAACCCTTTGTCTAAGTGCGTGCCGCTCTGCCGTCCCACTTGGGTGCAGGGTGTCATCTCCCGCAAGGGAGCGCTGAAACCACCGTGAATCACATTTGGATCTAGTGTTTCTGCGTGCGTTGGATTCTCACTAATTGATTGAGTGTTTCACCCCATGAATCTACTGCCTTAATACTGCCGAGTTGACGGAGCTTTGATGCCGCCGGGCGTACGGTATCTAAGAAAGTCACCTGTTCGTTTGTGCTGCGAAAATGCATTGCCAGCTGGTACCAATGCCACATAGTGGACATCCGTGCTGTGACTACCTACCAGCAAGTCAGAAGGGCAACCCCAGCACATGGATCCACGATGATCTTTTGCACCATTGCATTCTGTCAGACAACTGCATCAGCCTACACAACGCCTCAAACTAAAACCCTACAAAGAGAACAGCAAGGAAATGCATGGGTACTTTTTCCAGGCAAGGCCCACACCTGGTGGTGCTCCATGACTTGCTTACACCACCCTAAAAACTCAGCCACTTCGACCTTGAATGCTGGAAGACATCCGCTCCACGATTGAGCGTTCAAACACATTGAAACGGTTTGCGGTTTGCGGAGCATTGTGCTCAAGCGCTTTGCTGGGCATTACGTTTTTAAAGCATGTGATGTTGCCATTGCATCCATGCTTTCCTCTTGGGGCACTGCGCAGCTCTAGGATTGGCCTTGCAGCGCCATCAATTTTTACAAGCACAATGTTGCTGAAGGCCTCCTGTTGCAAGCCTCGCCCCTTGTGAGTGCAGGTGAAGGTGAAGTAGTGAGAAATCAAGCCAAGACAAGAGAGTGCAAGCATGTTTGGCAAGGTATGGTTCTGATCTTGGATTCAAAGAAACATGAAAACACACTCCTTGCTATATAATATGAAACCAGAACAAGTCAGCAAGGAAGCAGCCCAAGTTTCAGAAAATCGATGACATGTGGCAGGCGTTGGCGTACTCCACGTTTGAGATTATTGGTGGTGCTGCTGCTGCAGGTGTCTTCAAGGTCACTCATGAGGCAGAGACGGCTCACAGTTGTTGTCAAACATGTCAAAATATAAGGCTGATGCATTGCAGTTGTTGAGGGGAAGCAAAAGAGCTTTGGCACTTGAGTTGTTCAGAGTGTGTTGCAGGTTGACTTGGCCCTGCCGGAGGCAAAGACGGATGTATAGATAACAAAGGCTTCCACAAATGCGTCATACTTGTGGCTGCAGTCGTTGCTATGCTCCCTTTGAATGTGAAAGTCTCAGGGCTCGTCAAGCGTGACTACATATCCCACAA
This sequence comes from Durusdinium trenchii, assembly GCA_963970005.1. Taxonomy (NCBI): domain Eukaryota; class Dinophyceae; order Suessiales; family Symbiodiniaceae; genus Durusdinium; species Durusdinium trenchii. Next base: position 701,842 of record CAXAMN010023673.1, read on the forward strand.
GCATGCAATCTCCCTTTGCGATTCCATGCCCTCGCAGCCTTTGCAAAGCTCAGGTTGTTGAGGATGAGCGGGCAAGAACAAGAAGAACGACTGCAGACATATACACAGACATATAAGTATGGGGATAAAAGGAAGGGCTGGGCCCGCTGAGATTTCGCTGCGTCGATGCCGATCAAAGAATCACCTAGACCTAGACTAGAGGCGCCCAGTGTAACTGTTTTGAAGCGAGGATCCATGCACTCACTGGTCATGTGAATGAGTCTTTGCAGTTCGTGTACATGTTTCCTGTCTCGGAACCATGCCCCCGGTTGCCCTGACAGCGGTTTTAAGCTTGGATGGCTTAGAGGCTTAGAGGAAGTGACATCATTGCATCATCAATGATCTTGCCTTGGCATGCATGGGAAGTGGGTGCGGGTGGTGGGGCGACGCTGTTCCGAGATCATTGTCCCCAGACAGTGTACTTGGTGTCACCATACATGTGTCCAAAGTTGGTTTGATTTCCGGCTGGCATCCCACTGAGTCAGGTGCCAACCCGGCTGGTGATCACGCTGCAAAGAACCAAACCCATTCAAATCAAAACTTCAAAAACAGTATGAATGTGTATATATATATATATATATCAATTTACTGTGAGAGGTTCTCTCAGAAAAGATAACTGCGTCCGCGGTGGCGACCCCTGCGTCCTGGTTGTTGTCCAACCCAGCAGGAGGGCTACTGCTTGATGCCTGCCCGCACATGCTCAACACACCTACTACCCAAGAGCTTTGTTTGCTGGTACACTCGGTGCACTCGTGCAACAAGTCATATTTTCAGTTGAAGCCTGTATGGTCTTGCAGCCTTGCATATATATATATATATGGTACCCCCCCTCAAAATCAGTGGTTGCTTCTGGTTACATGCGTGTATATGCACATCAGTATGCACATCACCTCATGTGCACATGCTTTGTATATATGAGCGCAGTACCCCATGACATATACATGCTCGCATCCACATGATCTAAGATCATCATTCCTATATAAACTATGTGGAGTGAAAGTGGAGTGGAAGTTTACTCAGTATTCCTGAGGGGGGGAGGGGGGGGCCCTCAGAACTCTTTGGAAGGGTGGGGTAGGGGAGGGGGGGGTGAAAGAGTGACTAAGGCGTACCCTGTAGAAGGATAGACAGTATGTGTTTCCTAGTAGCTTCTTGTTACTACTAGTAAGGCACTTGTTACTAGTAGCGATGCACTTGTTCCTAGTAGCTTCTTGTAGTGCTCATATATCATATTGTTCATTGTCGTGTACACAATTAATTCTGCAAATTGTTATGTTCTTTTTTGTGGTGGTGTCTTCACACTTGTACACCATCAGATTCACACTTTGAATTACTCAAATCCAATGTAAAATCGTCGATAATGTTGACATTCACACAATCAATTATATCATATCCATCAATTCTTATATTTGCAATTGCATTGCAATCATCAGATACAACTAACAATATGAATTGGAATGTATCTTTGTTCTCTAATTTCCTTACCTTGGGAAACATTTGCCCATTTCTGTGTGCATTGGTCCGCCGTACTGCTTAGATTCTTGCATTCAAATCACATGACTAAAAACCATGCTAGAAAACCAAAAAGGTAGACATTTCAGGGGGGTAGCATATATATATATATGTCACATATATATGTATTATATATACATTCGAATCTGGCATACATGTAATGTAGACCAAGATGCGTACAGGTGTATGCGCTGGATGGTCTGACAGAAGATGGCCGGCTTCCGAACCTGCCTAATACCGTCGCACGTGTGAAGAAGTCTCTCAGGAAATCACATGAACTTGCTTGTGCTGGGTAGCCATATTGTACCAATCTTGACCGCCCGAGCATTGAAGTTGCCGTGTCTTGCACATTGAGCTGCGCACTCAGTCCGGCACGGAGGAAGAGCGTACAATGGACAAAGAGATCAAGAAATCTTGAATTGTAGTGTGGGAAAAACCTGCCCTCAGAATTGGCTTCAGTTGGCCTCTCCAAGAGAGTTTGCAAGAATTCGGAACATGTTCCAAAGCCACAAGACTAGTGTATAATTTAGAATCTAGAATCTGGAAGCTTGCAGAAACTGTTTGAAGGGCCCAAGACGATTATATAGATGAAAGTCTCATGCAAGTCCTTTTGAAGCTTACCTTTTGTTTGCCTCATCATGCCGCTTGCCTCGCATGCCGCTGAGACTGCACGAGATGATTCAGTTTGGTTGGTTCTTTTCGATTGTGTGGATGCGTCGGGGCCAAAAGCTGCTGAGCGCAGGGCTGGTAGATCAATCTTTCAGCGTGACTCCAAGATCATCACTGCGTTCTCGGTTGCTTTCTTTGCATTGCTAGGTTGTGCAGCTTGGCTTTAGATGAGCTTGATGTTTGCAAATAGGATCAAATAGGAGAATTGCAGGATAATCAATAGAGGGCTGCAGAGGGACACATACGGAATAGCCCAGCCATTCAGATTGCTGAGATGGAGACTTTTAGTGCGGACACATGCCGATGAGCCCATGAAGAGCGTGTGAAGTGCCTTCAATAATTGCAATGATTAGGATTGCATATGAGGGTTGCATTCATACGCGGGCATGCTCCAAACCCTGGCAAACGGTACGGGACTCACATAAAACGATACCCTCCAACAAGGTTCCAAAACATTGGAAAACAACAGATCCGATAGGGGACTCACAGATCTGAGGATGCAACAGCCGCACATGATAAATTCTTGACCGTACCTCATGTGGATGTCGATTGCTTCCAGGCAATTCGAGTTTCCATTGCGCTATGGCTTGGTCATCTTGACTTTGGCGTCACCACATCAAAGCCAGGACGATGGACTTCAGTGAGGACATGATAAATGAACAACATACGGGGTTCTTCAAAAAAACAGCCATGTATTTTGGAACCCTTCTTACCTTCTCCACGCCCCCGGACCCCCAACTTCAAAGTTGTGTGACCTCTCGATGCTGAGGCCTTCAAAAATAAAACAGCCATTTTGGTTTGACTTGCGGAGAAGTGCATGCCAACATTGAAGTTGGGGGTTCAAGGGGGTTTGCTTGCCCCACGTGGACATGCGATGGAATGGCTGTTTTTTTGAAGAACTCGGTATGGATGAGCTTACTCTAAAGCAGCGGTCAGGAGATTTAACCTGCTTGGACTGTACTCAGCTGAAGCCAATTAAGAAGCTCACTTTTTACTGGGCTGATTGATGTCCAGGACCTTTCCTCGTGAAAGACTCTCACAAATGTCTTCGTCTTAAGCTCCAAACAGAGGACCAGACAATTTGGGCAATCATACAAATCATTCGAGCAGCACAATTCCTTAGTTTCTCGAATTGCCGAAATGCTCTTGGGCTTGAACCTTGTCCTCAGCTAAGGTTACGAGCAAAGTCATGCTGCTGGGTATTTCTTTCAGAATGTGCTGGGTTGCATTCTGATGGCTGCGGTTGCTAGGCCGGGTTCTTTCCTTCACACTGTTCTATTTTTATGTTTACACCTGACATCCGTACATTCTTGATGCCTTCGTTCTCCCAGGCACAAGAAAGCCATGAATCAGTAGCTTGATTGCTGCAGCACTGAACGATCCATGAATGGTCTGAATGCATCAACACATTCAACGCTGGCCTGACGGGCTCTTCAGTAAGGCACTTGGCCACTGGCTTATCTTCTGGACTGTGTGGCGCATTGACAACTTGGGCCACATGGATGGGTGAGGTGCTGCATCCATGGATGGGGTTTGAGATCCCTTGCGTGCCGAAACCTGGAAGAAACTTGAGGTGGCCTCCACGATCACCAATGGCTATATCTTCCAAGCCTTTGTCAGCGTGTCTCTTGGCGGAATAGAGAAGGTTGAGTGGACTGTATGACAGTATGAAGTCATCTCCGCCGAAACTTGCAGGTAGATGATGGTAGAGCGTTGATCAGAAGTGGCTCAAAATGTATGGAACATTTGGTGGAACCTGGCTTTAAGACATACGCAGAAGCCATCAGCTAGAGGGGGGAGTCCTTAACCAGTCAAGCCATGTCGAAAAGAAACGACTTGCAACGTCTTCCGCAGTGATGAGGTTTAAGCTATCAAACCTCGCCGGAGCCCCCTCAAAGGAATCAAATCTGCAAGCACAGATCGGTTGTGCAGGGAGCTCTCAAGATCTATTCGTGACTTTTGACACCCAAATTTTGGCCCTGTGTGACATGAGTTTACCTAAATCTTTGAGGTAGTTTGAGGTTCTGTTTGCACTTTCACTAGGATTACTAGCTTCACATATCGCGTTACGTTGTACATCTTTGGGCGTGTTTCCGCGTGCATACTTGGTTTTCGATATTTGCTTGCGCAACCCTAATGATGACGAGGCTGTGCATGCTATGCGTTTCGCTGGCATCCTACCGCTCCTTGACCTGCAGTCATTGCTTTTTCTTGTTGTTGTTGTTGTTGTTGTGCCAGGGAATCGAGAAGCTAGCCAAATTCGAGGGGAGCAATTTCGGAGCTAACCAAGAGAATACCTAGGATCACGGATCGACATTTGCACAGTCCCCAGATCCCAAGCTCACCCTCAGTGCACTCGCTTTGCATGGCCCAAGGCTTTGGTCACTTTTTGGCAGGTTGCGGAATGGAGGAGTATATAGTTGAAGCTTTGTCATTCATGTACCATGCCACGTCGCAGGAACAGCTTGCACCGTCCAATCATTGATCTTGGATAATGAGGGATGGTAGTGAATAAAGCAAAGGAACCTATAGCGTTGCAATACCGAGAAGATCCGAGAAGCACAGAGACAGAATAGTTAGCAAAACTGCAGATAAGACTTACAGGAGGAGCCAAAGTGCTTCGATGAGTATTGTGGGCTTCGGCTATTATTTGCCAAAGAGGACCAACGATACGAAGGCAGATGTTTGGACCAATAGTCCATGAATTTGCTCGATTTTGATGCTCAGTGCTTAGGCAAGAGCCAGGATGGTGCAGCCATGCAGCATGTTTGTGTAACTATCACAAGTTTGGCTTTTCACATTTTAATATCCAACGCGCAGTGACCCCCTCATGTATACTGGTTGTTCGGGCGTGCACAGTGCACGTCACACATCCCCAGAAGCCTTGGCCCAAAGTTGGGGAAATCTAATTACACTCATGGCAGTAAGGGTTTACACATGCCTTTGACTCCCGTGGAACAACCTTTTATTCCCCAACCAGTTTACTGTTGGAGTTCTGAAAAAAAAGAGCTGGCCACACTGACTGGCCGCGCCCCTGAACTCTATGGCCGGGCTCTGTGCCGGGGTCTTGTCCTCCTCTAGTCCTGCTGTTGTCCTTCTTTTGTCCTGCTGTTGTCCTCTGGCCGCGCTGACCAGCCCTGGCCACCCTGACTGGCCGCGCCCCTGAACTCTGTGGCCGGGCTCTGTGGCTGGGTCTTGTGCTCCTCTTGTCCTTCTCTTAAGCTGCTGTTGTCCTCTGGCCGTGCTGACCAGCCCTGCCACACTGACTGGCCGCACCCCTGAACTCTGTGACCGAGTGTTTAGAGTGCTGAGTGGCGCCCAATCGGATGCCCGCGAAAGAAGCGAGTTCGCGTAGGGGCCCGTCTCGTACTGTTGATAGATGTGGCGCCCGACAACGTGCCCGTGAGACGCGTTGGACATTGTCAGTTTTTCATGAATAATATGGTCAACAGCTGGAGAGGAGTATGGCCGAACAAATAGAGATGTGGATGCAGACAAAAATCATTGATGAATCAGTTTGCTCTTGGGGGGGAAGGTAGGGCGTACCAAGAAATCGTTTTTGACTAACATGGTCCAAACAAATCGTTTTGAGATTGTTTGGGGTGCATGCCGGTATAAAATCCTTTTATGGTCAACAAGGAAAGACGGAAACCTCTGTTTGCATAATTGTCATGGTCAAACTGTTGTGAGCCCTAGCAATAAACTCAGATGAGATGTGAACACCAAAGGACATGTGCATGTTGAGCACTAACCTTGCTTAAAGCAACCACAACGATGCATGCCAACTCCCTCAGAGTGGCTACGACGGAAACCTGACAAAATTACCCTTCCGCCTGCAAACCACTTGGCAACGCAAATTTGTTTTCCGAACCTCGCCAGCAACACTGGACACCGAGTGTTTGTTGCTTAGACATGTGCAATTGGATCATGCACATCCTATGTTTTGGCATGTTTGCCTTCCTATGTCTTGGCAGCATGCCAAAACGATGGCCTAACACAATGAGCACAGGAGAGGACGATTGAAATGGTCCAAGAGGGAGATACAATGAGCGACTCAGATGCTGAAAATGGGACCGAGACCGAGTGTCTCAGTCGCACAAAGTGTAATGTTGGGATTGTATCGGAATCCTCCGGAAATTTTGTGCACCATGGAGTTCTTGCTTGACAATCCACTTCAGTTTGAGCATGAGTTTGATTGAGTTTGCGAGGTCTGAATGGGGCATACATATAGATGAACCACAAAGCTGGAAAGAGCCAAGTACGAGAGAGGCAGAGTGTTTCAAAAAAATAAGCAGCTTTGTTGCAGTCAGGGGTATCCATGAAAAGAGCAGGTGTTTCTCAGCGATGCGGTTCACATCGCCATCACTGGCCTTGCCTTTATTTACATTGCAACGATTCTTGCCTGCACTTGCATTACTCATTGGGGACGTGTGGATCAGCAAATTATCGTGTTGCTGTGGCGATTTGATTTACCATGCCTTGCATCCTGCAGCTGCAAGCATGACAGCAACTACCCAAGGTTTCTAGGAATAGCTGGAGGCAAGAATTCTGTCTTGGAAGAGACAGGAAACTCTTTGCTACATGGGTGAGGGATGCTGAGGGTTTTTTCTTCCCTTCCTCAGCTTAGTTGCGCTTCAATCAATCATTTCATTCCCGTGGCTTTTTGGTTCCATTTTGGCAATATAGGTAATTTATTGTAGGCATGATTGTGCCAACCGAGTTCTTTAATCAACTGTGAGCTGTGTTTGAAATTGCCCAACGCAGCAGGTCGCAAGTACTACACGGGCTTGCTTGATATGTCTATGGCACCGTTTGGCGCCCTTCTGCGATGGTGGTCGCACCCTGAGCCTTCGTGATCTCTTCCGTTTTTCGAAGGTTGCAACTTGAATCCTTGTGCGAGAGCCAGGCATAGACTGGAGTCCTACAAACAGTGAAACAGCATTAACTAGTAGGAAAATCCAGAGAAAAGATTTGAAAAGCTCAGACCATGCACCTCTAAAGTGGTCGCACATTGGAGGAAGGCCCCATGGTCCCATTTTGGTTATATATATATTATTATATATGAGTTTATCCTATATTGTCCACTTATTTTGGTCACACATATTGTTCAATTTATTGTCACTTGTATTGGACGACTCAAACCGCACAGAAAAGGGGCAGAAGCATGGTGCATGGTTGCTGGTATCTTGAGGCGTCTGCTTTAAACGCTGGCTCTTGTGATTCTTCAGCAATGTTGCTAGTTTCCGATGTTGACCTTTGCCGAGTTCAAGAATAGCTTGTCCAGATGCAAAGTAGAACACGAAGGTTGTCCCTAGCAAGGCGCCCTCTCAAATCAGTACCCAAGAAAAAAAGTGCAGCTAGCACTGGAACCTTTATTCTACCCTATAGAAATTCAATAAAAGAATTGTCCGTTGGCTTGTTATAGACTGCAGTGTGAGCAAATCGTAGAGAGACTGGCCATTTGTCCCGCTCTATTACCATATACAACGTCATTTGTCATTTGCTCCAAACACCCCTTCGGAGCCGCAAGCTATTAAATGATGAGTCCATATGAGTCCATATACCAACGTATAATGTCAACTAAGCCACTGATCCAGATGACAAAAATTGACCTGGGGACTCCGTTCACCAACCAAGCGTGGAAGTAGAACAAACGAAAGAGACAAAACTGCTGTGGGGTCAGGAAGCACATTGCGGGTATTTGGAGCAACGAGAAACAACTTCACCAACATCAACAGCGTGCAGTATGCATGGTCGCCCTTTTTGCAAGCAGTAGCAAGCCTTTGAGAGACCTGCAGCCAACAACATGGGGATCTACACAAATTGTGTAAAATGGAAGAACATTGGGAGTGTTGATCTTTGTTTCTCCCGTGCCTATGCATTCTCGCTTTCATCGTTCTTAAACACTTGTGATTCGTGTTCCTGTTTCTCCTGTTTTGCAATTTACAAGCTAAGTATTTTTCACTCGTGACTTGGATTTGACAGGGTAACCGTAGCAGTCGAAGACTTGTACATACTCTAGTATACTCTAGTTGCGTTGGTGTGGGAAAGACCCTGGAAACTGGGTTGTCTAGGTGCTCTCAACAAGTCCCGCCACTCCCAGGCTGTCGCTCTTCAACAAGTACACAGCTCCGTCAGCTCCAAGGGATTTACTGTAGTCATTCTGCTTCGTTCATGTCCATGGTTTCTGAGATTCATTTGAGCACTGCTGTCAGCAGCACTCTCAAGAGTACTCAGACCCAGGTTTCCTTTTTTCACTCTCGTGGCCAACACTCTTGGCTGCCTATGTAATGCGCTTGCCGGTGTTTACGAAGCACCTTGGCAACGCCAGCGATGCTAGACGCAGTTTTGGCACTCGCGGATCCCACACACACAGCTTCTTTGCCACCTGTTGACTCTGGAATGAAGTAGTAGGTCTCTGCCAGGGTTCATTGCCGCCCGTTCGTTTCAAGGTAAGAGTCACTGATGCCCTTGGGGATGATGCTTTGGCAGCCTTAAGCACGGGGTTTGCTGGCAGCCTTTCCACAGCGGCTCGATTAAAAGCACTGTTGGGTTCTGCCATCATTTGCCAGCCATGGTCTCTTGCCAGTTGTTGAGAAATTGCTGTCATGCTAGCAGGACCGTGCTTCTTGTTTTAAGGTCTCTACACTTGTTAGTGAACTACGTAGCGACGTTCTGGGTGGCCTGCGCTTGCGCTGCTATGGCCGCATTCATCATTCAGTTCTTGACAGCCAAGGCATGTTTGCATGAGGCTCATTCCCAGTTTGACAACTCTGTACATGTTTTTTTTTTTTTCTCTCTCTCTCTCTCTCCCGTCATGGACGGCCAGTAGGCAGGGATATTTAAAGTTTGTTTGTCTTTTCCGCTTTTGCGGCAGGAAAGGACAGTAGTAAGTAGAATCGAATCACCGACCAAGTAGAAGGGGGAAGGGAGAAGACAAGTGGAAATTGAAAGAGGGGAAGGGAGGAAGGGAATGGGACAGTTAAAGCGAAGGATGGTGTTTCGATATTCCAGCATTCAAGGGATGAACAAAAACAGGAAAAGACGGATAGGGCAAGAAGGAATGAGGAAGTGGGAAAGCGAGAAGGGGGAGGAAGACAAACACCTGCCTGAATTGTAATGTTGACATAGGATTAAGTAACCACCCCCTATTAATCAATCCCAGCTCGACCCCCAATACTAAACTAATTTAAAACCTAGATTTCCACCTTGAGATCCCCCCAATAATAATTTGTTTCCTGGGCAGAAACCTCCTCCTATTAATCAATCCCAGCTGCCCCAGAAAAAAAATAGTTTACCATTATATGTATTGTTCTTTTATATTTACTTCCTTTTTGGCTAGTATCCAATATCTTCTGGTCCATGGTGAAACTGATCTTCTGATCCACCCTTGTCTCATGCAATCTCTTGAGAGATAGCATTGGTGTCTTCATCTCGTCATCTTCCTGATTCTCACCACCACCTCTGAACTGCCTCATCCTGCTCACCAATCCTTTTGACGGCTTCTCCATTGTACCCTCTCTCCGAGGAGGGGTGCCTCCCCCATAAGGGCTCATGCTACCAACCATCACCCCAAACCCCAAAAAATATCTAGCAAAAGTCTTTCATGTTATCTTTTTAAAACTCTATCAACATCTTGACTTTTTCAAGCTCACAAAGGGTACCTACCCCTCGCACAGACCCTACCTCCCCCCAATAGTAGGACCCCCTCCCCCTATGAATCAATCCCACCCTTTGGCCTCATTCTTGTTTCCAATGCTATCGCCAAATGGTTTTCCAATGCTATCCTCCACAGGCCACCACTTATCAGACCATCCAGTCCATGGATCCACCCTCACCACAAATAGCCTCCACCTCCCATTCCTCATCCTCCATGCTCTGATTTGCAATGATCCAATTGGCATGGCTTTCTGATCAATCCTATCTGATCTCTTATCAAACTTGTGCCAATACACTCAGAGACCTCATGGTTCTCATGGTTCAATCTCTCATGACACAGAATCCCATCAACCATCATCCATCATCAGGTCCAGGTCCTCATCTCATCATCTATCATCAGGTCATCATCTTTATTAAGGGGATGTGGTCCTCCAATACCTCCAATCTCAGACCTTGCTGACCTTGTTGACCTTGAAGGGGGGGGGGGCCAGGTTGATTAATCCTACGTCGACATTAACGACGTCACTCGACGTCACTGCAAATTGGACCTAAGTTTCTGAATCAAGACTGGTGATTGTTTCTTACAATTTCTCTTTTGACTTGCTTGAATTTCTGTCCTGCAGCCTGAGCATCTTCTCAATGGTTGCATGGGCAAACGTCGATCTCAAACGCCAGATTTGATCTTTTCAGTGCCTGAAAAGCTCAAATTTGGCGTCTTGAGATGTTCCTGGGATCGATTCCTCCGAGGTCCGTGCTGTGAGTTTTCTCAAGATGCCAGACTTGAGCTGATCAGGGTGCGGAAAGCCCAAATTTGACATCTTGAAAGGCACCCTTGTTTACATTTGACCCAACTCGCCTTTTATCACGTTCATCTTGTTTTGCTTTGTCCTTTGCATGTTTCTTCTAGTGGTACGATTTTCGGGGGTCCTGGGCTCAACTCCGAGGACCGCTTCGTTTCTCAAGTCGCCAGGTTTGAGCTTTTTCGCGCCCGAAAAGCCTCAAATCTGGTGACGTGAGAAACGTCCCTAGGCTCGAGCCCTCCCAGGTCACTTTCCACCTTCGACGTGAAAAAGGAATGTGTTATTTAGTCTTATTTCAGATCGGAAATATATAATTTGAACGCAAGCAAGGGGCAGATAATTGATTCTGCTTACTGCAGCGTAACCGGCAAATACATAGGCACCTGCAACATCCAACAGTCCAATCCCCTCCTGTCTCCCTCATCCACCGCATCGTTAAACAAATGTTCCTTCGGTCCCGTCCTTGAGGCTCAAGTGAAGCCCTTCATCGGCTTATGATGTCCTTCAGTTTGTTTTGTGCCCTAAGTCTTCCAGCCTGTGAAAGAAGTGCAAGGCAATAAGCTTCAACCTGCTTAAGCATAGGACCCACAACAGCTGTAGTATGCAGATTGGAATTTGTATGAATTTGTTTGCTGCAGTTGTTGCACATGTTTGTCCGTTCACATCCTCAATTTTGCGCTCAATTTTGATGGATCTATAATTGTTGTTAAATCGCTTTTAATTACGTTGTACTGTACTTGATTTTACCCAAAATGCATTCAATGTTCTTTTGTTAAACGTTTTACCTAGCGTTCATCAATTAACTATTCCTTGAATTAAGTGTCCTGTCCTAAAAAAATGTCCTTAGTTTGCTTGCGTGTCCTGCTCTGGACCAAGTCACACCATGAACTGTTAATGCAATTTCGTAGTGTTCTCCTCAAACATAATTTTGGAATCTCCTTAAACCCCTGTTCTGAGAACATTTTTGGGAAGTGAACTTTTGACAAATCTTTTTTACATAATGATGTATTAGTTTAAACGATTATGATTAAGGAATCTCAATCGAGCCTTCAGGACATCCGTGTAAACATGATGAGCTGAAGCTACAGTAACTTCAGTAAGCTATGTTCAATGTTGTTCATTTTTATATACATACTGTGTTTGTTGCTGTTTTCTCCTTCATGTTTTTCCTCTTCATTGTCTCAGTTTGTGTTGACATGACACATGTTCTTACCAACAGCCGCTGCAGTAAGCAGAGCATGGTTGAAAACACATTTGTATGAAAATTAAGTGCAGTCAGCAGAAGGTGTAATTTCCGCTATTGTCACTATTGTATACATATTGATGGATTTTGAACCATGGCATTACTGCGAACACCACCTACTAATTGTGTTGAATTTGGAGATTTCCACCTGTGAACTTACAGACATATACAGTATATGTATATGGTTGTCGATCTAAAGGTTCTAGACAGGATTGTTGATGACGATGACCCGGAACATATAAAAATCTCATTTGGCGAAAGTTTTTTCTCGAGTTGGCTAAAGTATTTTTTTTGGCCAAAGATATGGCTAAAGATGTTCTTTCTGCTGCTGTTGCTACCACTACTACTACTACTCCTCCTCCTCCTCCTACTCCTACTCCTACTCCTACACTCCTGCTGCTGCTGCTGCTACTACTACTACTCCTGCTGCTGCAGCTACTACTACTATTACTACTACTACTACTACTACTACTACTACTACTACTACACTCCTGCTGCTGCTGCTGCTATTACTACTACTACTACTACTACCACTACCACTACCACTACCACTACCACTACCACTACTACTCCTGCTGCTGCTGCAGCTGCTACTACTACTACTACTACTATTCCTGCTCCTGCTTTGGGGGGGTGGCTTTGCCACAAAACTCTACCCCACAAAAGGCGAAAGTTTGGCGAAAGTTCAGCTCAAGATTGGCGAAAGTTCACCCTGCCACATCTGACCCCCAGCCCATTATGAGTAAGTCTGAGTGACCGGCTACTACAGTGATTCTTGCAATTTTTTTTGATTCTTGCTGACACCCAGGAGAAACAAAAGAGACGTACAGGGTGTCAACAGTTAAGTAGAAGACACATGCTGACAAACAGTGAAGTTTTTATTTTGTATTTGCCAGTAAAGAAGAAGCCATTGACTCCATTGACGTGAACAAAATTGATATCCATCACACAACTACATACATGGCACACATAAATACAACATACTTCGGCGAAAGATAAAGCGCAGGAAGGCGAATGTTTTTTGGCTAAGATGACGGATCCCGGATAAAGGAATTTAGATCAACACCCATATATCAATTGTTTGTCATACAGTATCATGTTTCTACCAATCCGACTGTTGGGTGCTGAGATGCCTTTTCTTAGGCTCATCGTACTTTCTTGCCGAGTCCCTAGCATGGTGACCCCTCAAGCTCATGCAAATCTGCAAATCACTGAACGATAGGAAGAGACATAAGCGGCCTTCGGTGGTCGAACAGGTGTCTTTTGCGGCTGCTATGGCCGAGTCTTGGCGACAAGAGGGTGAAACATGTGGAACTTTATCAAATGTGTTTTTAAAAGTCTTACTTCGCTACTTAATTAAGTCATACTAACTGAACGCAGGATAGCTCATGCTTGAATCTAGTCATGTGATTCCTAGTTTTTTTGGGCCACAAGGTGCTTATACCAATTGACTACACCATGTGCTGACTTGTTGGGCAAGACTCACGGTGCGAAAAGATCCAGCTGCACCGTCACACTGTGTTCAGACTTACACATCTCAAACATGTTTTGCACAGTCACACTGCACCTCTAGAGCAGCTCTAAAAATAGCTTCTAGTCGCATGTCGTGAATTTTGTTTTGTTGGCTTCATCCTGCGACAAGCTTTGGTGGCCAATTTGGCTAAGGCCACGCATGTACCAGCTCCATGGGTGAGAAAGCTACAGCAAGTTAAGTTGCAGGAAGTGGAGTCACATGCATAGTTGGAAAAAGGCGTTGCTCACTGTGCAAATGCTTTGCTTGGCACTATTTTTTGTTATTTTGTGCACATCCAAGCGAAACTTGTTTGTCCCACTGCAAGCTTCAAGGTTCTTTTGTTCACCTTCCTATGCATTTGATGCCAAATGCCTTGGTCTCGTCTCTTGTAAAATTTGTGGTGCTTTCCTTTGCGGATCGTTTGTCCATGCGTGGTTGATTGTACTAGCGGGGCTTGTGACGGGCTTGTGGCTGGAATCCTTTTTGCTTGAATGAAGGATCGGTTGATGATGTTGAATGTTTTCGTAGTTTGGTGCCTTCGCCCGGACATGTAAAAGTTACGGAACTGATTCCCACGCTGTCGTGTTTGGTCCATATTACTTTTCTTGTTCCTTGAGATGGGCACGATGACACTCCACTTTGATGCCATGGACTCATGCAGAGACATAGTGCATCATATATAATCCAAGATGCATCCTGAGACACTCATTTGCCAGGCAGTCACTGAAGCTTGCGTACTGACCGATGATGAGTTTCTCCAGCGTGCAAGACAGCAGGAGGCAACCATATTTGAGATGCACTTCATTGGCTTGATATCTTCCAGCTATATACTTGTTCCTCCTTCCTGGTAAGGTCAAGTCACTGAGTGCTACCACTTCTCCCACCTGCAGTAGAAGGGTTTAGTGCCAGTCATGATGACAAGTTCTGGATTCTGGATTCGTTATATTGGGTAAGAGGACGGATTTCGAAGTACATTGCCCCTTTTGCCTGATAGCTTCTACTTTGTGTCAGGCAAGCCAGCAGGGTTTTGCTTTGCTGTCGGTTCAGCAAAAGGCATTTCGCAACATACTCACATGAGCAATTGCTACCTAGGGTGAAGCACTGGTCGGCTTTCTCATCACGCGCGCTGCGCGCCACCGATGCGCCCCTTCCCCATGGCTTTGCAGTAAGATCATGTTTTATCGCAGCCAGGCTGTGTCTTTACTCGGATCTTCCCTATCGTGTGGAGAAACGGCATTCTTCACTCATTGCGGTACAAACCGAAGCTCACTAACACAGTCATGAGCCCTGGCTTAGCCGAAAGCTGCGCACTTGCCAGCTGGACAAGATGTGCTTCCTTTGAAGAGATGTGTCAGAGCATAGACAACACGGCATTGGCAGGAGCACACAAACGAATCAACAGGATCAGAGATATATAAACAAAGTGCAATGTGTGGTTTTTGTTTGGAGATCGTATCATCAACAAAACTGTGTAAAGTCAAACAAAAGAGACCAAGCGGCCTGATTCGACCTTTCAGGTCACCAAAAGTATATAATTGTAAAATATTCTAAGTATCGCACGTGGGGAAAAGAACTCATAGAAGCCCAATTTCATGGTGGGCAATGTGGAGTATTCGCGCGTGTACAGGGGAATGGAGTGCAAAACAAACCAAAGCCCTCACGATCCGAAATTCCCACAGTTACCGTTCCTCATTCTGTTCATATCAGAGTGTAGCAATAACAAAGCAGAAACCGGTGAAGACCAGCATAATGAGGCCAAGCGATCCACATCAGCAATGGGGTTCTTGCTTGTAACATTCTGTGTGAGAGTACTGATTGTCCCTTGTGCAAGAGCTTGTAAAACTCGCTGGATGTGAACATGGTTTGAGGTACGCCCAGTAGTGGAAGCCGATGCCCTTTGATGGTTCCAGCGTGGACCTGTTATTTATGAGGCTTACGCCTGACAGCCGGGCGCCGGCCAATTTGGGTTAGGGTCCGCGCAGGGCTGGATCCTCTCTCCCTCTCCCTCCCTCCCTCTCTCTCTCTCTCTCTCGCTTTCGCTTTCCCTCTCCCTCTCTCTCACTCTCTCTCTTTCCCTCTCCTCTCTCTCCCTCTCCTCTCTCTGTCTGTCTCTGTCTCCGTCTCGGTCCTCGGTCTCTGTCGGTCTCTGTCTCTGTCCCTGTCTCTGTCTCTGTCTCTTTCTCTGTCTGTCTCTGTCTCTGTCTTCTCTGTCTCTGTCTCGGTCTTCTCTGTCTCCGTCTTCGCTGTCTCTGTCTCTCTCTCTCTCTCTCGCTTTCGCTTTCCCTCTCCCTCTCTCTCACTCTCTCTCTTTCCCTCTCCCATGCCCATGTGGTCTATGTTGGGCACATCTTGGGCCCAAGTTGAGCCTATGTTGGGCCTAGGTTGGCCTATGTTAGGCCTATGTTGGCCTATGTTGGCCTAGGCTGGGCCTATGTTGGCCCCATGTTGGCCTATGTTGGCCTTATGTTGAGCCATCTTGGAGGCTATGTTGGGCATATGTTGGCTATCTTGGGCCTATGTTAGGGATATGTTGGGGATATGTTAGGCAACTTATGTGCCCAACACCCACGAAATGTCGATTAAGCCTGTCCGCGCGGCACGCATAACCGACACCACCGGCGCCCTGTTAGGCGAAAGTCGTATCCGCCGAAGGCCACGAAACACTGTAAAAAAACGATGTTTTTGAACATTTTTTGAACATCCTGCGCCAGATACATATAAATCTGTCGACCGGATTTAACCTGAGGTCGGGCGGGGGTTGACCGGGGGTCTCCCCGCGGTCCAACAAAAGGGTCGGCGGCAAGGGGCGCGAGCGTATATAACCTTCGGTTACCAACCGAAGGCCTCCGGCAAGGACACGGGCCCGTGGCCGGCGCCCGGATTTAAAGGCTTACGCCTAACAGCCGGGCGCCGGCCCACTTGGGTCTGTGGGGCGTATGTCACGCCTATGTTGGCCTTGGTGGGGCCTATATTGAGCAAAGTTAAGCTATCTGGCGCGCATCTTCGCCCTAGGTTGGGCCAAGTTGGGCCCATGTGGTCTATGTTGGGCACATCTTGGGCCCATGTGGAGCCTATGTTGGCCTATGTTAGGCGTATGTTGGCCTATGTTGGCCTAGGTTGGGCCTATGTTGGGCCTATGTTGGCGTATGTTGGCCCCATGTTGGCCTATGTTGGCTCTATGTTGAGCCATCTTGGAGGCTATGTTGGGCATATGTTGGGGATATGTTGGCTATCTTGGGCCTATGTTGGGGATACGTTAGGCAATTTATGTTGAAAAAATCTTCCGATACAACTTTTTACGATTTTTCCTTCCCGCAAAGCAAAAACACTGGAAAAACCTACGTTTTTTGACATCGCCAAGATGAAATTCTCGGCCGCCAAGGGCCCCAAAACCCTGTAAAACACAGTGTTTTTTATACCTCACACACACGATACACTGTAAATTACAGGGGCTTCAGTGAACCGGAAGTGACGAGGGAGTCCGCCCGTTTTGGGACCGAGGGTCGGCGGCAGGGGGCGCGCCCGTATATAACCTTCGGTTACCACCGAAGGCCCTCCGGGCATGCCACGGGCGTCCTGGCCGGCGCCCGGATTTACCAGGCTACCGCCTGCAGCCGCCGACCCCAAGGGAAAATGTAGTGGCAGGGGGTTACGTTTTCCGCTGGAGTTGTAGGATGTCAAAGGTTTTTGCAGCATTTACTTAGGAATGCTCTTGCTTTTTGCTAGAGCCTGTCACGTTTTCAGCTGGATTTGTAGGAGTTTCAAAGGCTTTTCCAGCATTTCCTCTGGTTTATTGGGGTATCTGTACAGGCATCGTGTTGGTTTTTGGGTTCCCAGGTTTCCCCACAAAATTGCTAACCCATTTTCTTGCATTGCGGTATCTGTGCCTTTCATGCGCTCTACAGGTTAGCAATTTTTTGGGGAAATCTGGGAACCCAAAAACAAGAGGAAATGCCACAAAGTCCTTTGAAAAGCATACAAATCCAGCCGAAAACGTAACAAAATCTAGACAAAGCCAAGAGCATTCCTAGGAAAATGCTGGAAAAGCCTTTGAAAATCCCACAAATCCAACAGAAAACGTGACAAAATCTAGGAAAAATCAAGGGTATTGGCGGGGATCACGCCGCGACCGCCCCGGGATTCGAGCCCGGGACCATTTATGGACCGTGCTTATTTTCCCGTGCGGGTGGAGAGGGTGCCCCAAGATGTAATTAATTGGGATGGACAAATCTTGGACAATCCTTGGCGAAATCGTGTCGAAATTTTGTCGCAATCTTGGCGAATCTTGGGGAATCTTGGCGGATTTCGTCACTGCAACAAGGGTCCGGAGGGGTAGGGGAGGTAAGGCTAAGGTCTAAGGCTAAGTCTAAGTCTAAGGCTAAGGCTAAGGCTAAATCAACAGTCACGCCTCACCCCACGAGTGGGGTCGGCGGATTTAATTGGGGAAGTCACGACGGTTTTGTGCAACTGAGATTTGGGTCTCAGGACTTCTCGATCCAATCCGGTTACTGACTAAGGACCCAATTAGTGTCCCGCCACTTGCATACCTCGTTCCTTCCCTGGGACATGTTCACGCCTGCTTGTGGCGCTGGGAGGTTCTTGCCTTGCATTATTTCCACATCAAAAGTTGCACCCTTTCTCCCGAGAAGTAAAGAACCTGTAAGCAAACGGTGCCTACCATGTCTTGAAAGTTTCTGCACTGGCTTTTTGATATGTTGAACCCCGCGCGCCGTGCAGTTTTCGGCTTGCTTTTTCAGAATGCATTGACTTTCTCGTGGGGTGTGACATGCCAATTCGATCAGCGGGTGCGTCCAGGTGCTTGATGGTTCCACACTCATCCTGGGCATTGTTTACCCGGAGGACTCAAAGCGTAGAAAAGTGTCCAGGAAGACCTTCAGAGACAAAATACTGCGTAATATGTTCAAGTTTTGGACTGCTATCCGCAATGCACCTGAAGCACAGAAAAAGTAGGTCCAGTCCACCCAACTAAAAGGTGGGGCAGTCCTCGTGGTCATCCCAACTACTGTGGGGCAAAAGTTGAACAAAGGAGAATGTGCTGACAACCAGTTCTGTGCAACAACTGTGATAGGGTACAATTTATGTGTGTTTATGGGGTGATTTATCAGATTGCATTTCTGTTGCTGCTGGCTCTGCAGTGATGGGGTGAATAATACGGTTTGTTTTGATGTGCATGTAAGAATAACAGAAGTCAGCTTTTAAGACTCTGTGATTGAGTGGCGAAAAGGGTCTGAGGATTCCGTCAGCAGGCAAGCGCTGCCGCTAACATATATGAATGTATGCCCCCGGAAGTTAAGACGACCGGGCTGCCACCTTTTTTGCTCGATAGATCTCGGCTCAAACGTATGCGGTGCACGGCTTGTGGACTCCTGACTGGCGGGGAGTCCGAGGACCTGTGTACTTTCTGCAGGTCTCGAAACAGGTTCTGGACCGTGCTCGACGACCTTCCGGTGCCTTTGAGAGGGTGGGGGATCAACTCGCTCAGAGTGTGGTCCAGCGTCATCCAGGAGGAGACCGAGAAGTTCCACGAGGCCCAGAAGAGACGGGAGGCCGTTGAAAGCACTGCAGTCTCCATTGGCTTCATCAGTAGCTCCTAACCCGGAGAGTGAAGGCACCGAGAAGGCGGGAGAAGCAGAAGTTGCACCAGACAAGAGTTGGGCCTCAGTAAAGAAGGAAGAAGTTTCAAAGACCCCTCCTACCGGGGAGGCAGGCGTCGTCGAGGTTGAGGAAGAGGGGAAGTATTCCAGTTCAATTCGACATCCGAAGGAGACAGAGAGGAGACGCTCGCGGAGAAGGAAGCGCAAGTCATAGCAGGGGGACTGGTCTACCTTAGCGTGTTCAGGCGACCGTTGCTGGGGGCACTCAACCACCTTTGGCGCTTCATTGAGGAGTTCAGGGGGTACCCACCGGTAGTGAGAATGAAGATCCCTGATGGTGTCAAGCTGGAGGTGGCTCGTTTCCTATGCTTGATTCCCCTGGCCAAGCTGGACTTTCCAAGCGCATTCCTGGCAGAAGTCTTTCAATGATTGCCTGCTCGCCTGCCAGCTCGACCAATATGACTTTAGGCCCTACAGTTTGCGTCGGGGCGGAGCCACGATGTACTTCGGAAAGCATGGATCGCTAGATCGTCTCCTAGTTCGGGGGAGATGGGCGTCTAGCAAAACTGCACGAATTTACATCAACGAAGGCCTAGCCGTTTTAGCTGAACTTAGGTTGACTTTGAACAAGACTGCACAGGCATACCAACGTCAGTTTCGGAAATCCCTACACTCTCCCTTGCCGAATCTTGAGCATCACCCAAAGGGTGGGCCAGGGGGACGTGGAAAGGGATCAAAGCGCAAGCGCAGGAAGTGACTTTTTTCTTTGGAATTCAGCTCCGCCGGCGGAAAAGCAAGAAGACAGTCTCAGGGGAGACAACATCATGGGGGCGGTGGCTTGGGATGTCGCTTGGCGGGGCCCAAGACCACCCGGGTTCTACGGCTCACCCTTACC
>CAXAMN010023673.1:721793-764519 GCA_963970005.1 Durusdinium trenchii
ATCCTTCTTGACCACTTTGGTCTTGCATTGCGGTAAAAAAGAAGGGCGACCAAGGGAGTCTTTATATATATATATGTATATTTATTGTTATAAACATATTCCATATGGTAAGGCCAGAATCCTTGATTTAAAACAGAAATCGAAAAACCAGTCAAAGCACAGTCAAATCGAAAAGTCAACATCAAAAAGCACATTGAAAAGTAAAAGAAAATCGGTAAAAAATAATCGAAGAAGCGTCAAAAAAATCAAACATAGACCACTGCTCGAAAAAGTCAAAATAAAATCAACAAAAGTCGAAAAAACAACGTCAATCAAAAAGTCAAAATTACACAACAACTCGAAAAAGTCGAAAAAGTCAACCGCTCGAAAAAGTACTAAAACAAGTATTTTTAAAACATAACAACTCGACAAAGTAAAATACAATCAAAAAATAGAAAAGTCGGAAAAAGTTAAAGTCAATATAAAAAAACACAAGTAAAGAACAAGTCGGATCTGTGCAACTTGACTGGTTTTTGCCTGTCTTAAACTTGTTGATTTGACTTTTTTTACTTTGACTTTTGGGGCTGACTTTGTTTTACTTTTTTCAATTTTGAAAACAGGCTCTCTCCAATGAAAGATTTTTATCGATATATATATATATATTGTTTGTCAACAAGGAAGAATTCCACATCAAACTCTTTGAGTTGCCAAGCATTCCAGAATGGGCCAGAATGGGTTCTGATCTAACTAAAGTGCCGTGGGCTTACTGTGATACCATGTGATACGTCATTGCATGGACCAAGACAACGTCAAGCAAGCAAGCAAAGCCAAGCCAAGGCCAAGGCCAGGCCAGGTCAGCAAGCAAGCAAGCAAGCACGCACGCACGCACGCACGCACGCAAGCAAGCAAGCCAGCCAGCCAGCCAGCCAGCCAGAAAGCCAGCCAGCAAGGCCAAGCAAGCAAGCCAGCAAGGCCAAGCCAGCAAGGCCAAGCCAGCAAGGCCAAGCCAGCAAGGCCAAGCAATCAAGGCCAAGCAAGCAAGGCCAAGCAAGCAAGGCCAAGGCCAAGCAAGCCAGCAAGCAACCAAGCAAACAAGCAAGGAAGGAAGGAAGGAAGCAAGGCCAAGCCAGCCAGCAAGCAAGCAAGCAAGCGTTTGGCTTCGCTTAGGAAAGGGTTGAGAGGAGACTTTGCGATTTTATGCAATGGCACCAGCCGCCAAACTCCCAATGTTCAGGATTCACGGCCTGGTAGCAACGGTGTTCGAGCTCCTGGCTCTTGGCAGGGTGGCCCAGTCTCGGTTCGAGTTGGCCGAGTAAATGAGGAGCGGAAAAGCAGTTCCACGCGGGGTAAAACCAAACACAAACAGGTGCTGCAGTAAGCAATCCGACACTGTGAATACATTGTGTGTTGATCAACTAGGAATTGCAAGAACACACACAGACATGCAAGTGAAGGAAGGAAGGAAGGAAGGAAGGAACACAAAAAAGAAGATCGAGGGGCCAGCAGACAAGCAGCCAATTCTGTTAAAGTAGAACCTGGAACTTGGTGTCCAGAATGCCGACGATTCATAATAATGATGAAATTGGTTTCATTACAACTACAGGCTTTCCTGCAGCCGCATCAATGATACTCATTCCGAATGGGCTCATTCCTGTGCCTTTGCAACTGCAGTGAATGGCGCAAGCTCCTTGCCAAGATGTCTTTAAGACGAGGGTCCATATACTAGTACTTGTGGATGTAGAATGGACTTTAATCACATATTTGTCGCAGGTGCCCCACGTCCACAAAATGTGTAAGGCTAGGAAAACTAGAGTGAATGCATGGTCAAATCCTTTTCGTTTGCAGAAAGAAAGTACGTAACATGTAGTGCAGTGGAGTCAAATATGTAATATGACGACCCATTCATGTTTGTTCAGGAATCTTGTGGACAGTTCTTGCTGCAAACCAATGTGTAACCAATCGCCCAGTCGCATCCTCATTGCCAATGTTGGTGACTCACGGGCAGTCCTATGCCGGGCAACAGCTCAAGGCAGCAAGTTCCTTCCTTTTGGAGAAGCATGCTGAAGTGCTGAAGCATGTGGATGTCGATGTTTTTCTCGAGGAGAAGAAACCCATTTGCATGCCTTCCGTCTCTCAGAAGATCACAAGCCAATCGTGAGCGTCCTAGTGCATGAAGCTGTTAGGATGTGTTTGCTTGTGTGAAAACTTGGTTCCAGGGAGTTCATGAATGATGGTGTGGTGTTTCAAAATGTTTGGATGAAAACTTAACATAGCAAGCATAGCTGATGCATGTGTTCAAGATTTTGTCATGCACCGGTTTGCCAGGTTCCAACTGAGCAAAAGCGAATCGAGGAGCATTTGCGGTCATTTTGGTTGGGCCTGCACATAGTAAATTCATGTTGCATTTAGCAGTCAACTGCCGAACCAAGTTTGGACTTGCAGGGGCTACGATCCTCTAAGCTAGTAAGCGGCAGTGGTTTGTAGTTGTTGTTTGTCCTTTTTCGTGCCCTCAACAACACACAGTCAAAGTAAGCGACTCCGTGTGCGCACCTTCAAGTTCAAGCGTGTCAAGTCCAATGAGCCAACAAAGGAAGACACAGGATGTGAATTCGCTGTGGCATTGATAAAGATGATAAAGGTCTGACTCAATCCTCAATCCAAAGCCTACTTTCCGTTCCTCATGCTTTCAATAAGGCTGCCACATACAGAGGGAGAGTGTTCCGCCATTTGTTCTATAGTGGCTGAATTGTGCTGCAGGCCAAAGGGGGCATTGTGGACCTCCAGGGGGTTTGGCGCGATCAATGCTCAGAATATATAGTGCAAAGAAATGAGAACAGGAAGCATTTGCAGCAATGAGATGGATGGGCAACCAAGCTACGAATCAGGTCTTTACTCCTGGCCCAGCAAATTTCGCAGGCAAGCACATAGCTCGATGGGGTCAAAGCCTCAGTCGACTTTAGGCAAGTCTTCAAATCCGTCAAGACGTTGGGACGTAAACTGTGCCAGAAGCACATTTACCCAGGCTGAGTAGGCCATAGTAGACCGATTATAGGAAGGAGCCCATCCCAAATGAGTCTGCGGTATATTGTTGAATAGATCTATTTTGGTGGAGATTTAGAATTAGAACGAGTTGGGGCAACTGTATGAGATTTAGACACTTGAATGGGATGCTCGAGGAAACAGACATGTTCCAGTTGGGACTGGGGCCAGCTGGGCTGGCCTTTGCCCAGGCCTCGCAGTGTCCAGGGCCTTTGGAGATGTTCTGTTGAAGGTGCCTTGGTCAGAGCTATGCTGTGCTCACAAGAAATTGTAGTATTTCAAATCATTCCCGGTTGACATCGGGATCCCTGCTTTACTTTTGTAAGATCGAGCGTATGAACCAACCTATTCAAGAAGCCGCTGAATGTATTCAATCATCCTCAATCCATTTGGGCCCAGCAAGAAGAACATAGTTTCTTTCAGCATAGACATGGTGTCAAAAGACGGTGAAAGGTCTTTCAGAGACGTGTTGACCGTGTCCACTTCCCGTTCAGCACTGCATGTTTCAGCGTTGCAGTGGGGGTTCATGGGTCACTCACGGTCACTCCAGACCGGTCCTGGGAAAGCATAGAAGATCTTAGTAGCGTTCTTGTTGCTAGTAGCGATGCCAGGAGCCCCTAGTAGCGTCCTTGCTCCTAGTAGTAAGGCTAGGAGCCCTTAGTAGTGTTCTTGCTCCTATGTGTATATATATATATACATATATATACCTGCTACTGTGCGACTCAAGGTTCTTTTTTCGCATTGACAGAACGTGTGGAGAACACATAAGAGCACGACACAACATGACACCACGGTCTTTGACCGTGGACCCTTAGATGATCCAGATAAAGCTCTGCAAGGAGCCAGAGAGGTATGGGTGCATGGGAGTACTGCTTGGTGCCTCAGCTCGGCCTTTGGGCCTTCCTGTTTCTTTGCAGTCTTCGAGTCTTCCAGATGCTTTTGCAAGTCCAATGTATAGAAGGCAATGTTCTTGGTTACAGCAACACACACTACCCGTAGCAGCAAGATTCTTCTCTTGTTCATTTTGTCAGACCAATGTTATCATCCGTACTTAAGTTATCATTCCCTTTATTCATGCCATACTCTATCCGGCCGCGTCGAACCATGCAACTAAAAACCTCCATCAATTTCCGTACTGCGCGTCGCATGTCGCATGGGATCCTCAACAATGCATAAATTAAACTATATACTTATGTGTTTAAAATATATAGAATACATTGGAATACTCCCGATCGCTACTAGTAACAAGGGCATCGCTACTAATACCCCCGATACCTACTTTTCTGATATGTCATGCTAGTTTCCGGCGTTTTGGGCACGTTTCAGATGTTTTGGACACGTTCTTAATTCATTTCACACATGGGGGCAGTTGCTAGAGAGACTAATGGTCAGTGAATGGTTCTTGAAGAAAGACCGTTTGGCGGCAAACCAAAAGTCTGAAAAATTGCTTTTGGAGCCACAATTGAAGATGCCGGGGATTTTGTCCACAAATCTTGAATGCATTTTAAAAAAGAGAAAATTAGATATGTTGGGACAAATTTTGGGGGGGTGAGGGTCAAAAGTCCTTGGTATGGGATTCACGGTTTATGAAGCAACTTGTTTGGGGAACCTTGAATCCAAGCAACAATATGCTCAAACAGTTTGTGTTGTCCAAAACTCCAAGTAGCATGGAGTCGAACACTACTAAGTGCATTAAACTAAGTGCATTAAAGATACCTGCTGCAAGATAACCTAGGTAGATGTCATGGATATTGATGTGAAGTGCGGCAATGTCCACTACTTTCGTACACCTCGGACTTGTGGGGGAATCTCGGATCTACACATTTGTCAGACCTAAAATTCTCCAAGTTGGGTAGCTCGTTGACAATAGCTCTTCAGCCTTTGTGGGGAATTTGCTAGTGTTGGTGCCTTTTGATATAGTAGTCGATAAAGTAATGCGGACAGCTTTATTGATACAGTTGAAACATATTGGAGGTGCTTTTGACGCTATAGATCTTGGAGGACTGTTTTATTATGGAGAATGAGTTGCAAAAGGGGCCTCATATACCTGCTTGTATGATGACCAGCGGCATGGTACTGCTATTCCTTTGTTTGTGGCATTCATGATTATTCATGCATGCGTTAGCAATTCAAGGTAAATACTTTGAAACAGTTAATGTATATACAGTCGTCAATGGTGCAGGAGCTTGGGCGTGGGCATGATTGAATTTGACATTCGATTAGGTATGACATTGAGTTTGGAATGGTATGTGCACGTTTAATCATGCTCACGAAGTGTGCAAAGATTTTCCCTTTTCACGTGCTTGCATATCACAATGTGCTGTACAACTCAAGACAACTCGATGGTCGTTGTGTGTTGTTGTATGCAAGTATATAGGTGTGTGAGTTTGTCGGCCGTGCGATAAGCATCACACCTTGAAAGCGCATTTTGTAGCGTTTGATGCAGCAGTATTTTGGGCATTGTAGACCATGTTGGTCCAAGTCTATTCTAGCAAGTTCTTTCTTGTCTGCTAAATGTGTATCAAAACACAGCTGTTTCTCAATTCTCAAATCATGTTTTGCTGTCCGCGTTTGTGCCCACCAGAAGCTAGCATGTGTGTGTGTGTTAAACAAATGGAAGCATTACCTTTGAGCACTGAGCATCGATTGATCCATAGGCTCCATAGGCAGAACATTGTAGATTGATTGGCAGCCAAGGCCAGGTGGACTCATCACAGCCATGCCAGAGATTCGAGTTTTTGACCTTGAACCAGCACAAGTGGAGTGCTCAAGATGTCCATTGTTTGTTTAGTTGTTTGCCCTGTTGAACTTTGAATGCTGACTTAGTGCCTTAGTGCTGCATATCTCAGCAGGTTATCATTTGCAAGCTTCTTTGAGAACATGATTGCTGTGCCTCTTCAGCAGGTCCAGAACACATGAGATGAGATTGGCCCCAGTTCACAGTCCTTGATTCACTTCGCATCACTTCGCCATGGTGGGGACAAAGGATTCCTTTGAGGTGGCGGCAGCACCCCGTGCTGCAATAGAAGAAGTGGAAAATGCTACAAATACCCATCACTTGGAGAGCACACTCGCAGGATTGAAAAGCCTTCGCTACAACAGCTTTGGCCCAGGGAAACCCTGGCTTGATGTCGACGGGACGCTCATTTGGTCACCCTTGAGGATCAAAGTCGCAAAGATGGTGTTCTCGCAAGGATTTGAGACCATGATGGGAGCAGTTATAGTGAGCAATTTGATTCTAATATGGTTTGAGGCAGACCGCGATGCGCAGTGCTATCCAACATTTGCAAATAACCTCCAAGATTGTCCGCACCGCAGCGATGCCAGCTCATGGATCAACATCCTGAATTTGATTTTGTTGCTGACATACACTTTTGAGTGTGGGATACGCTTCTTCGTGGAGCGCACCCACTATTGGTACAATGCCTGGAATATGATCGACTTGGTGACTATGATATTGGGATGGTTGAGCTTGATCTTGGCATCAGTGGTAAATCTGAGCTTGCTGAGACTCACACGGCTTGTGCGTGTGGTTCGCGCTGTTCGGGTCTTCATCTCCGTGCCAGAATTCTACTTATTGATCACTGGGCTTTACAGTTCGATCAAAGCGATCTTGTTTGGCTCGATGATGCTTGTCATAGTGATCTTGTTTTGGGCAGTCATTGCTGTGGAACTGCTGCACCCAGTGGTATCAGCCCTGGATACTTTTCCTGAAACATGTACCCGTTGTCAGCGCAGCTTTCAAGATGTGGCTTCAGCTGGCGTGACATTTTTCCAGCAAATTGTTGCAGGTCACTCTCTGGAATTATGTCCTATTTTGTTGAAGTATGTTCAATCATCTTCAGAAAAAATCCATACAGCATGTTCGAACAGCCTTTGACTCCCTACCCCGCAGTCAAAAGTACTTGAAACTTTCGGATTTCTCTTGGCTCTCGCAGGTATTTTTGTGGTTCGTTCGGCGACTTCGCAAAATCAGTGCTAGCACCTGACCTGCCACAGTCCCCGTAATCCCCGTGCTGTGAGTGACCGAGCTTTGGCCAGAACCCATCACGAGCACAACATGGAAGCAAACCTAGCAGACTTACATCCGGTTTAGCTGACCACAGACGCGTTGCAGGTCAAAGACTTGCAGGAGAGCAACGACAGGTTCAAATAATTATCAGACTGCCAATGCAAGATCTGGGGCAAACTCAAAGACACATCACCTCTTGCAGACACCCATATACTGCACTGCACAACCGTAGATTATGATGACTCTTCCAAAGGGTTTGGCTGCATCGACAGATAACACAGCTCCTTTTCCTGCCACAACTGCTGCACTTTCCACTACGATTGCTGATGTTGCTGCTGACGACCAAAAAAGTGCCAATGAAGCTCCTGCAGTTTGAAACAGAGAAGCCCTTTGCTTTTCTATTCAAAGATTAAAGGAACCCTTGACAGAGTCGCTCGCATCCCCTAGTCACCGCTTGGTTCCACTGGCTATTGTTTCCTACTGGCCGCTACTCTTTCGACAGATGCCAGTGTTTGTGCAGTTTCCTAGCAACGACCCAGTGAGCAACAAATGTAGCCATGTGACAAAATTGACGAGGCCGTAGCTTCTAGGTTGGAGGCCATCGCTTCTAGGTTGGTGGCTTGCTATTCGAAACAAAGAAAAACAAAATATGCCAAGTGTCCTCCCGTTTGCTGCAGGTGACTCATGGGGCGGGATCTCCGTACCGTTGATCGAAGCAAACCCATTGAGTGGTGTCCTTCTTTTTGCCGTGATGATTTTCGTCGGACTGGGCATGATGAACTTGATTTTGGCAGTTATTGTGGAGTGCCTTTCAAAAAAACAAATAGAATTTTGATACTTGTGGACCAAGTGTTGTTGTAACAATTGGCGGGGTTGAGATGTGTTCTGTTTCCGCGAAACTTCTTTGTTCAATCCCAAACTCTCCAAACATGAGGCGTGCTACAGAGGCCCGGGAAAACGATCATGAACAGAAGATCAAGAAGAAAGAGGAAGAAAGATCCAAGAGCATGGTTGACCTTGCGAAGTTGTGTGCAAGCATGGACCAAAACAACAACGGTCTTGTGTCATTGCAAGAAATGCAAAATGGCTATGACCAGCTGGAGTCTTTTCGGAAGCTCATGCAACAGATGGACATCAAGCGGGACGAAATGCAAACGGTGTTCAGTGTTTTGGACAGTGATAGCTCAGGGGAAGTGTCGTATTTGGAATTTTGCCAAAATATCGGCGGCTTTCTGAAGCGGGATCCAATTATCATGCATTCTCTTGTGCATTATTCCGTGCTGGAATTGCGTAAGCTGATCAGGGACGAAGTGATGCAAACCTTGCATGACCAGCACACACAAGTGATGCAAGCTCAGAACAGGCTTCTTGCAGCTGTTGGGTTAGAAGAAGTGAGGTCAGACAGCAAGTCATATACCAGTTTCGTTGGACGTGAAAAACAGGAAGCATTTGCTCGACACCGCAAATCATCACAAGCTGGTTCAGGCGGTCCACCGACACATAACACCCTTGGTTTCGGGAAAAGTGATCTCTTCGAGACCCTGGAGAAGATGGAGCAAGAACTGCAGCCGTTGTTGGACCGGGCTCAACAGATCGTAATATCCTTGGTCGACAAGGCGAGTGAAACCAGCCAAAGATCTGCCACCACAAATGCATCAAATGCATTGTCCAATTCAGAACAATTGCAGTTTGAAATAGTCGAGGAGAGTGCAGACTTGGACAGCAAATTTCAAAGGCTGTGCGAGAGATTTCAAGAGCAACGGAAAGCAGCAGCATTGTTGCAAGACCACCTTGTGGATGTTCTCGAAGACTTAGAGCACTTCAGAGAGGATTCTCAGGGCCAGGGCCAGGGACCGAGTGGACCAAGTACAACGTTTCACAAGCGATTGTTCCATGTGTAAATCAAGTGTACCTAGTTGCAAGTGAGTAAACAGGCTGCATGTGTATATTATATGTATATATATATATATTTGCATGTCACACGAGGTTTCCCTAATCATCCTAATTTGCTAAGAAGACTGCACAACAACTCAAGCAGCCTGTTGCCGTTGAACGAGCAACATTCTGCAAAGCAGATGACATGCTCAAATGACTCAAGTACACACATGAAATTGCCATGCGTAAAACCAAGAAGGTGCCAAGACTGCCGTTGGTGATTCCAGGAAACAAAGCAATTTTTAGCAATTGGGTCCACTTGTTCTGGACACCATCAGCAGAGCCTGGCATGGGTTATGCGGAAGGGTCAGAACTGATGAGAACTCTCCAAAGCTGCTCCATGTTCAACTAGGCTGGTTTCATGAAGTGCCGCTTTACCTGTTTGTAGATGCTGGCTAAAGGCGTAGCTTGAGGCACTGTTCCGCAAGTTCACCTGGGCTGTTGCATGGGCCTGACCTGGAGAGGATTGGGTTTTGTCATGCAACATTGACACACTGGCGAGGATCGTTTCCTCATCTTGGCCTGTGATGGTGTCCGACTGAGAATACTGGGTCTTTAGGAGGTTCCACAACTTGTGACACTCTTGATACCGTGATACCAACTAAGGACGAAGTATTTGCCATTTGCCATTCAAAACACTGTTATATAATTGGTAGAATGATCATGCCTTGCAGCTTCTGATTTGGCCCTCAAACCCTCGCTGAGAAATCGGACAGAGCCAAGGTGTCTGGGACGTTTTACAGGATGATGATGCAGTGGCAGTGTGCTCCAGTCAAGCAAGCAACTGAGCACAGAACACTGCCTTGATCGGAATATCACGTTCTAAATGTTCTAAAGGCCGAAAGGTTTCACAGGTCAGACTTGACAATTGCACAGGCCGGTGCACAGGAAGCAGCGTTGGCACTGGTTCGCCGATCCTTTGCGGTTGGAGCCTAGGGGAGAGCAGCAAAGGTCGCAGAGATTGTAAGCAAGAGGCCGCTAGCAATGAAAAACACACTCAGCCTTTCATTGCTTCTTATTGGTGCCAACCCTGATGAGTTGATGTTGGACACGTTTACGTTCAGGTTCCGATCCGAATCGCTTGTCTTACAATTTGGACAAACGCTTTCAGGCCGCCAGTGATGACAATCTCACTGCACTAGTGTTGACATGGAGAGATGTTGATTGAACCATCTTGCGGGAAAATATAGAGCTCAGGCTTTCTTGTGCATGTTGCGTCTTCCGTGCTCCTTGCATTCCCACAGTTCACTTCGTGCGTACTCTGCAAATTTCATGTTGATCACCTTGCAGCCTTGCAGCGAGCAAGAGATTTTGACTCCTGCCTGTGCTCGACATGGCATGGAGGCTCCGTGGTGTCCAATGTATCCTACTGGGTCTCCTAGGAAGCTCAGCCAGGGGAAAGACGTGCTTCAAGGATGCCATTCAACCTGCGGATCGTGTTGATATCACCATGGATGGTGTGAGTATGCCGATCGGCGTGTGGGATCTTTACTGGGATTCAGGCCTCATTTTTGCACGAATTTTTCAGATTTTGGCATCAGAGAAACTGGGCTACAACGTGGAGATCTTGGGCGGATCCAGCAATAGCAATTCCGTTGTTTTTCGCCTCGCAGGTTGCAACGAATCTGATGTTCTTTCAGCATCATGCTTCTCAGCACCACGACGCTTCCACTTTTCGTTCGAAAGCTGGGGGAACTACCAGCAATACGTCCCAACCCTGCTAAAAGAACTTGGAGATCGAGGGCCTGTGAATTTGGGAGGTGTGGGTTATCCAGGCACAGAAGGACTGCACGTCTTGGGCGGCGCAATCAATCGAGCGCTGTCAGATCGCGGCCTCTCGTTGCTGTACTACCGCAACTACAATGCGGATTGGTTTCGGGTCAGGGTTCGACATTTATTGTTACATGTTGCTTTTTTGGAGCAAAGCCAAGAGCAAGGGTGACAGCAGCTGTTCATCGTCTTTTTTTTCCATGATTTTTTGGCTTATTCATGCTTTTTTGATCTTAATTGGTCTGTACATGTTTCACGTTACACAAGACCTCAAACCCTGCAGGTGAATGACTACACTGCGAGGGTTTCAGATGTGAATTTGTCCAGGCTTGGAACTTGCGATGACGGTGTGAATACAGGCTACGGCTTTTTTGCGTCTGACTACCTAGCGGCAACAGGAGACACTGAAGGTGTGTACACCACCACCGAGGGCGAGGTGAGATTTAAGTGTTGGCAGGAAAAGTGGTGGGTCAGTCCGGCTTGCCGCAATGCCCCGCAGAACTGCTCGACACTCACCACTGGTTGGCCTGGGTGGGGTATGGGCCATTTGGTGCAGGCAGTGGCTTTCCATAACATGCCCATCGCCCTCGGAGTTGCCCTCCCAGGACAGAGCTCTGTGGATTAAGGTTGACAGGCAAAACATGCATGTTTGAGAATGCTTGAGAATGCCTCGGGTTTGATGAAACACGCAGGAGAATATGTATCGCTTGGCAAAGAATTGCAGAGTTTTATCTATTGGTGGCAGCCAGATGTAGGCTTTGTCGAGGAAAATGCAACTACGGTGATTCTACCTCCTCATGACCCTGCAGCATACCTGAAGGGAGTTTTCAGCAGTGCAATGCAAGAGTACGTACTCACCAAATGGTCAGCTTCGGGCCTCCCTTTCACAGCAGACCGAGCCTTGGCATTAGCCCGTTCCATGTCAATCAGAGCGCCTGAGATTAGGGATATCCTTAGGGTGCATGCATCATTGATGCAAAACTCATCTTCCACCCATTGGGATTCTGCGTGCGCCTGGCTGTTGCAAAACTCAACGCCTGAAATCTGGGAGCCGTGGGTCCCGAGCGACACGGCTTGCACTCGGGGCAGTGGCTTGGTGGATGCAAACGGCCAGTATGTCATGGAACGTGCAAGTGCCGTCGGATGTACTCTTTGCCCCGTTGGAACACGCTCGCAGGACGGGTGATAGGTGGACTCTTTGAGGGTCCACAGCTCAAATTGATTGATAGCTTATTGATGAACAAATCAATGCAGGATACTCAGATGTCCTCAGTATGCCACCATTCACCATGCACACAACATCACACAAAGTTGTGCCGACATCTATATGTGGTTACGTGGTTGTACAATATAGTATAACATGTATACAGCAATGCTGAACATGTTGACTTTCCTCACCGAAGCCGCTGTTGTCCGCAAGTACTTCAATGTTCAATGTTTTATTGACATGGTTGAAGGGATGTTTGTTGGCATCCTGTACTGGAAGCGTTCAAGGTCCGAAAGATCTATGTGTTGCAGGAAAAGGTAAGTGGCAGGGGTGTAGGCGCCTGTTGGCGCCAAAGTCTTTGTCTTGATTTCTGCAGGGTCTCACTCTACATCAGACCATATTTGAGGTATCGGTCTTAGTATATAGACGCTTCCAAATCTAGTCTATTCCGACCACAGTTAAAGCTGCTTGTTGTTGGGTGCATTGTTTGGATGAGCAAGGCTCTTTAAGATTAGTTCCACTTGTTAGCTGCGCTAATCTTCCAAGAATTCGCCCTTGTACAGGCTCTTGATGATGCTCTATATCTACACAACTTCTATGTTTAACTAAGGAATTAAAGATGTTCCTCTCAACCAAGCACACCAAGTCAGCAAGCATCGCTACAATTCACCATGACCACAAACCACGTGGATCACCACAATTTCCTATGGAATGCAGCAAGTCACCACAGATCACTCAAAATCACCACAGATGGCTTTTCCTTGACGCCACGGGTGACTGGAATGATTAGCCAGCATGAAGCGTAAACCATGACTGGTCACACTTGCCTGCAGACTCGTTTGGATGCGTGGGATTGTCTACCTTCAGTCAGTTACCTTCAGCCTATGGACCTTGAGAGACTGAGAAATTCATCGAGACACCTGATGCACAGCATATCCTGCGATGGAATTGCGCATTAAACACAGAGTAATGTGGAACATTTATATAAATGCATCTTGGGCAAAGGCTTTCCGGCAAGCACTCATTGCAAGCATTGCCAATCCAACCGCTACAACTACTGAATTCTTGGAACATATTCGTGGACGTCCATGAAACTTTGCAGGAATAGGCTCAAAACAACTGCCCCGCTTTCCTTTCCTTTCCTTTATCTTGATGGGACGACGGTATCATGGACAGCAGCAAAAACGCGTTGAAAAAGCTGAAGCCAAAGGCCAAAGGAGCTGCTCAAGGGAAAACAAAGGAATATAAACTTTAAAAGGAGAGCTGAATTGAATGCCATGCCAGAAAGGATCTGGCAATCCCAGGTCTCCCTCATATTCATTGTACCTTATGTTGAAGTGCTCTTCTCAAGAAATCCAAGTATCGTGCATGGACAACTGGGAGGAGCTAGAAAGCAGCTTGACTATGCTAGACCTTCAGGCTTTCTGTGAAATCTGTTTGGCCAAGGCCAAGTTTCATAGAGTTTTTAGCTGATAACATGCCTTTGTCAACACACAAGGAATTGCCAAGCCTT
Organism: Durusdinium trenchii; assembly: GCA_963970005.1. Taxonomy (NCBI): domain Eukaryota; class Dinophyceae; order Suessiales; family Symbiodiniaceae; genus Durusdinium; species Durusdinium trenchii. Next base: position 735,249 of record CAXAMN010023673.1, read on the forward strand.
TCCACGGTAGCGTCGAATCAATGCAAATTTCAAAGTACAATCACCATGGACAGTGACCTGACTATTGTGGCGGAAGAATACATTGCATTCTTGACCTGCGGGCAGCTTTTGATGAGGTGGTGTTCTTGCATGCTCTCCAGCGCGACCCCATATAAGCGTCCAGGGTTCAGTTGATGCTCCGACATAGAATCTCAATCAACATCACCATATCAACACAGATCACTACCATACAAATAGTTATATATGTCAACTAGCCACGGGATCACATCAGCGTGGATCATTTTGAGCTGCAACGCACCACCCTCCAATTAGCGCACATCGAGTCCTACATGGTCCAACCACGTTTCACTACCTTTCCCACCTCACCTGAGTTTGCTTTGCTTCAGCAGCTTTAGCAAAAATGCATTGGGATGGGATCTGTCGACTTTGGATTGATTTTGAGAGTTTGCAGTTTGCGTATATAGAGGTCTTAATCGCTGGGCAGGGACCGTAGGTTCGACACTTAGAGTTCATTTCACCAGCACACTTGTCATCACTGCAATTGAAAAGAATAAATACAGCCGTCAAAAAAACTATCCGGAAAATGGACAGTGTAAGGTTTGTCGTTGCCACAGCAACGTGGCAACTGATAATCCCCATCGTCAATCTGGAAGAAGGAGGCGATGGGACTGACGTCACCGTAGCTAGCGGGTGCTAACACACAGGGAGCCTCTTGGTATGAAAGCCAGACAATTAAACAATTACCTTATGATGCTACAGAAAAAGGGTTGTCTATCTGCAGAGCCTTAAGCCTCATCCTTTCTTTCCAAGAGGCTAAAGCAGATAGCCCTTTTGGATCCGATGAAGCCGCTCAAGTCAACGAAACCCACGACAACGTCTATATAATTGTGGCAGCCAATATGTCCCACAAACATGCAGAAAGAGCGCCACGAATTAACAAACAAAGAGTTAAAGGAGCAGTCACCAGGATCAAACACCCTCTCGTCCATCGGATGAAATCGGCTCTTCTATTAGTTTTCGTGAACGGACTCTTTCATGTCTACACCTCCCCGACTTGAGAAACCGTTCGTCCACCTCCCCCTCTCGAGTCCCACGTTTCACTGGCTTTCCATTTCCATAAGCCTTTTCGTTCGCTTCTTCGGTTTCAAGTCGCACAGGAGTCTGGAGAAACTCGGATTTGCCAAGCCTGCCCAACTGGAAGGCATCAGAGCCTGCCAGGAGAGGCATTTTGTGAACCATGTGAAGCTGGCAGCATTGCTCCTCAGGACTTCTGGTCATCCTTCTGAGAATCACTGTATATGCATACATACAATGGCAGACGGAACAGAAACGGGAAACCCATATATAAGCAGGAACAGCCAGGTCAACATTGAAAATCATTTATGTAAAAGCAGTCACCAAACAATTTTATGTTTCTGTTGCAAATCATATGTGTTTGATTGCTTTGAGATTCTTTGCCCCAAAGGTGTTTTCAACTCTCATTCAGGAGGGAATGATGGAATGCCAACCATGTGGCCTCGGTAATTGGACTGATGAACCAGGGATGAGCGAATGCCATCGATGTGGTGAAGACGTGACCAGCAATCAGCTACAACTCGAGCTGTTCACCACAAGCAAGAAAGTTTCTACAGGTCACTTGCATGCACACGATCTTGGGATGAGTGAGTTGCGATCTTTTTGGTGTGGTCAAGTTTCAAGAAGTTGTCTGGAAGGTTAACCTAATAGCGATGGCCTCCAACCCTAAGAGCAATGGCCTCCAACCTAGAAGCGATGGCCTCCAATTGTTTATTGTTTGCACATGCTTGAGGTGAATCTGGTGAAATGTGGATCCAGGTGCAAGGGGCTTCGTCACGGCAGCTGTGTGAATGCAGGGAAGGAGCCCACATGGTCTCTGGGCTTTGCGTGCAATGCCCTGAAGGACAGACTTTGCTGGCATTGACCAGCTAAGTGAGTTTTGATTGTTTTGATCGCACTACCTACTCATGAAACCTTTTGATGGCTTTTGCCGCAGTTCAACAAGCCAAGATATGAATGATTGAAATAACAAAACAAAAACAAAAAAAACGGAAAAGGACACACATAGGTGCACGCCCTCTTCTGGACAGCACTTGTTGATGGGTTTTGTCCAGGATCGGCGTGCGTTGGCTCGGCGCTCACACTTCTGCCAGGAAACGGTCCGGCTCAAGCATTGCAGCATGAGCTGTGTTTTTTAAAATGCAGCATACATTTTAGATCTTCGTTTGGAAGCGGGCCCCCAGCAGACTACATTGATTCCACAAGGCAGCGCTAGGTCGGCGCTGGGTTCTCTGTGATATGTGACCACGATTTGGCTATGTGTAAAAACCGGTTACCTGGGTTGACCACAAAAAATGAAAAGAATACACTACCTGGGAGGTCAACTTACCAAGGGTTGGGGCTCCGGGTTTTACGCAGCGGTGCCAATCTGAAGGTCATGTGACCTAACGACTGGCCTCCACGCCCGCTCTGGAGCATGGAGACAAACTAAAGCAAGAGAAGGACAATCAGAAGAGATTGTCAAGTGCAAAAGACCAACCGTTCAGGAGGTCTTTGCAGCCCAAATGAAAACCACGTGCAATTGCCAACAAGACATCACATTCAATGTACAGCTCGTAGCCAGGGATTTTCCCGGCTGGGAAGTTACGCCCATTTGACTTCCTGCCCTTATCTGTTATTGCAGGGAGGAATTGCTGGTCAGGCCAAATGCGAAAGAAGTTGAGCATCGCTCGAAGTCTCGTAGCGAGGGCATCAACCGTTGAAACCGCATCATCACAGCAGAGACGAAGCTTACGAAGTGGAAAGTAAAGGCGATTTCAATGATGGAGGTTGCATTCTCAGGCGAACTCAACCATCTGCACCCTTGCAAGAAGGTGAGCAGGGTCACCCACCCAACTAACAGGACTGAATTTCCAACCTTCGGGAGGAGGACACCTCCGCGGGATTTTCGGGCGGCTCTCGGTGTGTCCCAGTGCCAACGAGGTAGCCATTGGCTGGCCAGTTCGACAGTAAGCGGAACATCTTCGCTGCGGTCCTGTCCCTGATGTGAAGCTGCAGGAATCGGCTCAGGCTCTGGCACTAGATCACCCAAACGCTGGTGTAGGTTGGCCCACCACACATGGTGCTGAACGATCTTGGCTTGCAGTGGGCCATCCCATGAGGGTGGAATAGGAGCATGGCTGGCAGTGACCTGACGTGCAATCCTATCAGCCTGCCTATATTGCGCAAAATCGAAAGCACAGTTGTTGTGCCAATGCCTCAGTAAGCAAGGAATCAGGCACTTGATCAGCAACATGTGAGGGGACCCATTGTACGGAGATGGGATCTCGGCACTGAAGCGACCTAACACGAAGAACCGAAGCGACATGGTGCCACCAAGACTGCATTGACCGAATGTGGATTGGGAACCCCCGAGGTCACTAGCTCATTAAAGCACTGTACGATGGAGAGGCAATCAGTGTGAACTAAGATGGGGCCCTTGACACACTCCATTGTTTGTAGGTGTGCTTGTGTGTTGTCAAAGGATTGTCCTTCTCCTCTTTCTCCTTCTTGTCCTCCTCTCTACCTTCACGCCCTCCCTCCCTCCCCCGCTCCCTCCCTCACTCACTGGAGTACCGGCGATATTTGTTGCGCTAGCTCCGCGCTCGCCGCGCTAGACTAGACGAAGGTGCACTTCATGATCAGTGGTACACGGCTCAGCTGATTTAGGCTCACTTTGGCAAACATTAGTTCCTCACGTTTGCCGCAGCATGGGTCCAATGACGAGGGTTGATGCAAACTGTCGTCTCAACCCATCAGCAGCAAGAGTCCGCCTCCGCGCTAGCTAGAATTTTGCAGTTATCTGATATGTTTCCCCTGCGTATGTAAAATACATGTGCCTTAACATGTTCTAATTATGGGTCCAACATTCAGGAGTTTTAGAAGCGGGCCTCCACCAGGTGTGCCAAAATGAACTTTGGGGAAAAGACATGTTGACAGCCACCCATATACACATATACAAAAGCTTTGCCATATAGATAGCCAGCTCCTCACGCCACATAGGAATCCATCAACAACGCTTGCTGGCGGTAGCAAGTAGCACATGAACCATTGAGCCAAAACTTTGAACACACTGTTTCTTGATGGGACTGACTCAATTGTTGCGAGTTCCCACTCTCGTGACCTCCTCACCAGGCTACTACTCACCCGCAGACAACGTGGGTTTAGTCTTCAAGTGCAAAAAGAAGGAGTACTGCCCTGGTGGCTACCCAGGAACCTGCGCCGTTGGCAGGGATTTTCAAAGTGTAGCTTGTAGCGCGTGCTTGCCTGGATTGCACGCGCAGGGGGGTGAGTGCATCTTGGCCTCAGGTTTAAGGTCCAATGGTGCGCATTCAATGTTCATGTCCTTTTCCTCTCGCTAATGCTATTGAAACTGCGCAAACAATTGACGCCAAACATGCACTGAGGTGTTCCATGCGAAGGTGGTGACTATGCATTGGTTAGCATCTTGCTTGTCCTTCTCTTGGTGGCGACTACAATAGCATATTTTGCATTTGCTGCCAAGGATGCAAGAGGGGGGCCCTCTCAAAGTTTCATTATTGTTTCATGCAGCATGGGACAGTTGGCGGTATCCCTTCAAGTTCCTTGGAACTTTACAGAAGTTTCGTTTTTGGAGGAAACGTCGCAAGTCTCATGCTCGGACTTTCGGCCCTTCAAGTCAGCGAAGAAATGCTTGGAACTGAAATTGGACAGGCTTTGCAAATCTTGATATCCGCCCTTCAAGGCCATGTGAGCCAGAAAAAAAGAGTTGATGTAAAGTAGTATTATGGGCTCCTTCGTTCAGAATTCCACGCACCGCCGCAGCTATTTCTGATGTTTTCTGTCTTTGTGGAATGTGTCATTTAGCTGAGGAGCGACCCTCCGAACGACATCCAAAACGACATTGGAACGACCTCCTTAACTACGTGCATAATGTATTTGCTGCTGCTGCTGCTCCTGCTGCTCCTGCTCCTCCTGCTGCTCCTGCTGCTCATGCTCCTTCTGCTGCTCCTGCTCCTCCTGCTCCTCCTGCTCCTCCTGCTGCTCGTGCTGGTGCTGCTGCTGGTGCTCACTTTCGATGGACAGTATTTAGCCAGATCTCTCGGCGAAAAAAAGACCTCTGAACGACCTCTAAACAACGTAACGACGTTTGCATTTCAGTCAGAATGACCACCACCACCACCACCACCACCGCCACTAGTACCAGTACTAGTACGACGACTACTACTACTCCTACTCCTACTCCTACTCCTACTCCTACTACTAGTACTACTAGTAGTAGTAGTACTACTACTACTACTACTACTGCTGCTGCTGCTACTGCTACTGCTGCTGCTGCTTCTACTACTACAACAACAACAACTACTACTACCACTACCACGACCACGACGACGACGACGACGACGACGACGACGACGACGACGACGACGACGACGACGACGACGACGACGACGACGACGACGACGACGACGACGACGACGACCGCACTGCTGCCGCTGCTCCTCCTACTCCTACTCCTACCCCTACTCCTATATACTCCTACTCCAACTCTCCGACTGCTGCTGCTGCTACTACTATGTTATATGTTTATTACTATTGTTGCTGCTGCTACTGCTACTACTAACTACCACCACCACCACCACCGCCACCGCCACCGCCACCGCCATCGCCACCACCGCCACCAAACATGAAGACCGCCGCTTGTAAATCACACGATTTGCTGTTGGGATAATGATTTGCGTACCGGGTTTTCTTTCCAGCTCATGTCATGAGTTTTTCACCCTATCAAAGATCCTTTTCAAGCCAACATTCAATTGTGGTTAGACATCCTCAAATGATTGTGACTATATACCCACAAGGCACATGGCGTGCATGTCCAGCAAGGTCATTTCTCTAATCCACCAATTTGGATTGAATTGGAGCGAACCAATTGCCTCCTTGATGACCGCTACCGAAATCATGGTCCTCGAGCTGAACTTCTTATCTATAGATTGCCTCACCCCAGAGAATGCAGTGACGCTTTTCTCCTTTCACGCCATGGTTCTGACTCTCGGCCTCGATTTCTACACTGAAGTAAGCTTGAGGCGTTGGGGTTGCCTACTGGTAGCACCGCTGACTTCACACACATCTAAGGCCTTTGCTTTTGGTGGTTCTTTGTCTTATCCATTTCTTCGTGGTCGTCGTGAGACGTGGCAAAACCTGGCAACTTCATCAACTAACTCAAGTCCTCGGCTCTTCGTGCATCGTGATCTTCATCTCCTTTTGCTCTTCTTTGATGCCGCCTTTGATTTGCCAGACTCATCCCAACCAGCTTTCGACGGTGCGGGCCTATCCATCAGTGTTTTGCGGCGACTCACAGCATCTCACGATGGTCCTCATCAGTTCTTTTGGATTCCTACTACCCTTTGCTTTCCTTGCCTTCAGTTTTTGGCTGGTCTTGCAAGTGCCTAGCAGGCTTAAGAGCTCAGATTTGAGGTTCATGCGTGGCTGCTCCTTTCTGTTTGGTCGCTTTCGACCAGGAGCCGAGCCTTTCGCTGTTTGGCTTTTGCTTCGTAACGCCGTACTTGTTTTGCTGCCTTTGGCCCCCCAAAGTGCGGGCACTTTTGTGATGACTGTCGTCCTTGCTCTCAGTGCGATCATATCTGCTGCGTGGAAACCCTGGCACATGATGGCCTGCAATTGGTTGGATGTCTTTCTCACAGCCTCCACAGTGTTCATCTCTAGCTTGGGCTTGCATGTTGCAGGTGAGGTCAATGAACAGTTGACGATTGTTGCATGCTTGACACTCCTCATCCTTATGTTCACTTCAATCTTGGGCTTGATAGTTTACGGAGCTTTCAAGTTTTGCACCAGAAATGAGAAGACCTACAAGTTCTTCATTTCACACCACAAGAGCAAAGCCGGAAGTGTGGCACGGTGGCTGAAGATGTTGCTCTTGCAACGTGGTAAACGATTCACCACCTTCGCAGCCCGTTGGAAGCAGTACTGGTTGTTTTTGATGAAATTATTGGAAACCATGAGAACCCTCCATCCTTGTAGCAGGTGAGTGATGGTCCATCACCCACCTGCTACAAACAATTGTCAGGGACTGCAACATATTCCACAACAAGACAATGATCGGACTCAGTGTGCAACAATGCTGGTGTATAGACGTATAATATTGTGCAATTAAAGAACGGATCGCTAATGTTTGCCAGGCAGGTTCGAAGGCATGTGAACCTTCTCCCTTCCTCTAATTAAAGATCCGAAGGAAGTATGGGAATGTCCTCAACTATGTGCGTGCACGGCTGACCAATACTCGGACACAACCAAGGTGGATTGCGACAATCTCAGCGACCTCACAAAGCTCTTTTGGCATTTGAGTCATGAGACTGCCACTTGCATCGTGTTGCTCTCGCCCGACATCTTAAAGCGCAAGTGGTGTGTGGGGGAAATTGCCACTGCAAGGCCTGCGGCGGGGCGCCGAACCGTAGAAAGGGAGAGAGGGAGCGGGGGAGGGAGAGAGAGAGGGAGACAGAGAGAGGGGGAGAGAGAGAATGAGAGGTGGTGGCTGGGGCACAGCCGGGACGGCCCCGCAAGTTCGTATGATTTTCCGTTATCACAAGGGACCTGGACGATGCCTCCTCAATGAACCCTAATCTTTCCTTCTAGATGGACCCTCGGGGACCCTGCTGATGGTTTCGTCGTGCGTCATCCTGAGGTCTTCCCTACGCCAGCATGTTTACCTCTTACGTGCATGGATCTCCTACGTGCCCTCTCATATGGATTCCCTATCCACCCTCCTCACTCCTTGTTTGAAGTGGACCTACTTGACCGACCCTACGACCCACCCACCTACATGGCCCCTAAACTCTGGTCGGACCTGGTCGTAGTACCCTCCTGTGTGCCCCGCGTTGAGCAGGACAATTCATGTTTCTTGATGTGGTTGTATTATGCTGTATTTGATTGCATATTTTATGTAGGCATACAGATGTATACAGTGTATCTAGTGGCAGACGGGCTGAGAAGATCAGGCTGGTTAGAGATCTATGGTAGCTTTGTGGGCGGGCAGCCCAGTATCACCAGTATCAACGCTTGTATGTTCACATGAGGTAGCAATAGTGCTTTTCAACCCTGAGTACTTTGTTGTGAGGGGGGCTGCGCACAGGTCGCAGTTACGGTGGCAAAAATATCGATACGGAGAAGAGAAAACAAGTAGCAGACAAAGTAAGGGAGGTAGCAAAGATTCAAAGCAGGCCTTAAACCACTAATTAGTAACACTAGAAAGTCATACTGTATTCGAATATAGTATATAATATGAAGGACAGAAAACCAATGAACGTAGCAACAAGCCGAAAAATGTCAAGAAAGGAGAAGCAGAAGGAAATAGAAAAAAGACAAGCAAGCAGCGAAATGTTTCACGCTTACGTGTTTTTTCTGTTTAGTTTGCAGCCTGACACAGGTCTTGAGACTTGGAGCCTTAGATTAGAGCGGCGAAACAAGCAAGCAAGATGTATTGTGGATAAGTGGCCTGAGAAGTTAGGACCAATAGAGGAAAGCAAAGACCAAAAGAGAGAAATCAAAGTACACAGCATAGAGGTAGCTCAAGGCACTGCCTGCACATCTTGAGCAGAGACACACATCCAGCCATGCATCATGTGTTTCTCACAATGCCGCGGCCTCGCCGGAGATTGTTGGTAACTTGCTGTGGTAGGCATGCACTACCATTGGGCCCTCGGGTCCACCTAGAACGGGCCAGCCATAATCATTGATCCCGGCCTGTGCAAGTAGGTTCACTCCTTCTGTTGCGGGCCAAGACCTGCTGCTTGTGATTTTGGTGTTCGATGGTAGCACTTTCATGGTGAGGCTACATGGTGTGCACTCTGTCATGATTGCCTGGCCAGACTATGTAAAGCCAGATGAGGCGAGGCAAAAGCCAAACTAAGTAGAAAGGCACTTGGAGTATGTTCAAACATGTTCAAACCTTGCTCTCAGGCCTTCATCAACGACTATACCACTTTAGTCCCAGACATTGTCCATCTTGTGCATCACAATATCAGTTTGGCTGACGTTCAAGAATCTTTGCGCTGGATCAACAGCTTGCAGACGTTCTCACTTCCCACAGCGTTGAATTTAGAGTCTTTGACAAAGCAATGGCACATTCATGCAATTTTGTTGTGTGGAACACACCAAAACTGTGTCCGGAAAAGGGTCGACCAGAAGAAAAACTTAATTTTTCGACACAAGCCGGTCACATTATACAATCGGACTCCATGAGTTGCGCTTGGAATCCATGAGTTGGACAAGACGCAACCCTGGCATGGTGTTTAAAACTTAGTCCGCTTGATCCAGGAGTCAATGGTGGACGTGGTAAACAAGCTGACTGGAACCTCGCCCCACATCAAACGCTTATCCGACGACACAGAAAAGCGCCTCAGACAGAAGTGTTTGAGACGGACATGTTTGCCTTGGGGGGTTTGACGCCAGGTTGATATTCAAGGAAAGGCTGCAGAAGCGCCAACAGATCGTACACCTTTTGATTCCAATGTCATTGTGCCACAAACTGGCGTATTCACGCGTACCAATATGTTTCAAAACATTGACCATACTAGTACCTATCTACAACATACAAACACTATATAATATACATATGAACTCGCGATACCAGATAAAGCCCTGAATATATTGCTAAAGGGTTGATCATGCTGTGTGCAACTTCAAGACATCCTTACACTGGGAGAAGTCGTGAGTGCCTTACACCCCTCTCTTGCAACGCGGCTGTCAGGGTGCAAAGCTGCTGCATCATGGCAGACCCTGGCAACTTCGAAGCTGTTGCCGCAGCGTTCGTAATCAGTGACTTGATAAACCTCCACTTCATGAGGCGCGAGGTGAAAAGATCGGCCTTGCCGAAAGACGTGAGTGATATGAATCATGACGAAAGGCAACAAAAGCCCTTAATCAGTACAGTAATCCGGCAGTGGTTGCCCCAACCATTTTTCTTCAAAGACCTTGATCACCACATGTTCGCTGATGTGTCCAAAGTGTTCAGGTCTTTGACAAGCCAGACAGTGGTCATGATGCAGGGTGACAACGTTCCTGACAATACGCTCTACGCAGTGGTGGTGTGCAGCGGAGGACGAGGGGGATTTTTGTGTTGCGGCATTCATACTTATTTGGCTTCCAGATGGCCGGTCAAAACATGCAGTTGGCGAGCAGTGTTTGCTAGCGGGTACCGGTCGCAACCCCCTCAAAGAGAACAGAAAAACATACATAATTTGTTCGATATCTTACCGTTGTTCCGCGCTTTTCTAAAATTCGTAAGAACGAAGTCGATGTTTACCGTGGTTACTACGCCTTTCGGTAAATACCATAGCTCAGGAACCTGGGCAATGCTGCGAAACGAAATGACTATTGACCTTCTTAGTGCAGATTTTGGTTACAAAACGATTCTTACCAAAATTTACATAATAGTCAGTCTTTTTTTGCCGCCAGCCACCGCCCACCAACCACCACTGTCCCAGAAAGTTCACTCCGCTCCAACAAGGAAGACCACACATAGGGGTGATTTGAAAGATAAGATATGAAATTGTTCAACGCTACAGTAGCTGGTGCATACTCGCACTTACCCTGTTCGCTTACGCATCTGGCTCGCATACGCACGTGTTGTTCCCACAGATTTGCTTTTGGTAGTCCAAACGCCAGGCTTCGCAATCAATTTGCTTGTCGCGCCCCGCGCCAGCAGCAGCTTCTGGTGAATCCCCAGCAAGGACAACCTCCAAGCAGCTCGCGAAAACTTCTCAGCCCAACTCTTGCCTCCGGCAATCCATGACTTCTTGCTTACCATCAGCCTTGCCAGCTGCCAAGGCGTTTGTGCGTGGCAAAGCCTCAGAAGGGCAAGAGCAGCTGCACAATGCTATTGACATGTTTTTCGACTTTTTTTATATGTGTTTATGGCTCAGCACCGATGTCATCAGATGAGGCTTCCCATTCCCGTTCCTCTTTTCCTCTTGCTGCCAGGAGGAAGCTGACGGCAGGTCAACATGGTAAGACATTGAAGGGATGCAGCGAGACAGCGAGACGGAAACCCATGTCACTGTCCAGAGCGTCACCGTTCTTGTCAGACTTCTTATTACGTTGCAGCTCCGAGTTCCTTCAAGTCGAGTATGGGAGCAAGAAGGACAAAGAAGCCTTGTGGCTTTGGTTTGGGGAAGGTTGGAACCTGGACGACGCTTATGAAAGCTTGAGTCTCTACAAGAGTTTCTACGACGTTTGAAGCAAACAGCTTTCAGCATCAGCCTCAGCATCTTGGGCAATGCCCACCTGTCGAAGATCATAGCCATCGCGTGGCCTGCAGGGCCAACACACAGCAGCAACGACGGAGCGGTTCTTGCTTATCTTGCTTTGCGTCGACCCATGTCGACCCCAGTCGCGCGGCATCATGCCCTACCAGACCACAAAGCATGTTGGAGACAGACCCTGAACTGCCTAAATGGACACGCCTCCTCAGCAACAATTTTTAGGTGGACTGACATTGTGGCGAATCCGGGCTATTTCTCCGGCTTGCCATGGAGGATGATGCGTCGTGCTCGGCGCCTTTAATGCTATTTTGGCTAGGGCTCCTGCTGAAAAGGTTCGCTGCTCAAAGCAGAGCTTCTTTTCCCTTTGCCCTTAGCTTGTGATTCCCAACCAACGAACTCGCACAGAACGCTGAGACTTCGGATCCATCTTTGCAGGCAGTGCGTGCTGCAGCTGCTCACCACGGCCAAATGTCTGCTGCCATTGATGTCTTGGCTTTGCAAATCGATTCGCATTGCAGCGCGATGTGCTTCTTTCTTTCTGTTCTCTTGTTTTCCTTTGTACCGCAGCCCTGCTGCCCCAGTGATGCTTGGCAGCTCTTCAGCAGTTCCTCGACTTTGGTACGCGCGGCAGAAGACGGCTGCACAGTGCAAGAGAGAGGAAGTCACTGTCACTGTGATCTTGCGGAGTTGGTCACCAAGTCCTTCCAACCAGATCCGGTTATCCAGCTTCAACACGAGGCAACGCAATACTGTAAGGTATCGACTCGAGAAACTTTCAACAGGAGGGCCCTCTGGTCCACGATGACAGCTGTCACCTCATCATGGGTCAGTGTCGGGCGCAGAAGGATTCTCCGGCCATCGCAGGCGGTTCTCGCGCACCATATGAACAAGTGTTTTTACTTCAAGGGAGCCTGCACCGGCCCCCAATTGCGCCCACTTTCAGGAAATGCACGACGTTCACAACATTGCACGTCTCCACACTGTAAAAGACCGTCTCCGAGCGAAGTCGAACAGAAGACAGGGCTATCAGTGCACAAAGTTCCACAAATTGTACGTGTGTGTGTCATCCCCTGTACCAAAGGGTTTAACGCCACTGTTCAACAAGGCAGGGGGCCACAGCTCCTTTCATCAGTCTGTGGCCAACGAAGCTACTGATGATTGGAGAGGATATGAACCTGGGACGCCAGGTTCACGTACCTGCTTTCCTTTTTCAACTGTTGACAAGCTGTCCACTCTCGCTTTTTTTGGTTTCATGGTCCTTCACGATACTTCCCCCAAACCTACTCTTCCCCAGCAGCTGCGCCGCCGGTTTGATTGTCTTGCCGCCATTTTGAACCATGTTGAACAATACTTTAGCGGACTTTGCAACCTTGCCGTTCCCTCGCCTTCCTTCTCAACGTGGGAACTGAGTGTAACTGAGAACCAATGTCAGAGTGTGTCTCGCTCAGCCGTCCCACTCGGGTGCTGAGTGTGATCCTCCGCAAGGAGGCGCCGTTTCATTCAGGAAATCGTGTAACTGAGCTTTTCCACCTTTCACAGGAATTCACATCTTGACCAACCTTAACTGAATTTACTGCTTCCACGGCCGCCGGGCCAAAAAACGGGATACATCGACCAGCTGAGTTCGTTCTGCGTCGGCTTTGCGTTTTGTGATTCATACTGCTAAGTATTCACAGGCCGGACGAATTAATCGTGCACCCCCTCCCTGCCCCTGGGCCTCCTCTGCTACCCCACCCGCTACTCGAGCAACAGAAGGAAATCGCGCTCAACACACTTGTGTGTTGGTGCCTTTCCTTCTGTTTCTCCTAGTCTATTGCTAGCTACCCGGGCGGTTTAAGACGAATGTCCCGCTCGCAAACTACTTTCGTTTAACTAAGTGGGCCTCGTAACTACCCCTATTTTTCTTTCTTGCCCTCTTAGTCTGCTTTTGTTTTGTTTGCTTTGTCTGTCTTTCTAAGGCTTTTTAGGTGACTAATAGTTTTTCGCAGCGCCAACAATTGGCGCTTTCTGTACAAATGTTCTCCGGGGAGTCAGGACGCTACTGGAGGCCCCTGGCCTCACTACTACTTTGACCGCGCCGAATACGGCTCTGTGTGTGTGTGTCACCCCCTGTACCAAAGGGTTTAATGCCACTGTTCAACAAGGCAGGGGGCCACAGCTCCTTTCATCAGTCTGTGGCCAACGAAGCTACTGATGATTGGAGAGGATATGAACCTGGGACGCCAGGTTCACGTACCTGCTTTCCTTTTTCAACTGTTGACAAGCTGTCCACTCTCGCTTTTTTTGGTTTCATGGTCCTTCACGATACTTCCCCCAAACCTACTCTTCCCCAGCAGCTGCGCCGCCGGTTTGATTGTCTTGCCGCCATTTTGAACAATGTTGAACAATACTTTTCAGCGGACTTTGCCACCTTGCCGTTCCCTCGCCTTCCTTCTCAACGTGGGAACTGAGTGTAACTGAGAACCAATGTCAGAGTGTGTCTCTGTGTGTGTGCGTGTACGCTACGCGCGTTTGAAGCTCAGGTCCGCCCTGATTGACGTGGGCAGTCTTTGCAGGGCCACGGTCTTGATGCTCAGCCGGCCGCCGAGTGTATAAATGACATTAAAAGACAACATCCGCTTTTTGCTCTTCCTTTTGCATTGCGGATTTGTGCGAAATCTACAAGTGCACTGACTATATCTTCGCGCGTTTTTGAAGCCATATGCTGTTCCGTGGCAAACGCCGGATTGGATCTTACATGCTGACGCCCGTTGCCCAGTGTTTCTGATTTAACCCACGCTCAATGCAGCGCAGCTGCCAACCACTGGCGCAACCGCCCCGCGAACCCGCCGCCGGCCATCGCCCCACATCGTTCCCACCAGCCAGCAGCCGCCAACAACTGCCGGCAGACACCGCCACCGGCCACCGCCACCGGCCACCGCTCCCACCAGCGGCCATGACAAAAAGTCAACCGCCCACAATCCCGGGATAATTATATAACTAAAAAACATCGATCGATCGTGACCGATCGATTTTTGTATAACTGTGTTTATTTTGTTTTCGGTAAAGGACTATAAAAGGATATCTAGCTGAAGGGCCGGACAGAGCGAAAAGAACATGCCGTTTTATTGTATTATTGTGGAAGTGCCTCAGGGGAACCCCGTAATCCCGAGGACAGTTACCTATTACAAAACGGACCCCTATTTAAAATAAATCACGTCCGAAGCCCCTAAATACGGCTTATATTGGTGTTTAAATCGCCGCCTGTTCAAACGGCTACAAAACTACCAACATTGCCCATTTTGGACGATTGTTTAAAATTAGGTTCCAAAAACGACCGCAACTGCCCACCTCTGTCCACCCTGTCTATCCACCATGACACGCCGTGTTTACACCAGCAAGCTTTCCTTCCCCCAATGGCATGGACTCACGCAAACGCATTTTCCACCGAGGTCACGCAAAACCGCATGGCACAGTGACATCACCTTCCGACAGCTTTATATAGTTGTTAGATGTTGTTAGTCTAATAAAGAATCACTATTCTAATAAACACGCTTGTAGGGGAAAGGAAGACCCTTCGATCTGGAGGCTTGGTTTTTTGAACTTTTGATACGAGTTTAATAGAGGAGTTTGTATAAAATTTTCCTGGGTGACTTTTTGGCTTTGAAGCCCTTCCCAGGTGACCCTAGTTTGGACCACCCCGATTTCAGGGACCCCTGTTAAAAAAAAGGCGATCGAGATTTCCTTATTAGGGGAGGGCGTGTTTTTTAATAGGTGGACCGGATTAATCCGAACAACAGCGCTAAGAAAACGCAGTAGCAAGTGGCAATGGTGATTTTGATTTTTGTGCAAGCATGGTCCACGAGATAGGTTCTTTCAACCAGATGTGGGCACAGTTTCATGCCATTTCATGTCTTCCAGCTTCCGGTTCGGCTAGGCTGCTTCGACTCGGTGTACTGGGCAACTTGGATGGTCCAACTCGGCCAAAAGCCGTGCATGGCTCTGCCAGTGTTTGCTGACGAGGACTTTCAGGTCCCAGGTGCCTAGCCGACGTCCAGGTTTGTGTCTTCTAGGGTTACAGACGTCATTAAAAGCCTGACCTTTATGCTATCAATGCCCACTGAACAGTTTTAAGGCGCATGAGTAAGTGCAAGAGTAAGTTACCTTATATACCCCCATGTCAGATTGTGCAGCTCCAAGATAGTTTTTGCAGTCCTGGTCCCTGGTACAGAAAAATGTGGCGTTGTTTTTTCAGAACTTGCAAAACCAGAATCAGCATTGCTTTGGACCGTTCTTGGGGACTCCTGCAGGCCATGACCTTTACATGCACCTAGCCAGCAATCCTCACCTCAGAGACATGGCGCCAGTTCTGGCAATGACAATCAGAGTTTCTTGTCAGATGGGAGTTGTTAGGAATTTGTATCAGAAACTCTAGAGCGAACCTCCATTAACACAACCCTCAGCTTATTTTGGTGTTCAACGAATGTGTCAAGTCGAATAACTTAGGGACTGCTTAGCAGATATATACATTGGAAAAGTCCCTCTCAGAGTCTCAGAGCCTTAGAAATGTGAGTTGTTCAAAGCCCAAACCCGTATGAGCTTCGCCGAAGCCTTCCTGCACCTTGCATTTTTCTCACCGCGCTCTTCTTGGCCATTTGCCTTGTAATTAAAGGCGATTACACAAGAAGTGGTGGCGGTGGGATGCAGGCTTAATGTTCAAAACTATAGGCTATAAATGGTGTCACGTTCGCTCCTCAAAGGTCTCATCAACAGCATCGATGTCAAGCATAGATTTGGGTTGAAACTGTTGTGTTGGAAAAAACAACAAGTTTATGCGTTGGATGTTTGCGGGCATTCATCCAAGTAGCGTAGACAGGCAGGTGTAGGCGAACCGCGTGGCACTCAGGCTGTCTTTGAAGAGATTGGAATCATGTGCTTGCCGACGCCCCAGGAAAACATGCCATGGGCCTGGCCTTCGGCAAAAATTGGCCTTCAGAAACATGTACGATCTCAGTTTCAGCAGATCTGGTCAAAATATATAACTCCAATAGGGACTAGGAGCAAGGACGCTACTAGGGGCTCCTGGCCTTACTACTAGGAACAAGAAGCTACTAGGGGCTCCTGGCATCGCTACTAGGAGCAAGAACGCTACTCCGATGAATTGAGCTCGAACTCCGATAACCCAACTTTGATGTCACCATGATTTGCCCCATCTTGGCAGGGTACAGATGGCATCGCAAGAGGAGTTGGATCTCCGTGCTCGGCAGATCGTCACGCGATTTACCCAGAAGCCACCTCTTCCACTCCCATCCAAATTGGGCAACAGGAAGCCGCCAGCACACTTCAACACCGAGGCATTGGAGGCGTGGCGTGTCGAAAAATAGAAAAAATGTTAAAAACATCATTACCCTACGCTGCCTACAGCTTGCAACATTTGTGAAAGACACTTGCGCGGAAGAGCGTGTGATTCGTGAGTCATGTATGGTATGATTCATAATTTGTGATTTGTTTCGTGATTTGGGATTCGTGCTTCGCAACTCTGTCTTGGAGCTTCTCTGGATCACGTCTCCCAGAATGCTACTGCAAGGGGCTCCGAGTTGCCGACGCGCAAAATTAAGCTCAAACTAAGTATGTAGCACGCACAAGTGAAATCGTTGCATTGCAAATCTGGTGGGTGAACGGTCCAAAAGCAGCCAAGCCTCGCGCACATACAGCAAAATCACTCAGCAAAGGAGAGCTCAAGTCAAAGGCCAGTGTTGTGTCGTTTGAGCGGTGCGCCGAAAAAGAACTCATGGAGTGGATGTGGGTAACACAAACGGACGAGGCAGTCACGCAGCCTTTCGGCCCTGGTCTTTGGATACTTTGAGCTGCAAAAGCTTCAGAATTTTGTGCGGGCATGCTTGGGTGCTACTCAGAGCCGCTGCAGACAGCTTCTGCATGCTTCTGCAATGCGTTTATAAGTGTGAAGGGTGTGAAGGATTGTTTTAAGCGGCTGTAGGAATTTAACATGCTTTAACGATTGTTAAGGTTTGAGGTTGATGGATCCATGGACACTGTTCTAAGATCCAAACTAGGGCCTTAGGGCAGGCAAGGGCACATATAGTCCGTTCGCACCATGGAGTGGCTTTTGAGCTTGTGTGTTGCAAGTCAGCTGATCGTCAACTGGGTGCGTTTTTCTTGGCTCAAGCGTGCGTGAGCAGGACCCTGAGTTTTCCCCAGTGACCAAAATGATGCACAGAGGAAGGTTACGTTGAATCAGTTTTCAGGGTATGCCTTTTTCTTCCCAGTACCTTGGTTCTTGGATACTTTTACCCTGGCTTGCACAGGAAGCAGGGTTATTGCACACAAAGTTGAGAAGTAGCAATTTGCAGTCTTGTGACTTGTTGCAACAAACACAGGTGGTTGAGATACATCCACAACATCCTGGCCTGGCAGACCACTACAACCTTGAGCACAACGAAGAAATGGTTTCTGAAGCCTTATGATTCCAATTCAGTGTCTCTTCTAATTTTTGATCCCTGTTGGCTGGGGGCTGGAGCATCCAGCAGAAGTGGCCAAAGTCAGATTGCTGGTGGTCACCCCCTCCCTTCCGTACCTGTTTTCTTGTGTTTAATTTTTGACTCTGAAATTTGCAGACGCTTGCAGAAAAGAAGGTTGTGTGTCTTCGGTAGCTCGAAGCAAACGTGCATGGCTCTTCAAGAGAAAAGCACTTTGAGCCATTGCGATCGAAGAAAACACAATCAACACAGTATACAAGCCTTTCAGAAGAACCTACTTGTACACGTTTGTAGAGTCTCTATAAGATGTAGGCATTGCCTGGAATTGTCATTTTGGCGTTGTGCCTTGTTGCCTCTTGATACCTGTTCAAATCGTCACTCCAATGTGTAGTTTTTAGATTAGATCAAATACGTGTGTTTTTCCCAAAGAAGAACCTCATTTGGTTTCCCTAGTTGACTGGAACATGGACAATCATAGACAGCAGCGCAAGCCCGGCAGAACAGTTCTCCGTATCCAGGAGTTGTTGGGCCAGGTAGCCCTGGGATCTAGTAAGGTAGAGCAAAGTGCGAGGTATCGATTTGCTTTGACAAACCGCCGATTTGACTTGATTAGTTATTGTCAAAAAAATACTTTTTTGGATTATTGAAGAAAGATCAAATCAAGCATTTGACTGACTATAACTTCTAAAACTGATCAGATGTGTGCGGTCTCACTGATTTGTGCATGCAGACTTCTAGCAACTGCTCCTTCTTGTGGCACGCAGTCGAGGCCGAACAACCACAAGCACTGTTGCGCAGTGCGGCTGAGTTCTTATTTATTTTGTGAGGTTCCTCGCTCAAGATGTGTTTGTCAGTTACATGCTGTTGGAATGAATTTGCCAAAAGGTGTTCAAATGAGCTGTGGGCTTCCATACCAAGTTGGTGTAGCGGTGTAGCTGGTGCAAAACACAAAACTTATGTAAGTCAGAAGGTGTGTTCAGTGGGCTGTATGTACCACTAGGCATTCCAGTGCAACTTGAGTGCGCGCCCATCAAACAAAACAAGGGGGGAACAAGCAAGGAGACAAGGTAGCAGCAGCAGACAAAACATGACAAAACGCCAAACAGACAGGTGGGCAAATGGGGAGACGTGTAAGGAGACAGCGACAAACAACATGCCGATCGCCAGACAAACAAATGCAGAAACAATTAAGGAGACAGGCAGACAAGTGTGCTTGATGCTGCTGGCGCCGCTGCTGACTTGTCTCCCCACTTGTCTCCTAACATGTCTCCCCAGGGCGCCTGTATTCCATTTTGGTTTGCCGCTGATCACAGGCAGAGAAGCGAAGAGACATGTCAAGGAGACAAGTGGAGACAATGCAGCAGCGGCACAGCAGCAGCAAACCAAAAGGGTGATCACACAGGCAGATAAATGGAGAGATACAGAGAAATAAAGTGGGAAGACAAGCCAAAACAACACAGGCAGATAAGTGGGGAGATATGTAAGGCGACAAATGGGGAGACAGGGCGCAGCAGCTGCAAACCAAAACGGCGTTTGTGGCTTTGGCTTCATCTCCATCGATCTTGGAGCCATGGGGCTTACGTGAGATTTCTCACGAGGTCTACGATGCCTCACGCCATGGGTGATCTATTTTACATCAGAACCTGATCAAAACTCAGACCTTTTTGGTCAAGGAAATTCACATCGTCAAAATTCGTTGAGCCAAGCTCAACAGAACTCAAACGAGTTCGACCTCTCCGGGTCAGCACACATGATCCATCAGGTCTTCACTGGTAGCAGGAGCAGAGTCTGGAAGGTCATACAACCAGCTTTCCAAGATGCCAGCAGCAGCCGTTCCAGCAACAGGAGGACCATTCTCCCAGTCCATTGGGAGTGTCACCTTCCAGTCCCAAGGTCAATCCATCCCTGTTCCGGGATACTCCAAAACCCATGCCATGGCGCTTGAGCTCCCACTCATGAAAGGCTTTAGCCACAGCAAACCAAAACGGCGATCACACAGGCAGATAAGTGGGGACACGTGTAGGGAGATAAGTGGGTAGACAACGTAGCAGCGATAAACCAAAGCCGCGATCACACAGGCAGACAAATGCGATCGACAAGCAGATATGTGGATAGAAAGGTAAGGAGACAAGCGCGGAAATTTCGCAGCAGCGGCGCAGCAGTAGCGAACCAAAATGGCCATGAGGCAGAGAAGTGTGGAGAGATGTACGGAGACAAGTGGGAAGACAAGGCAATAGCGGTATAGCAGCGGTAAACCAAAACGGCGATCGCGCAGGTAGATAGATTGGGAGATATCTAAGGAAATTCGGAGACGAATGGGAAGACAAGGCAATAGCGGCACAGCAACGGCAAATCAAAACACATACAAATATTAAATAGTTAAAATATAATATATATATATATATATATTATTATTTTATATAATATGAATACAAATATATTATTTATTATCTATAGTATATTGTTTTTTTTATGCGTTGGTTTGGAATAAGGATAATTTTTAAAAAAATATATTTAATTATATTTGTTGGTTAGTTTTCGCCGGATTCTTTTTCTAGCGCTCGAACAAAAACGGCTTGAAACCGTCGGGGTCTGTTTTTTCGTGGAGTTATGCGTTCTGCACTCCTCCTAGTTCCTTTGTGGAGCTGTATTTATTGGCTTTGTAGGCCCAAGTCGCTTCGTTAGGTCTTGTAAACTTTGTATTGCCTGATTTTTAGCATGGCTCCGGTGATTCTTTCACAGCGTGGGTTTATATGGAAGTTCGCCAGCTGGTTTTTATACACAAAGGTTACTTCGTCGAGATTTCGCTGTCTTTGGCATGCTCCACATATTGGTGGTTTTTGGCTTGCTCGTTGGCATGCTCCACATATTGGACTTCCTCGAATTCGACGGGCGTTTCTTAAGCCTCTGCAATCTTGTCTTCTATGGAAGTACTGACTTGATTCTGCGAACCAAATCTGCTATATTGGCTCGATAGCAAATTAAACCGTCGTCGCCTCTTAGTTAGCGAGATTTGTAGTTGTTGCCTCTCTGGTAGATTAGTTCGATTGGGTGGCTCTTTTTGTGGTTCTGGATCCCCCTGAGCAGCTGAAGCCCGCGCCGATGTTCTTGCTAAGGACTCTATTGATGAGGATCTCCTTGCGTTCGAAAACCCTTTTTGTTGCTGATCTTTAATTTCTACCCTTGTCATCTTTATCGACGGTGTTAAAGGAGGCGTTGTAGGTTCCTCTGAAGATGTCGTCGTCGGTGTTAGCCTTATAGTTGGGGGTTATGAGTCTTTGTCACGAAGACACGCTTTTAGTTTCATCAGTAGCTTTACTAATGCTAACCAAGACTATCAAACCAAGACCATCACCAGCGCAAACACCCCGAGATAGATGTCTCCGTCTACCACCTCATCTCCTTCTTTTCCTGTTTCATTGCCCTGTAGGGAGCCATGGACCGTTTGAAGAAGGCTCAAAACAACTACTAGTCGCGTGGCCTTTTCTAGATGGTATTTGGCCGCCAATCGCATTGCTCGAGGTGCTATAATGCCTTGGTCTTCTTTATGAACTGCATCGACGGAGTCCGGTTGCTAACCCATTGACATTCGCTCTCTCATCTCCTTGATACGGGCTATGGGAAGAGCCTTGGTGTCGACATCCGCAATGAGGTCCTTGCCCGGCTGGTACTTTAAGTCTCATAGTCCAGCCTGGAGCTTCCATCTAAGATGAGTAGCCCTTACCTTCAAGTGTTTTGTCTTCTATGCCCCCCCGTTGCACTGCTCGCAATAGAGACTGCCGCTGTGTTGTCACACTTGAGGTATTTGTGGACTTCCTTAATCATTTCTTCCACCAGGCAAGCTATGCTGTTACCAACCACAACTGCCTCTATGACCTCAATGAGCTCGGCTTCGGCAGTGGATAACGCTGGAAACGGTTGCTTGTAGCTCTTCCATGCCACCGGGGTGCCACCAAGTGTCGTGATGACACACCCATGGCTGTGTGTTCCTCCTGGCGCAAAGGATGCATCGCTCCCCGATTCTAGGATCATTTTGGAGTTCCTGTAATACCACAGTCCAAGGCATTGAGGTGCCTGATCAGCTGGTAGGCAGTCTGAATCGCCCAGGATGGCGTCCGACTTGTAGCTGAACAGATTCGGCTCACCACGTAGGCTATGTCTGGCCTCGTTTTGGTCGCTAGTCATAGCAACTCTCCCGCTAGCTGTTGAGCTTCTCGGATCAACGTGGCATGAGCGTTCAACTCATCCTCGGGTTCCTGAGAATCTTTCATGATCTGGGCACTGCACAAGTCCTCCGTGCCATGCCGTCGAACCACTTCCCGCAAGTAGGAACACTGGTTGGCAAAGTAATCCCCTTGTTCCGTTCTACTCAGCTCCATGCCGCAGTAGCGAACCGGCTCTTTTGCAGTCACCCAGGTTGGCTCTGAGGTCTCCCAGGTCTTCTGGAAGTATTGAATCCCCTTTTTGACCACCTCCTCAGATCCGAAGAGCATGATATCATCCACGTAGACCAAGGCCAGACCCTCGACCTTCGCCCCTTCTTGGCCATCCCGTCGCCTTACCAGCCACAGGTTCTCTTCAGCGAAGCTCTGCTGGTACTCGTAGGTCGTCTCCTCCACCATGAAGCTCATCTGACTGATCTCCACGTCACGGTAGTCGCCCCATAACTTAGGAGACTCCCTTAACCCATATAGGGCCTTCTCGACCAACCACATCTCACCTTCTTTGACCAGCCCCAAGCGAACCAGGAATTTTGGTGGAAGCATCAGGACCAACCGTTCCCGTCGTTCTGCAGGATGTGACCGACCTCCTTCCTCCTCCAGGGTTTCTCCCTCCTCCAGGGTTTCCATTTGACCCGATTGGTCGGTGCCAAGACACGGTTGTTGTCCTTCTTGGTGTCGACCATGAGCATCTTCTAGGGCCAGTGCCTTTCTTCGATTGCTTTCATCGAGGGTGCGAAGTGGAGCATTAAGAAAAGCAGTCTTGATATCCAGACTTGCAGCCCGCCATCCATTGGACGCTGCGACCGCCAGGGATGTCCTCAGGCATGTTGTGTCGGCTCCTCCTGCATAGAGTTGAGCAGCCTCGGATCGGTCTCCTGGTCCTCGCCCTGCACCCTTCAGGTAGTTTCCGCGCACCACCAGACGGCATTTCCGGCGACCATCCGGTGCCTTGACTGCATGGATTGCTTTTCCGGGTACCACTTCTACCTTTTCCCCATGTTCTCTTTGGTAGTAGGCAACTTCTGCTGGAGTCAATCGACGGATTGCCTTCTTTTCTTCCAAGGATCGGATCTCCTTGATGATCGCCTCCAACCAAAGTTCCTTGTCCTTGTAAACCTCTTCATTTGGCACAATGCGGGTCTGCAAGATCTCATCTTCCATCAACCTCTCTGTCGATGCGACCTGCTCCAACCGAAGGGCTGTCAGTCCCCTTGCCATGACCGGCATCTCTCTTGGTGGTGAAGCCAACATGTTCTTCTCCTCTTCATGAACGACCTGAAAGAGTCTCCTTCTCTCCTCTTCCCGTCGTAGGTCTTCAGCTCCTTGGATGCAGGCCAGTGGAGTCTTTTCACGAAGCCTCCATCTCAGTCGAATCGGGTCTTCCTGGACATGGACCTCCTCCAGCTCCAAATTCCTCTCATCCGGCTGCGGCTCTTTCACATCCCGAATCAGGTAGCTGACGACCTTAATCTTCTCCTTGTCGGTCAACACTGCATGCCCCTTCGAAACTTCCGGGGTGGGCATGAGGTAGGTGACCATCTCCGAAGTTGGCTCAAACGGACCACCCCTTTCCCATGCCCTTTTTCTTGTTGTGATGAGTTGGCCGAAGCGTGGAATGGTCTCCGTGATGTTCTCCCTCCTCCGCCTCTCCAGTTCAGTCACGTGCCGGGCTGCTGCAGGCCACCACTTTGTTGCCATATTTGAGGCGTGTAAGAGACGTCGTACCCGTTGCTTTATGGATGCGATCATCGCTTCTGCCCTTCCGTTGGATTGGTGCTCGTCCGGTGGGCTGAAGGTCTTTGAAATCCCCCGTTGTTGGCACCACCTCCGGAGTGGAAGGTTATCGAATTCCCTTCCGGAATCTGTGTGAATCCGAGCCACCGGATAGCCGTGCCGTCGAAGTTGACAATACAGTTCTTATACTCCAGCAAGGACTTCTGATGCGCTCTTCGATGCCAGTGGAAGGCATACGGACATTGTCACTATCTTGTAAACCTTTTGGTGTTCCTCAACTTCAGGTGGAGTTTTCGGCATCGGAATTGAGGATGATGGCTCTTCGGTCTTCTCTTCAACCCGAAGATCAGCCACTGCTTTAGGATCTTGTTGAGCATCCTCTCCTACTTCTTCTTCTGGTGACTCTGAGATCCTGTCCCCCTCCTCCAACTGCTTGATGTCTTCTTCCTCCGCCTCATCTGAAGTCGGTCTGTAGGAGAAGTCGTCCACCTCGGCAGGGGCTGGACCAGGATCATAGATCACGTCCCTCATGGACTCCTCCTGTTCCAGTCTTGGCCAGTCATGTTGGATCTCCATGTCCTCCTGTTCTTCCCAGGGCGCCTCCTCCAGAACCGGCCAAGTATATGCTCCGACCAGTAGGTACTTCTTCGGGTCCCCGTCAATGTCGGTTCCCAAAACGAAGGGGCCGGTCATGTCCAGAGCCAAGACACATGGCGAGGCAATCCCCTGCGACCGATGTGGTCTGTCCTTGGCTGCCGCTCGTTGACATACAGCGCAATCTCTTCGAAATGGAACATGTCCCTGAGCGAGGTGCTCTTGCCATGACAAGGCCTTCAAGGTGACTCTCTTCTTTTGGATGGTGCTGGTGATCTGCCGTGCAATCTCCCTCATCATTCCAGGTGCCCATCTTGCAAGATCAGAGCTCGACACTTGATGCTTGGCCTTCAGGAACGCTTTTGGTGGTCCTCGATCTTCGGGAACAGTGAAATCCATGTTCAAGGCCAGTGACGTTGGCTTGACTGCCATTCCTCCATAGGCTCCTTGGTTGAAGGTCACCAAGTCCAAGTTGAGGTGGTCTTTCATGACTCTCCATTCTTCTGTCCTCCAAAAAGAAGCTACATCTGGCATATGCTCCGGAGCTGCTGGCTGTTCCATCAGGAATCGTACCACTGGTTGCAGGTTGTTTTCCTTCTCTTGAGACAGCCGAGCATCTCTCCCGATCTTCGCCACAATGTAGAGGGTCACCATGCGAAACAGCAACAGGTCATCTAGGTGACACTTTGCCCTTTCCACCTCGTCAAGTTCATCAAGTCCCCATGGTTTTCCCAGCGACCTCGAAGGACCAGGCATTCCAGTGACTGGGTGGTGTCGAAGTTCACTGCGGGTTCGACAATTCGGCCCGCCAATCACTGCGTCTACCCAACCCAGCATCGCTATGCGTAGTAAAGCTGCATACATCGCATCATCCTTGGACATGTCATGCTGCTGGTCTCGTTGTATGTCCACCTCCAACAGCCGGGTTGTGTCACCACCAGCTTCCTTGAGAGCTCTCGTCAAGTCATAGCCCTCCTTCTTGCCAGCATATAAGTGAATCACCACCCCTTCATTTTTCCACCTCCTCCGAATCCTCCGATTGACCCCCAAAATTTCCAAATCCCTCGAAGGAGTATCAGCAAGTCTATCTCGGATCCGTTGAGGAATCTTGTCAAAGATGGGGCATTCGTCCACCACCCTTTCCATCCAGTCGACATCCGTCTGGGACTCCCCAAAGATGTAGCATCTCAGCGCTGTTCTTGATCGGGTTTCCTCAAGCTCCCGTATCAGCTCCAATGCTTCTTCATGGTCAAGTTGGGGGCATCCAGCTTCCACTCGAACTGTGATGTCTCCTTTCACTGGGTGGGTCAACACACAACGATCTTCTCCCCACTCGATCCGGCATCCAAGGTCCCGAACCAGTCGTCCAGCAGGAACAATCGGCTCCACATAGTGGCTCTGATGCACCAAGGTTTCGCCTTCAGTCATGCGGATGCTCTGGGTTCCCCCTGCTGCCAAGGTCACCTGGACTCGCCGATACCGTTGGATGTCTTCTCCTGGTAGTCGAGGCCTCAGGGCATGCGTGGCACCGGAATCCAGCAATCCATCACGTCCAGTCTGGACTCTGGCAACCTTCACAGCTCGAATCCCAGGTCCCTTCTTGTCCTTGGAGGCATTGAGCTTCTTCAGCGACTCAGTCAAGTCCATCGCACGCTCATCAGCATCTTCCCCGAGATTCATCCCCTTCAAGAGCTTCTGGGCTTCTTCCAAGACATTCTTGAGAGTATCGCTCCCAGCACCAGCCTGAACTTCTTGAAGACCTTCGGACCCACACGAAGAGGTTGCCTGTGGCGACAAGGAGGCGCCAGACTCACTTGGAACCGAAGGACTCGACTGCTTCTCATTCAGTCTTTGGATTCTGGGTTTTCCACCTCCCGCTCCTGAGTCTTCCCCTCCAGGCTTCTGCTTCTGGCCTTCCTTTCTTGGGCATTCATTCCTTAGCATAGTGCTGCGTGGCTCCACAGACATAGCACCTCTTGTCTCCAGGCTCTGCTTGATGCAGCCATTTGCACGACTGTCCCTTTCGGCATCCGGTCTCCGAGAGGAAGTAGCGGCACGGTCCCTTAGTGCCTTCTTTGCCCGTCTGCTGCCCATCCACCTTCTTGTCACTTGGTTGTATGGACTTCAGCTGCGTGGCTCCTCCAGGATTAGCCGTCTTCGCCGCAGTGGATTGTGGGCGCACCTTGTGCATGAGTTGTTCCATTTCAGCTAACATATGCTCAGCATATGTCCGAACTGTCTCCTCTGTGGGGATCGAATCCAGCTGCAAGGTGTTCTTGACCAATTGGCATCTGAATTGTAATTCAGGTTGCTGCGACAGGACCTTCTTGCTCAGTCTGTTGATGCCCCTGAGCAAGATCGTCGAGTCAGGGAGATTCAGATCTATGTCGGAAGCTCGGCGCAGCCAGCGCATCCACCTCCGTAGACCCTGACATGCCTCCAGGGGAGATCCTGCCTCCACCGGCTCCTCAAGTTGTCGCAAGATGATGGTCCGTTCATGTACACCACCTGGTTGATATAGAACCATCAGTTTGCTGACCAGTCGCAACGGCGTGAGTGAGCGGGTTGCCACAAGTTCCTCCTTCACCGTCGAGGGGACTGCCGTGAGCATCATGCTAATGGCTCGTTTCTCAACTCGTGTCCATTTCACCTTCTTCAACTCTGCCGACGGCTCAATGGTGAATGTTGTCCTCTGGATTGGTCTGAGCTGAATGTACTTGTTGTACCATTGACGAGCTTCTCCAACCACCAACTCCCACCACTGTCCCGAGGAGTCACTGAGGTCTGTCATGGCTGGCTCAATCACCGTCAATCAGTCCGCAAGATCGATGGGTGCCGTGTCCATAGGTTCTGGGAGCATCGGCAAGGTGATCGTCCCTGGCTTGACCGCCTCCGGACCCTCTTCCTTGTGCTCCTTCGCAACCAGGTAGTTCACCAGCTTGGCCATCGTGTCCATAATTCCACCAGCTTCACCTTCCATCGGAGCAGCTGCTGTCCCAGCCCCTCCTGTTCCCTTCTGGGCATTTGTCCCGCCCTTTCCAGTGCCATGCGATCTTGCCGTAGGCACCGTCGTCGTCGTTGATGGTCCCCTCGGATTCGTCGATGAGGTAGGTTTCCACCCCAGCCCCATGAAGCCTCTCCCATCAGGTCTGGGTCCTGCAGATCGCGATCTTTCACGAGCTGTCCTTCCCCTTGTGCTTCTCGGCGGCATAGGCGTAGTGTGCCCCATCATCGACTGCAGCTGTTCAAATTGCTGCATGGGGGTGAGCTCATACAGCTTTTTCCTCTCCTGTTCAGGACCGTCTAGTCGTCGGTGCCGATCAGGATCCTCTCGTTGTTCAGGTTGGCTCTCAGGAGTTCGAAATGCTTGGCCTTCGATCTCTTTCTGCAGAGCCTTCACCTGGATCTCGAAACCAATTCGTTGGTCCCTCAACTCATCCCGTAGATCTCGGTTTTCTTGTCGAAGGGCCTCAAACAAGGTCAACAGCTGTTGTTGCATGACCATGTTAGGGTCATATCCCAAGGATCCACCTTGCCCTCGTCCTTGTCCATGAGGTAGAGGTGTCATCATCATCATAGAAGTCTGCGCCTCGCTGCCCCCATCACCAGGACCTTGTACTCCTTGAGGTCCACGTTGTAGTGCCACCTGCAGCATCTGGTCATCGGGTTCATCTCCTTCCAGCAGACCATCTACTAGAGCCAGCTGTTCCTCTTGTTCTTCCGCTGGTTTCTCCTCCGGGATCTGCCTTGCTACTCCCGAACCATCTGCCACCATCTGAGGAGGCTCACCTCGTCGTACTCCAGGAGATGGTGTCCCTGTCGTCGCGCTCGTTTGTGGCGCCCTCAACTCTTCACCTTGCAAGAAAGCAGGCCTCTCTGGGAGCACCACCGGCTTTCCGCTCAGAACCAGGTCCTTGGTGTTGCCACTCCTGTTCTCGCCATAGAGGTGCGGTGCCTGCTTGCGAAGATCTTCTAGCCCTTGTAGTTGCTCCGGACTAAACAGCCTCGTGGGCCCAGGACCCAGTTCTTGAGGTGATCCTTGTGGCCCTTGGAGACCATCCTCCGAGCCTGCGGCCGCCACCTCTTCCTCTTCTTCTCCTGGGGCCCTCCGTCTGCGCCGCTGCTGGAGCGACATGGCGGCCAACTACCCGGCCGTCGGCGTGACAGTCCGAGGTGGTCTTACTACCGTCTAAAGCTTGGGCTCATAACCTGTTGGTCAGGTTTCGCCGGATTCTTTTTCCAGCGCTCGAACAAAAACGGCTTGAAACCGTCGGGGTCTGTTCTTTCGTGGAGTTATGCGTTCTGCAATATTAATATATTCTTATTTTTTTTGTATTATATTATTATTATTGTTATTATTTAAATATTGAAAATTTTTTGTTTTTGTATATTTAAATTTATTTTGAATATTAATATTTTATAATTTAATAATTATATAATATAAAATTAAAGGAAATTTAATAGATGCTTAATTATTATTTATTAGATTTCGTGGTAAGTATAGCAATTTGTGAATTTTTATATGTAGATTTCGTGGTAGGAGTAATGGGAATTTTTATGTATAGATTTTTCGGTAGGAATAATATAAAATGCGTTTTCGAGAGATAGGGGACGTACGAAATGATGAATTTGTTAATAGAATCGGTGATTTTGAATAGGCATTTTCGGATTATATTCGGTCGACCATTTATTATGATTAAATTTTCACTTATCTTTTGAAATCTACATATAGGCATTGCATTTTATGAATCTTTATGTGCAGATTTCGTATTAGGCACAATACTTTATGCACGTCTAGGTATATATCATGAAAGGCATAGTACTTTGTGAACCTTTAGGGGCAGATTTTATGTTAGGTATAGCACTTTGAGAACCTCTATGTGCAGATTTCGTGGCAGGCACAATACTTTGGGAACCTCCAGGTGCAGATTTCGT
>CAXAMN010023673.1:770069-781417 GCA_963970005.1 Durusdinium trenchii
TGCAGATTTCGTGGCAGGCACAGCACTTTGTGAACCTCCATGTGCAGATATTGTGGCAGGTGCAGCACTTTGTGAACCTCCATGTGCAGATTTCGTGGCAGGTGCAGTATTTTGTGAACCTCCATGTGCAGACTTCGTGGTAGGTGCAGCACTTTATGAACCTCCATGTGTAGATTTCGTAGCAGGCATAGCACTTTATGAACCTCCATGCATAGATTTCGTGGCAGGCACAGCTAGGATTACGACACGATTGCACGGAGGATTGTTGCCGCCCAATGGTGCTTTCGAACTCTTCGTAAGTGGCTCACCAGCACGGCACATCCACTGTCCACCAGGTTTAGATTATATAGACAATGTGTCCTTGCAACCGTTAGCTATGGTATTAATGAAATGGGAATCATTAGGAGAGGTCTCACAAGATTGGTCAACATGATCAACACATATCATAGAACCATGGCTAAATCCCCGATTTATTTGACTCATGAATCGACTCTGAGCTTTTTCATTCGATTTCACCTCCCACCACCATGGATCATGCTCCAAGAACAACAGGCACGCCTCAAGCAAGCTTTACAGAGGCGCAAAATCCGATTGTTGAGTGAAGCCATGACGGAATCCACACCTAATGCCTGGGTATTGACCCCAGATATATGGTCTAATGATCTCTCCATGCTCACAGACACACCTGTTGTCTCACAGTCCCAGGAAGTCGCTTGTCCTGAATGCCGACGCACCTTCAAGCAGGCCTGGGCCTTGAAACAACGCATGAGAACGTATCATGACACGCCATGTGAAACCGAAGATCTTTTTCAGCCTCTTAGGGATGCTTGGCAAGGTCGTCCAATTTGTTCCCATTGCGTTCGTTCCTTTGTCGATTTTTACAGACTTCGTTATCATATAAATAAGAGAGCGTATATGGCCTTCAATGTGGCGCAGGATTCGATCACATCCATTGCTGGTCGTGAAGATTTGAGGATATATCTACGATATAAATCCATTCCTGGATTGCTCCTCAATCAAGCCTTGATGGTTGAATTTGTTCAGCATTGTGCGTATTGCCATTCCCAAATTGCATCACGATCGATCCGCAAGCACTATGAAGATCAATATGCATATTTGGTTCCACTTACAGCTCAATACAAGGACCATGTCACAGGACTTGCAAACCTTGGCAGTGGCAGAGGTCGTTGCTACTTTTGTGATCGAGAGTGCCGTGACATTCGTGCACATGATTGTGGAGTTCTATTTCAATTGTCCGCCTTGTTAGGTCAGATTTTCCAGCCGGAATATTTTCCCATAATGCCAGTCATGATGAAACCCGTACGTGTTGGTCGAACAGACCCACAGCCGCAGCATCGATCGATCCCGGCCCCATTACAGGCAATTTCTCCAATTGCCCACCTAGGCCCGAACTTGTGACGGAATCTGAATGCAAAACCAGTGAATCGGGACAAACCAAACCAACCTTGTTTGCCTGCACCATTTGCCATAGTCAATTCTTGACGTCGGTTGGATTTGAGAAGCACATGCACTCGCACGCCACCTCAGCTGTCACAGACGATGTGACCAGTCAACGGGCCCTCAAGGCCCCCAGACTTGACACAGTGAATGCGGTCCTGGCCCGACCTGCTGGGGACATTCCTTGCCCACCCAAAAGCTTTCGTTTCCCGCTCTGTCAGGAACACATAGGTAGGAAGGGCTTGGCTGGACATCTCAGAAAGGATTATCAAATAGACAAGCCACCATTCTTCGACTTTCAGCCCAATCGTGACATGCACCCGGGTCGACTCGCATGCCTGCATTGCTCGAGCAGCTTCACTACCGAGGCTGCCATTCGACTTCATTACCAACGTGCCACGTGCCCGGCTTTATTCGTTGAATGGGTCCAAGATCAGCATTTTGGAACTGGTAGTACTCCCTTGAACTCGAATCCACAACCGGATCAGTCAGTGACCAATGAACAGATGCCCCCTTGTGAACCCGATCTGCAATGGAGGCCTCCGTTGATTCAGCCACGAACTGGGGACCCTCTGGGTCTCTGCATTCCGCTGGAAGCACCAGCATGGCACCCGACCATGGTGGCTAACATGTTTTTTTATCAGAGCACAACTTTGTCCTTGTCTGATACTCCGGTCTTTTGGCCTGAGCTTCGATTGAGATGGTACACCACCTTTAACTGGCCTCTTGCTCACATCCATCATTTGCCTCAGATTATTTTGCCTAATACACCGCATTTCCGGCTCTTGATTGCGTGCGCCACGGTGCACCCTATCTATTGGGCTTGGACCTCAGATTAGACCGAATTGCTTCATTTTGAACGATTGCAGTTTCATGATTCACCGGCCTTGCAACTCATGAGCTTCGAGATGTTATTTTTTGAGCTAGAGCACACGCTGGCCCAAGATTGGTTCCACTTATACAAAACACATGGATTGATGGATACCATGAAGGAAGAAAATCAATCGTTTGCAGACCTCATGGAGGCTTGTTCAGGGCACTTCAAACGGCCACGGCCATGAACAGAAGAGGAGGATTGGTCATCCGACCGGCACCGTCCACGGCCAGGAGTGAAGAAGCATTCGCGCTCCTTGGGTTCGGGCTCGGCAGACGACAGCTCCTTGCTGTCATATTGGCCAAATTGATCTTACGGCAGGAAGACCAGATCAACCAGATGAATTTGGACAGAACGTTTCTTTTCTTCATTCAGGCTGATAAGGGCTCGATATTGCCCAAATTCCTTCAGCTATCCAAAGATTGGCATGGTCAAAGGGAGAAAAGCCAGGTTACAGGTCCACTCCGACAGCTGATGTTTCAGGCGGCGTTCGAAGAGCTGGCCAATCGGGCCTCACAACTCCCGCTCGGTTCAAACGACAACGAATTGATTGTGGCCCTTCGCTCGAAACAACTGACCCCTTCGAACAGTTAGAACTACCTTCATTGGGACCATCACGAGAAGACCCTAAAGCCCACCTCAAAGGAACCAATCTCATCCGAAGAGGCTTCAAGGATGATTCAAAGGATTCACCAACTAGGTGGACAGCCGGACTTGATCCATCGGTTCTCGGCTTTGAAACCGCTTCAGGCCGACCTGTTGGTCAAGCAGACGACAATAGTGATTTCGTGGAGATTGGACCTTTCACTTCGCAGCCCAGCCTCTCAGGAGATCTTCGATCTGTTGACCAAGCTGGCAGCCAACGGATTGACGCAATTAATCCTCCTCAGATTGAGACCTTCGACTCTTCAGAGGTCACCTCTGGCCCAAGCAGTGGCCCAATGCCTGAAACGATGAGGCATGCGCTTCTGCAGATGGTTCTTGGCAATGAGGACAGCGATTGTTAAATGTCAATTCGGTCGTACTGGCTGAGCTATAGGGTTGCTGCATGGACAGCAATTTTGGGTGGCAAGCCTTGGATAGTTGGATCATACCCTTACAGAGGGTCCTTTGCCAGGATTCGAATGTGCAATGGCTCACGGACCAAATTGTGTTGGGAACATGCCTTGCTCCTTGATTTGCGGTTCACGAAAGGGGTGAGCAGCAAGACGCTGCTGAGTTCGCGGGTTGGTTGAGACAAGCCCTCCACCATGGAGTCAATCAAGATTTGACCAGTGCGTCTCGATGGGAAGCCAGACTAGAGTAATCCGTTGAGGACTTGGGTTTGACTTTTGCACCGATCGTCTTGCGGCAAGAAAAGTCACATTGCAGCAATTTGCAAGAATTGATTGAATTTTGGTCGAACCAGCCCCCTTTCCGATATGGATTGACTCAATGGATCACCAATGTTTGTTTGCAGGTGGATCGCTTTCCCACCATGGGAGTTCGATCCAAGTCCCAAGTGCAATGAAATAGACAAAAAATCTTCTCCCGATGTTTGTCCATGCCATTGGTTGCACCACACGCTGGTTGGAGTTCACGATCGTGGCAACCGTCCTTCACCGAGGTGATCTTCCCTCTTGCGGGCATTATCAAGGAATTTTGCACACAGGCGGAAGCCGCTTTTTGACAGATGCTCATAGGATTCCTGTCGCGAATCCCCACCTTCCTGAGATGGAGATTGATGCATATCTATTTTGGATTGTCGCCAAATCCGACCTGTCACCAGCCTTCGGAAAGATTGTTGAGCCTCGGAATCCTTTCATTCCGATTCGACCCGCATGATGCCGCCCAGGCAGCTGCTCGCGAAGCAGCCGATCGTTCGATGATTGCAAGCCCAACACGGGTTGAGAGCACTCAGCCGGCAGAGAATAGAAAGAATGGAGAAGGTTTAATGAGAATGCGGAGTTTGCAAATATATGAATTTATTAAAGATGATAATAAATATATTTATTTGGATAAAAAAAAGATTAATTAGATAATTCAAGATGAAGAATTGATTTAAATTTTTGTTATTTATTAGTAGATGCACCAAGCAATTCGGAAATAGAGGAATGGATGCGATTATTATTAACCGAAAGGTGAGGGTAAATCTATTATTATTATTAACCGAAAGGTGAGGGTAAATCTATTGTTGGACGATTTGGAAAGGATTCTAAGATTGGTAATTAACGGCGGAAAAGGTATCCGGATATATATATATATATATATCGATGTGTTGAAGTTTCGTACGAAATGCGCGAGATGTGGTTAAATCGCGCATTGGATTCGTGAATATATTAACGAAATAGGCGCAGAGCGGAAAAACCGCACGTCTTCCGATGATACCAATTCCGATGATGAATATTCTGTCTTTTAGATCACCCTGGGTCAATATTTAGCCAAGATAAGAATTAGAAGACCAAGATCGTTATATCCCTTTATTGGAATTACCACTAGCGGATCTATGGACATTATTGACATAGCGATACAAGGTGGGTTGATTGGTCTTCCAGCACTTCGTCGGTTGGAAGAATCATTGAGGAATTATGGATTAAAGGTGATATGGATGGGAAAGAAAATTTGAGCTAACGGCATCGGAGGGGACGCGAATGTTAAATTGTCCTCGGCGCCACTCTTGTATATTCTATTCGGTAACCTTATCCCCATTACGAATATCTTTTAAAAGATTAATATTTTAAAGAATCGTTATTTATTATAATTTATTACAAATTAAATCTCTCCATTATTAGATATTTATTATAATATTGTGTCCCCTTGCGAGATTTCACGTATTTCGCGGTTCATCTTTGTGGATGCTAAAATTCGTTGACGGTCAAAAGATTCTATTTATGTCTTGTATATTTCCAATATATATTCGATATATCGAGAATATATAATATGCGATTATCCTATTGTATTGTCCCATATTAATAAATCATCGGAATAAGAAATTGCAAATATTAGCAATGCTACCTATCAAAATTCTAAAAATCATTGCTAATAATAAGAATTATACCCTAGAAATCCAAAATCACAATACGAGAATCCATGCGATTAATATCAAATTTTTTTATATATTTCAATAAAATTATCGATATTTTTTTTTCAAAATTAAATTTAATCTATAAAATAATATTAAATCCTATAATATAAAAATTAATCATTAAATAAATTTAAAATAAAAAAATAATATATATATAATTAATTATTATTTATTTATACATTAATTTAAATAAATAAAAATATAATATACAATAAAAATAAATATAATAATAAAATATAAAAATAAATATAATTATATATTCAATTAAGAAATACATCAATTTTATATATCAATCATAGTTAATTTATTAAAAAACAAAATATCTAAATATATATATATATATTATATTATAATTAAATAGTATCGTTTCCCAATTATAAAAATAAAAGAAATATTTTAAGATAAATAAATCCATCTATGTTTATTAATTTAAATAATATAAATTAAAAAATAAAACTAAATAAATAAATTATCGGAATATAATATATCAAATTCTTATTTTATTGTTATTTATTATCAAGCATATAAATATATGAATATAATTGTATATATATATATACAAATTTCTATATATTTTCAATTTATTAAATTATCATAATATTATTTCTAAAATAATTAGTTATATATTTCATTATTGAAATTAAAATTAATATATTTAATATAAATATAATATAGCAAAATATATACGGCCCACCGTAGGAACCATTAAGGCCACTATTCACAGAGTTAGTCACTAATATCAGCGAACACTCGAAGATTTGGATCCATTGTTTCGTTTTATGATTTCTCATCTAAGACACCTAGCAATTCGGACCTGTGAGAGGCGCAGGGTCTCTTTCAATTCGATTCTTCGGACGCCAAGGCGCCAAGAAGCGCCACTTCGATGGCCTACTTCATTCTCTGGCTGTTGTGCTTCATGTTGAATGGATTGATCTTCCGGGGGTTCTTCCTTTGTTCTTCCTCATCCTTAGTCCCAGCCTCCGTTGCTAAAGCTTCGTCCTCTCGTAATCTTATCTAATCTTCAGTTTTGACGGGGGGGACCTTTCCTGGATCAGGCAGTTCAGGTTCCTCTCCTTCTGTCATCTCGCCCTCTTGTTTGGGCATTCTCTTGTCTCCGTCTGTTTCCTCTTCTTTCTTCCTTTCCTCTGTCTACTTTCTTTGGACCCTTCCTCATCCTCTCTGCTTCAGTCTCAACAAGCGGGTAATAAGTGACATGTAACACTATCAGCCACAAGCTGCAGAAATCGTGCAAGTTGTTAAATTCTGGTTACACTCTTACGATCCTGCACTACGTGATCGTTATATATAATTCGAATTATATACTCTGTCAAGTGCAATAATTTGATATGTGTATTATGTTAAAGAACGAGTGGCCAAACAATGAATCCTTTTTCGGGTAACTTCATTACAATCGACCTGGGAGAATCTTTGATTCTCGAATTGTTGATCATCTACTGTCAACTTGTCAACTCTGGTCAGAATCTTCAGATTGGCATTCATTCAGACCTTGCAACTCCCACCTGGGCCGGCGCAACATCCAAAGTACCCAGAGTTTTACCATCAAAATACCCGTATCCCACAAATCAGAAGCACAGCCGAGGGACTTTTGCTTTGGTACAGGCGTCAATGCTTTGAAGTTCTCCAGTTTCATGCACAGTTTGCTGCACATCTCTGGACACTTGTTGCCATTGGGTGGAAGGAATGCAGAGACCTGTACTCGGCGTGCTTCAAGGCGTCTCTTGCAATCATCCTGCAACATCAACCTGAGTTCAGCCGGTGGATTCCCTTGGCGCGGCAAGAAATGCACCTAGTATCTGGGGCACTTTCAAACACTAGTAGGTTGGAGGCCATTGCTGGTTGGAGGCCATCGCTAGTTTCTACAAAATTGGGATCCCCTGTGTGGGTCTGAAGTATGGGCCCGCGTCATACGGCACGAAACGATCCCATAATTCCAAAGTTCCCTTGTGTCAACATGAGTATTTCAATAATGGAGCTTTTTGTTCCGAACCATTCTTTGAATCGCACATGACTCGCCCGCAGTTATAAAGGCAAAGCATGGTGGTGTACCCAAATGGTATGGGCAGTAGGTCAAGCCTTGGGCCCCACAGCAATCCCCAAAAATGAGTTCCTGTTTATATACATGTCTTTTCTCTCTCCCTCTCTCTCAGTTAGGCAGCTTCATTTGGAGAGCGCCCTGGTGTCGTGCTGCCCCAGCGAAACTCAAGAGCTGGGCACGAACAGTGCCCCAATCCTTAAATGTGGCAAATCAAGGTGGGTCAAATAACCAGAAAATCGGCGCATGGGTACATGTCAGAATAGACATGTAAATGTACTGTAATAGAATAGGTAGCATATCAACGTCCGGACACAACCGCAAACATGGCATATGAGTGATAAGTGTGAGGAGATTCATCCCATTCTTGGAGATACAACAATATTGGGAAAAGGCCTACACTTGGTCATCCAATCGCTTGGTCCAGACCGGGTCAGCTCCACCACTCGCAGATCCCAGCATCTGTGGGTTGAACGAGGCGTCGCAAACTGGGCATGGAGCTTTCGTCGCTATCAGGTCGACGAAGAAAGCTCAAGTGAGCCTGTTCCACATCCAGCAACGGTGTGGTCGCATCCACCTGGAGGTCGGGGAAGATGTCTGGACCAAAGGAGATTGCGGGCGTTTCAGTCAAAGGCTACAGGGATACATTTGGACAACAGTGACGAACAAATGTATATATATATATTGTGCAAACGTTGTGCAGGTACCTATGGCATGCCACCCAAACTGAAGTGCATGACTCTCTATAAGTGCATGAAAGTGCCATGTTATGGCACGTTCAAAGCAAAGATATCTCATCAGTAAAAAGCTGTGGGCACCAGCAAAGTCATCTCCTCCACCTCCTTGCAAATCTGCAGAAGAGAGTTTGCAGAGACCTGCAGCTGGCTGACCATAGCCATGAACTGTACTCGAGTCGCGTCTCATTTTGTCATGCAAGTCGGTGTCCAACATCTATCAGCTTTGTGAATTGGAGACGGAGTCCAGCTAAAAACATGTCTGACTTGAGTATCCGCTGCCCAGCACGGACCTGCGAGACAGAAGAATCAGAGAGTGGCATGCTCCTCGCTGGCATCCATGACACCAAGAAACACCCACTGTAGAACTGTTGGAATCTCTGTAAACTGACTATCGATGATCACAAACAAGAGATGCCACACAGGGTCTCCGCTACCCTTGTAGACCGTATGTCCTGAGGTGCCTGTCAGGAAAACATGAAAACCATCTTCGGTATGGCCCTGTCATGTCATGTTCTCAGCAACGAAACACAATTGGTAGACAGCAACAAAGAGCAACACACGGGCGTGCATTAGAACAAACAGTCAACCCAAGACGACTGAAAGCCATTGGTGGAGGTTCTCTGCTTTTGGATCCTTTTGAGTACACACCCAAATGCAAGGGCCCAAGCAGTAGTGCAGGTGTTGCATATATAAGGAACTTGCAGGCCTTGAAGGACTGCAGCATTCCGACCGTTAAACCTCTGTAGAACTGTTCTCGAGGCCGTCAGTCGTGTCCTCAATCTTCTCTTTTCGGAATCTGCAGTGTGGGCAGGAGCCAATTCTCCATCAGCCCCAACGACCTTGGCATTTTGTATCTTCTGACTGCAAGTAGGGTCTCCGAGCAAATCTGAGCAGCGTGCTCAAGTTTTCATGCTCATCCCCTCAACTGACCACCATGGGTCACCATCTGTATATAGAGTTCTCATGAGGAATAGAAGAAGTATATGTAATAAGTGCGGGCTCTACAAGTCTGCTGAAAATGACAGTCGGCCTGGTAGTGTGGCCTGGTGCAGTGTGGCTACGGCTATTGGTCAAATCCAAGGACACGGGTTCCCCAGAATGAGCAAATCATTGCAGCAAATGTGAACCTACCACATTTGGGAGGCATTTGGTATTGACCCATCCTCATGTGAATATGGATTTTATCCCCCATCCTTGATCATCCTTGATCCCTCCAGTCTGATAGTTTCTCAAGGGGCCTCCAGTGGAGATCTTGAGTCGGAATCTTCTCGGAGTGCGAGCAAGTGATAAGTCTCTTCACCCAACATGTGCGGCACATGGAAGAGATCGACCCCAACCGGCGGGAACATGGAGGTTGACCCTGTTGAACGCTTCCTGGGTGGACGTTTCCTGGGCACGGCGCAGAAGTGGACCCACAAACAAATAGGAAGCATGGGATCTGCTGCAAACAAAGCACAACTACGGTATATAATCCTTATAGAAAAAACTGAAAAGGTTAAAAAGAAGGTGTGTGGGTCCCCTTAACAATGTTAAACGGCCCAGGGGCCCAAGCACCTCCTGTTTTAAAGTGAATGCAGATTCTGCTTGTTTCCGCTCTCAGGGGTGGTGAGGGGTTCGCCAGTAGTAACTACAAGTTTAATGGTGAGTTGGGAAGCTAACATTGCCTATTTCTGGTGTTCGTGCCGAAACCATGCCTTTTTGCTCGAGCTGCAAGGGACCACACCCCTTGAACAAACCATCATCTAGGACACGTTGCGGCTGATCTTTGTGCTGCTACTCCCTTTCCCGGATTATCCTGCCTTCATCTGCTTTCCACAGTCACGCTTTTGGGGGGTCGTTGGTGGATTGGGCCCATTGGGCTGCGCCCGAGCTTCAACGACACTCGCAAGCATGGAGGAGCGCTGAGGCCAGAGGCATTTGATTGCTCCGACATGAAGCCTTTGGGCAAACAAATTGGCATGCATGGCCCAAATCTGTCAATTATGTTTCAACATGCTGAATCTTCTGAGACTGGTCCTCAACAAGTCAACTGGACCACACACTGTGGAACAAAAAAACATGGTTTTCGCTCTACCGACCCGCTCTACCGACCTCAGCAAAAATGCCGCAGTTGGAAAATAACTTAATATTCCAACAGGCGATGGCACCCACCCGGACGCACAAACAGTTCTTAATGGCTGACTTGGTCGTTTGGGTGAGCATTGATTGGCGCTGAAACTACTACCTATGCAAAAAAAACTGACAAAACAGGCGAAACCAACATCTAGACTCTAGACCTGACAAATCGGCACAACGACATATTTGTGACTTAACAAAAAAGACTGAAATTTATCGCTTGGAGACTTCGAAAACGTTCGCGCTCATCCTCCACCAACAATTCCTCGAACCTCTTGTCGCAGAAGTTAGAGTCCGAGGTCATCAGCAACGTCCTGAGTGGTTCAGGGCCAATTGTCACACCGCTACACCATGGATACATTGAAAAATAAAGGAAAAGGGACGGCAAGGGCACCCTTTAATCCGCCGACCCTGGCTTAGCCGTGCCTAGCGCCTGGGGCACCGCAGGGCGCAACGTTCGCCTTGTCCATTCAACGCCTCTGGCTGTGGCATTTGCACGCAGCAGAACATGGGCGATTGCCTTCAGGCCTTTTCCCACCTTGTTTTTACTGGGTGTGGCAGCTGTCGTCTGGCACCTTCTCCGGCGACATTTGCGCGCAAAGCAACATACGGGCCAGCTTTCGAAGCTGCCGTCTGGCACCCCCTCCCCAGAAAGCGACGTTAGACAAGGGCAGCGTTCGCTCCAGGGTGTTTCGGTGCAGGCTCGACTACCGGCTTCTATGGGGTTCAGAAAGCGACGTACAGGGCTAGGGTGTTTCTGTGTGGCGAGACTGAGGCTTTGTTGTTGCTTCAGGGCCGTGCCAGACAGGCTGGATGGAAAGACAAGTCTTGGGAAGGAAGAAAGACCAAACATCTTGACAGTTCGCAACTGCAGCCTCCCGCGCTCGTCCTTTCCAACACCCAAAACATACCAAGATTCCAGGGAGCGCAAGTCATTCCCGAATGGGCCACTCTTTTTCTCACATTGGTGCAAATCACCAGGATTATGTTCACAAAAATTAGACTTCACTGTTCCTCGGTCTTTTCAGCGGACATGGTGTCTCATGT
>CAXAMN010023673.1:781427-792040 GCA_963970005.1 Durusdinium trenchii
AGCTGATGCCACTACGCCGGTTTTCAAGCACCCTGGTATATTTCCAAAAGCATCTTTTCCAAAGGTAGCTTCCAAAAGAAAAAAGATGTTCACCAGATATTGCTCAACCCAGTATTTTAGTAGGAAACATAATTGTAGTGAAGTTTGGCCGTCAAAGCATAAGCTAGTCCATCGCACAGCCGTCGGGGATAAGGCTGGGCGATCTCTGTCCAATGTCTGCCATGGGGCCCCTTTCCAGTGAGGTGGAAATGTGGCTTGCGTGTAACACTGCATACAGACTGACCCTGACACTGCAAGTTTACACGATGCAAGTCATCGAACTCGATGTTGCCACAAACAAATCGTGTGTGCTTTTTCCAAATAGTGCCGAACTGACAAAAATCAGAATATATGTTGTGGACATGTTGTTGTCTGCAAATACTCTGAAGAAAAGGAAGGTGCCAACACTTTGAGGAAGCTGGATTCTCGAGTATCCATGGGATGCCAAATCTGTCCAGCGTCCGGATCAAGGCAAAACACGATTTGAAGCAAGCATTGCCCAACTGTATCTTTTCCGTCTCAGCTGTGGTCAAAAACTCAGACGAAATTCCCCATGGCTGGTTCCGTGTTCGAATCACCTTGATTCGATCGCGGGCCACTGAAAAAGAACTGCACGGTGGAGCCATCATCATTGCTAACACCTTGCCACTTCTAATGTCACATTTCAAGCGGTAAAGGACGTTCCGACTGGTGAGGTCACACTGGTGTCCCAGTCGAATGTCCCACTGCCGACTCACAAAACCAATTCTCTCACAAGCCAAAGCGACGCCTCCGCGTCCAGAGAAAACATCCGCTACATAGCAGCCTTTCTGGTTTCTCCTAGGCGGTTTGAACTTGGACACTTCTTTCGGCCAGTCATGATGTCGTCGAACGCCGCCTCGCACGCTTGCGAGTACTCCTTGGTCTTGGTAGGGATCTGCTCCCAGGTTCGAGCCAGCCTTGCCGCCTTCTCGTAGCGAACGACTGACTTGTTGCT
Source organism: Durusdinium trenchii (assembly GCA_963970005.1). Classification (NCBI taxonomy): domain Eukaryota; class Dinophyceae; order Suessiales; family Symbiodiniaceae; genus Durusdinium; species Durusdinium trenchii. The sequence goes on from CAXAMN010023673.1 coordinate 782,443, forward strand.
CTTCCATTGCCCCCGCTTTTGAACCTCCAGCTGTGACCGGTACTTGCGGCTCCGGTCGATGGATGGGCCGCTGTGCCGGGAGTGGTATGGCTCCAGGGGGATGTCCATCTTCTTGGCGCACCTCTTGAACACTGCCAGGTATTGGCTGTAGTCGAAGTCCCACAGGCGAGCACTGCTGGCTCCCTTCTTCAAGGACTTCAGAACATTGGTGACCCAGCAGTTTGTATAGGGAGAGTCTAACAGGACACTGACGTCGTAGTCTCCTGTCTTTGAGGCTTGTTGCAATTCCTCGGGGCTCAAGAGGAGACTCCAGCTGCCCGTCACTCCGGTGGCAGGCGGGATCAGGCTGAACCTCCTCAATCTCAAAAGCTCCGAGGGTCGACTGTATGTAGACAGGGCCAACATGACGAAAACAGCCATCTTGGGAAAGCCAGCCTCCATCATCAAACATGCTACCCCGCACCAAATGGCCAAAGGATAAGGAACCCTGGACCTTCCGGGGCAGAGGCGTCTCCACCCTTTGAGGCAGCGAAGTGCACGAGGAATCCTCTTTACTCCAGCTTTGCTGTATTGAGGGTGATGATGCAGCCAACTGGCAATGAGCCTGTCGCCCACAAAGGCTTGGTGGCCCCCCAGATAACACAGGTTCATGTATTGCACCATCAACTTGTCGACTGTCTCTGCCTTGCTGACGTCCAGGCCTCGACATTGGGCATAGTCGAGGAAGGCCTGCATCTCCTTCTGGTACATCTTCTCTGACGCAGCTCCAATTGCCTTTCTTTCTAACAAGGTCAGCTCGCTCTTGCCCCTGCCCGCGATGAGGAAGTCCACATACTTTCTTCTCCGGTGGCGGGCCCGAGAGTGTAGGTTCTTTCGTCTCTTCTGCACCAGTTCGAAATCGCTGCTGCTGTCTGAACTGCTCGAGACTGAGCCGCTGTCTCGAACCGCCACAGGCTCGTCGCCAGGATTCTCGAGAGTGGGCACCGCGCCTAGACTCCCTTTGGTTGTCAGAAACTCTTCGGTCTCCGCTGGTTTCAAAGCAGGAACCTTCTTGTCCTTGCAACTGTTCACGGTCAACTTCCCCGGTTTGAGCCGGGCCTCCACTCTGGCCGCCTTTGAAGGCGGTTGTCCCGCTGGAGGCGGGAGGCACCGACTCTGCTTTGGCGCCATGGGCGATGCACGCTGTCAGCAACTTTGAAGGCTCATCAGTTCCAAACCGTGAGGGCTCGTCTGCACTGTTCAGTTCACTGGGTATCCATCTAAAACTAGGTTGAATGCCCCGACCAATACAATATGCATTGAACAGCCTCACTTGTTTGAGTAAACCAAATTGACGGCTGCGACTCCGTTCAAAGGCCAAAGTAACCGACATGTTGTCAAGGAGAAAAAGCTGTCGTATTTGTGACCCAAACCGACTCAATGCGACACGCCTCAACGCCTTTACGGCTGCCCTGGCCTCCAAGGTGAGGATGCCCTTATTGAACCGCCAGCGTCCCCAAAGCTTGGGCTGCCATCTGTCTTTCCTAAGCAAACGGGCCGGCGCCTCTTCAAAGTTCTGGTCGATCTGCCAACCACTCAAGTTGAGATAGTCTTCAGACGAAAGCTCACCTGTTTTCCAACAACCTGTAACCTCGTCCTTTACGAACCCTGCCGAAGTTAGAGATGACTCGCGGGCAGAGTGCCCCTCGCATCTCCTAAACCGGCTACGCTCCTTCTGTCTCCCAACCCTGGCCACATCTTCGAGACTCCAAAAAGAAGTGCACACTCCATAACCCGTGTTGCTGGCATCGCTGCTGCAAACTAAGGGATTCCAAGGCCGCCACCAATCCGACCGCAGGAAGATCATCAGTCCTGCGAAGGCTGTCAGTTCGGCCCGCACTGAATCCCAAATCACGCTGTTCTCAAAATAATGTGCCTTGATAAATTTGTAGCTACTGTGAAAAACGGACAGCAACATTCTGTTGTTCAGGGCACAAAAGGTGGCGTGCCCCACTACCACCTCTAGCATCTGTCCCGTCACACGCTTCTTATTGAGTAACCCTCGAATGCTCTGTCGAACTCTGTGAAAGCGCTCAGGTGTGATTTTTGAACAAAGATTGTTTCCGTCCAAAATAGTCCCTAGCGCCCGTGTCTCACTGCTGTGCACCTCTCCTGGGTGAAGCAACAAGCCCCGCCCTCCAAAGTGCTCGTCCAACTCCTGGAGGGCGGTTGCAACGACCGCTTTGTGAGGCGACAGGACTCCAAGGTTGTCGACGTAGACATAATGTCTTGTAGTGGACTCTGCTTCTTTCAAACACTTCGAACTTTTGAAGACGACTGGTTTGCCTTTGTCAGTGATCAATGTCGAATCCCCCAAACTGCGAGTCAAAGCGCACTGATGTTCGTTGATCTGTTGGCAAAAATAAAGACTCCATGAAAACCCCATGCACAAGCTGCCAGGCATGGGATAAATGAGGTCATTGCTACCCAACTTAACCCCTTCCAAATACTTGCCGGCCAAACCCACCCAGTGAGCTCGAATGGGCTTCAAGCAGAAGTACTCACTTAGCCACCTCGGTTGTTTGAGCCTGTGGAAGCAGTCCTTCACATCCGAAAGGCCCACGTGAAGCTCCATGGTTCTAAGCTCCTCCAGAAACTCGGGGCTTCCAGGCTTGGCGTCAGAGGACACTTCACATTCAATTCGGCTGAACCCTTCACTTGAACAAAGCTCAACTCCCGGAGGGTCTCGAAAAAGGGCATTTGCGGATCTGGCATCAACAATTAAACGAATCTTCTTCTTGTCACTCTTGTGCACAAAAAACACGCCAACTTCGTTTTTGGGTTTCTGAGTATACTGCAAAAGTCCTATGTCGTCCAGACGTTGAATGAACTCCCGGTAGCATCGTTTGTTGTTTGCCAAAACAGGATCCCAATAGGGGCGGGGAGACTCAAAAACTTCTCCCTCCCTAAGCATGAGCTCTTCACCCAACAAATATCGACGGGCATCTTTGGGCAGCAAGTCCTTGGCCTCTGGAAGGTCATGGAGTGAAGCTGGTAGAGAGATGCGCTCGAGACTGTAGGGGGCTAAAGCAACAGGGATCTCGGGCTGGTTGTACTCCGATTTTCCCTTGAGCAGCTCTCGCAAGGCTGCCTCTGGAGTTGGAACATATCCCAAGGTGCCTATGTTTCCAGCGTCCTTGGAAAGTTCGCGAATTCGTTGGAGAACCTCAACTTGTAAGGGGTCAGGCTCACCATCTGTGCCATGCAAAAAATCATAGCCAGCCAACCAATTCAAGGCCATCACGGCCTCACGCACTGTCTCCTCTCCTCTGCTTCTCCTATCACTCCTCTGCTGTGAGCGGCGACTGGCGCCGTGCCATCTGCTGTGAAGTGAAGGCACTGGCAAAGGAAAAAGATCTCTCTTGCCTACGGCTGGATCTGGCTTCATGCCTCCTACTGCTGCCAGCCCTATGGAATCCCCCTTGGAGGCATCAGGAGGATTCCAAGGCCCACTCATCATTGGTTCTCCGGCGGAGGGAGCTGCTTGGCCTTAGCCTTGCGCTTAGGCTTAGCGGCTCCTCCGCCTGCAGGAAGGCTGCCCTCAGCGACGGCAGCGGCAGCGGCTTCTTCAACGGGCGCTTGCAACTTCTTGAACTCTCTCATCTTCGTTCTGGCAGCTGCAAGCTCGACCTCCTCCTTCTCCTTCTTAGCTGCCCATGAGCGGAGGGTCGGCGACACCAAGTCCTCCGGCCCCTGGTAGCCTGACATGATCTTGGCGGCGCCCCAATCGGGTGAAGATGCTGAACCACTGTTGTATGCATCAACAATGCTCTGAATGCGACGACACAGTGTCTCAAAGCAAGCCAGGCTTCCCAAATTCAACTGATCGTAGCAGCCAGCTTGCTCGAAACATTCGAGCAGGGCCCTCATCTCATGCATCACCCGGTCATTGTCGTGAACTCCCTTGTGACGAGCCCACACCAGTAGCCATTGTTTTGGGCTGCCCCCATTCTTCAACATGTACTTCATGAGGTGGACAACGGACTGAGGACCCTCCAGCGGCCAATCGGAGTAGGAGTATTCTCGAGTGTCCTTGGTGGCCTCACGCCAGGAGCGATAACGTTCGCCCTGGTCATCATAGAAGACACTCAAAGTCCGAGCATCCTCTGAGGCCTCTTCTGCCTCTTCTGCCTCATTTCTCTTGCCACCACCTCCTCCGATGTGGACGGATTGTCCTCTCAGCTCCAAACGACTACGCACCAACTTTTCTCGCTCCTCGATGAAGCCTGGCACCTCTTCCACCTTCATCAACTTCACTGTTGTCCATCCCGAGTCTCCTAAGATGGCCCCATGGTTTGAGTCCAGCATGACTCCACGGCTTAATCCAGAAAAGACTTCCTTCCCCAAATCAAAATCAGGGGAGTCATGAGAGGCCACCCACATGAACCCTTCTGCTGGTGTCTCGAGCCCAGATTTTGGGTGGCCCGCTGGCACCTCCGAGGCTTTGGCCGGTTCGGTGATAACTCCACCATCGCGTCTGCGAATCCTCCGAGGCACCAACAGGCGTCCCAAATATGCGCTCGCCTCAACTTCCTTTCCTGACATATCTATGGCTTTTCGGGGCATCCATGAAAACTCCCCGCTTCCCAACTCACCTAGCTCTGTCAATGCTTCTTCAACATGCTTCTTGAAGGCACTGTCATCCGGGTAGGAAGAAAAGCGGTAGATGGGGAGAGGCACTCGAGAGTAATAGCTGAAGTCAATGCCTTTTACCTTGAAACTGACTGGCCCGTCATCGGCAACCCCTGACCAGTCCTCCTGATAGAGATCACCGTCAGGCGTGAGGATGTACCACACTGTGCCTGAAACCCTCCAGATCATCAAACGCTCGTGGTAAACTGAGTCATCAGCAAACCACACAATAGCCCGCTGTCCTGGATGGCACTTGGACAACACCTCCTCCGCGTCGCCTCGGACTAACAAATGACTCATCTCCCTCAGCAGCCTGCCCTCTTGAGGAACTCAGCCGACACACTGAAAAGACCACGCTTGCGAGAAGGACTCCAACCACCAATCCCAACGACAAGTCTAACGTCCTCGAATGACCTGGACTGCAAAGGCACTGGCACGAGCAGGTCTGATTCACCAGGGATGGGCCTTGATCTTGAAGCCTCGGTTCCTTAGGGATGGACCGATATCCCACCTCAGCCAGCCTGGCCAGCCACAGAATGGCCAGTGCTGAGGGTTTCATGCGGGGCCCCCCTGGATCACCCTTTTGACTTGAGCACCGCATCAACGTCATTTCAAAATTCGATACACAAATCAGTCTTCATGTGCGATCACTTCCAGTCGGCTGCTGCGCCAATTGGAAGATTGAACCCCGCCAAAGGTCTACCACTCTACCACACAATGCAGCAAAGAGTCTGCAAGCAGCCGGCCTTCCCCGATACTCGTAATTGGCTGTCCAGCAGAACTTCGCCATCGCACACCCCACGCAGCACCCTTAGATGCCCAACAAGCACAAGCTATATCAAGCTATACATGTGTCTACCCACAACATGGTAATCACATGGTTACCATCCAAACTTCAATCTTGTCACGATGAATTCACCACAGCCTGGCCAACTGGCCCGAATCTGCCTTGAACCTTTCCGCGCACAATGCACGGCTGAATCTTCGGGAAACCTTCGGAAGCTCAGGATCATGGACTCCGAATTCGTGAGCAGCGCAATCCGCGAGCGATTGTGGAATTCCATCAAGCCCGCTAGAACCATGATGAAAGCTAAGACCTGACCGCTGTCGGCGAGCGACAGAGTTTCACTGTTTCTCATGAGTCTCCTTTCCTCCAGGTAAACCTTGCTCATTGATGCACATTGTACCTTTATTGGACTTGGTTTCGCTGACAAGGCACTGTAAGCTGATGAAGACAGGAGATATGTACAGAAGCAGGATCACGCTTCCAAGCATTCCATGTTTCCAGGAGGCTCAACAAAGACTGTGCCGGAACTCCGATTTGGAAATCCGCAAAAAACGTGGCGACAGCAAAACGCACAGAAATGGTGACACTGGAGAGGATGAGTGCATTTTGACAATCGCCAGGGTTCCCATGGACCCAAAGCCCAACCATCAAATACATCACCTGGGGGCATCTCCGGACTAAATCCACGGAGGCAAAAACAAATCTATTATACAAAGACAATCTATGCTGTAAAGAAAGTCCTTGAAAAGACGTTGAGAAACTTATATAGACCAAGTATGACTAAGTGCTACAGAATGAAAAACACTTTCAAATGCCAAGTTGCAAGAACAAAAAGCCTACACCTCACGCGATTCAGCTGCAAGATGCCGGAACTGATTATCAGATGCATAACCCATGCAGACATTGAAATCGCAAAGGGCCAGCGTGAGTGTGCGTTTTGATTCCATTGCAAGTGCAGCATCTGACCGAAAGTACAAATGGCCGCGATGTGCATGCAAGCCCTGGAGGAGGAGCGATACTGTTTAATACGCGCATCCCACAAGGCACGGTCCAAATGTTCGTTGGACTTGTGTCCATCCAGCCCATCCCACAGGGCAGAGGCAACACGGCGCAGGATGGAAATGACTTCCTGAAATCCGCATGCCCAAGCTCCGGATGGGTTCGTGTTGGTGTTCGATGGTGGTTACATACTACTACGACAATTGGTGAAGGGAGATGTAGGGTTCCATCGGTATTCGTTGCCATGGGATCTTTTGAAAGTTCAGTCCTGTGAACACCAACTTCCCACGTTTTGAAACCTACAGTGAACATGATGTCGGTCTTAAACGGAATAATGTGTGTTCAAGAATCAAACAAGCAAATACTTGCTCCCTAGCGGCAGCTGGGCAATGTCAACGGCTCTCAATCTATGGAAAAATGTATACTCAGTGCCCAACGAGCCAGAACCAACGTACGATATATAAATATTAGATAAATAAATAAATATATATATTTTTTTAATATTATTGTATTATAATGACATGCGTGAGTGGACAACAAAACCTCAAAGCCTGCGGAATTAATTAGTAAAGCTAGGGACTCTACATATAAAAAAAGCTTGCTGAGCAAATGGAGTTGTCAAAACCAAAAATGCAGCAATGAGTCATGAGCAAAGCCGCTCCTGTGGTCATAAGCATTCCAGACATATCCATGGTCGGGTCACAGCTACTTGCTTGAGCCGTACCCAACCCTGAAGCAGGGCCTGGTTTTTCAAGGAGATCTTGTTCAGTCAGACAACATCAAAAAACACACAAGACACTGGTGAAGCCTTGCAGCGCCAAAGGTCAAAACATGTCAAAACAGTTTGTCAACTCCAACTTGCGGTCACGGGCCTAGGGAATACGAGTGAACAAAAGTGTGAAATGGAAAATGGGCTGTACACTACAAACGCGGGAAATGCATCTGAAAAGGTGTCTAGTTAGTTATACTATACAATGAGGAAAACTAGGAACTGAGATCTTAAATGGCGTGTCTTCCAAAGTGCGAAACGAACCAAGTTATGTACAATGTATATATCACATAGTGCCGCAAAAGCTTGATATTTTGTGTCGTCACTGTGGGATCGAGGGTGCGGAACATCAACAGGCTGGCCTGAGTATGTTATGGTGCAAAATTATTGAGACTCTTGCTCCGCAAGCACCACTAAGTTGTCTCAGGCTTCTTTGGCGATAGGAGCATGATCCACGAATTTTGAGAGCGATTGTATGATGGTACAGAAGGTCTTACTTGAAGCTCAGGGGACGGTTTGGGAGGCGGTTGCAAAGCTGCTTGAGCTGAGAAATAATCCCAGGTCTGCGATTCTCAATATTATCTTGACCAATCCAAACAGGGAGTCTAAACGGTTTGTCGAAAGTCTAGCTACACCTGTCAGAGTGCAAGCAAGTCTGGCCAACAAACTGGCGATACAATTCGCCAAATAAGCTAGAACCTTTTGACTATATCGAAGTGATTCGAAGTGTATTCTTGAAAAAGTATCAAACATAATTCATCATTATGTATTATTTTTGACATAAATCATCTTCATTGTCTCGAAATGTATCCCATCTTGCGGCAAATGGATTGTACCATTGATGACAGGTTGTGGCAAAAGCCTCCCTGCTCCTGGATGATGTCTTCTACCTTGCGCAGAGCGATCTTTCCCTGTTGTGGTGACATCCTCAACAAACTTGCCCTAGCACGCTCATCAACCTCCATCTCTACCATGTTCTGCAACTGGGACAGCTGCTGCTTGAGCTCTTCCTGTTCCTCTTCTTCGGTTTTGACCATGGAAGACCCCTTGCCAACTTCATCTCTGGTGCCAGACTCCTCCTGAGTCTCGCGTTCTCCGTCGGGCTCATAAAGCTTCTTGTAGAGATCTTGGAGGAGGGTTTCTAATGATGTGGCTGAGGTTCCTGTGGTTCCAGGCGATCCTGCCCTGGTGCTGGCATTTGACACGGACACAAAGGGTGTGGTAGTCTCACCATAGTGCATGGCAGTTGGACTGTCCTCCTGAAAGCGTCGAACCAATTGTTCCACCTCTGAGCGTGGTACAGCATACATCTCTAGGATTTGCTGCTTAGCGCGCACCTCGATCTGCCTCATCTGGCGCTCGGTCTCATAAAGGTGCATGAGCCTCTGGTTTTCGGCTTGGAGTTTCGCCATCTTGGCTTCCATCTCATGCAAGTTGCCTTTTGATGTAGTTGTTTGCGAAGTCTCCAAACTCTCCTGGTTGGTGTTTGTGTTTGCCATTGGCACTCCACCAACCATGCCGGGGAACTGAACAAAGAAAGCCACATTGCCACAAAATTGCTCTCCTGTTGTGTAGTCGGTTGCATCCGTGCCCCAGTTCCACTGCTCTTGCCATTGTGGATACACACCCATGTAGCCTGAGTTGTCATAACCCGTGTACATCTCCTGCATGTCCGTGGACGCCATGGCTATGGCTTGGCCTTGACACAGGATTAGGTTTTAGCGCCCTTTTGCCATGTATCGGTCATTGACATCTTGGATTTCTCATGATGATTGATGTTCCGTTCCAACCTAATATATATATATATATTCTTTTTGACCCAAGGCTGGTGCGAGGTTTTCATAGTACAAGTGGAACTTTGACCTACATGACCAGAAACAGTGCGTTCAACCTTTGCCCCAGCACTAAGCACTATATACTCTGCAACAAGTTCTAGAGTCCTAAGTTAGAGTTGTGCTCCAGCAACTGACAGGGCCAAGCGCATGATCGCTGAATTTCAATAGGCAATAAGTTCAAAGCAAAGCTGGTCACCCAAAAATGGAAACCAATTCGACCTAAGCATCTCCACAACAGTTGGATGTATCTAAAATATGTTCAAGTCTTGTCACCAGTGGTGTATACTTGGAAAGTCTATCAGCCGCTTGCCTTTCTTCAAGTGCTGACCGCACTAGTGCTCATGCCCAGCGTAGGCAAGTAATATATATATATATATTACTATATATATATATATACTACTATATTGTATATGTATATTACTATATATACACTACTATATATGTATATTATTATTGTGATTGACACAAAGGTAGCAACAAAAGATCCTCTTTCCCTCGCACAGCCGCGTGCGTTTTCCACTCACAGCTCACCTGAAG
>CAXAMN010023673.1:800285-811919 GCA_963970005.1 Durusdinium trenchii
CATCCCTGCTCCTAGTAGTGTCCTTTGCTCCTAGTAGTAAGGCCAGGAGCCCCTAGTAGCGTCCTATTTCATGTTTGCTAAGGATTCATGACGGCATCCGTGTGGGTTGCTTCTCTCCTGCTTAGTGTGCTGCGGGGATGGTAATCGCGATACTCGGAATGCTCGAATCACCTGCAAGGTGTAAGCAGCATCTTTTTTACACAGCATCTAATTACAGGAGTCTGTAAGTCAATATCAATAGCAACAATAACAACAAGTCGAACATCTCAAAGCGTTTCGGAAGCCAAGGGTGCAACCATGCTGGAGCTGATACTCACTCCATAAGGTGTATCTATCGATACCCCCTACAAAAGCAACGGTGCTCGCACTGTCACTGTTGGATCTTTTTTGTTTGAGAAGGATACAAGATGATACAAGAACAATACCCTTGGGACATGGAAAAAAACACATACTGAGAATGGAAACCAGCATGCAGGACCTTTCTGATGCAAATGATGTCGCTGCGATTACAACTTGCATCTTCTGCATCACCGACTCACATACAATTGCCTCCACCAAAGACTATAAACACAATTAAGATTCCAGCGTTCACTGGCAGTTGGAGCCGTCTCCCCCCCACACTCCTTACATACTCACTTTGCTCGCAGAAAGTAACTTCAGCCTCTTCCGGCTGGCTTTCACTATCATGAACGATATCTAGAAGCCTATGTGTATATGTACATGTATTATATAGAGAAATGATTCAAAATGGACGGAGCACGCAAGATTCTAGCAAGTGTGAACCTTGTACCGGCTTTTGTACCAGAATGCAAAGTCTGAGGTACTAGAGTAGCAACGCCCCATGGAAGTTGTCCCTTCAGTCTTGTTCCTTGTGATTTTCCTATACAACTTGCATTTCATCTCTCCTACTTCAAATTGACTTTCTATATCAAACCCTCTCTGCACACCTCAAGCGGCACAGCTGCACATCTCACATTCGTACATGCACAGTTGTATTCACTTGTGATACACCCATTGCAAACATACTCTCAACGACTTGTCGTCGATGGTTGCATTGTGACTGGTTTTCCCTCAGGAAGGTGTCAGACCCCCCCATCAAAGAACAACAGCAGCGGTCTAAAACCTTGCAACCAAAACCCTGCAATTCAATGCCATGTCAAGCTCTCAAAGTGAATTCAACCATGTTTGAAGCTCGCCTCCACAAGGTCTAGAATGATCAAGGACATAGACGTAGGTCTACAATGAATTTGTGACCATGGTAGACCTTTGCCCTGGAGGGTCACCAACTCCATATCCTAATAGTTGAGGGCATGCGCAAACTCGAGCTGTTTATGTAAGTGGATATTTGTTCTTTCTCATAAGGATTGCAAGAATAAATGCCGTCAACATCAACTTGCTGTTGTAGTCACTGAGAATGACATCAAGTATGCACAGAAGGGCTCATGTGAAAACTGACAAAATATTCACACCGCTTCGCGGCGAAGCCGCCCGCACGGATACTTGTGCTCTCTGAGCCGGGAAAGAACGCAGCAGGGCTCAAAGCGTCAGAAGAAGTGAGGAAAACACCGTCATGCAAACAACGAGGTGCAAAAGTGGAACGCAAGGGTACGTGCAAGGAAGAAAGATCGAGTCTGCATTAGTTCAGCAGCATTTGGGGTGCCAGTACTGGTTCCATTCGGACAGCATAACTCACATAATCAATGGTTTTCTCGCTTCTCTTTTGGGAAGGCCACAGGGCAAGCACACACGACGTCAATAATGCAGTCTCACTTGGGCAGCATAACCGACATCGCCAATGGATTACTAATGTTTGTCGGTTTTAAAAAAGCTCAAGAACGCAGCATTCTAGAACAAAAATAGCCCCACCCCCAGCCAAGCTCAAGCTTAATGAGCTATCTAGCAATTCTAGCAGTTTATGCGATCTGAGACAACGCCTCAGCATGGATTCAGCGTAACAGCATCCCAGTTTATATATCATGGTTCAACAAACTCACGAACTACAAACAAAGCTTGAGAACTTATCGTCAATCCCCTTGAATGTCATGGCTAAACCGTGTAAAGTGGCCTGTTATTGGTCAGTAAGCCTTTTTTCTCCTGAATATTTGGTTGGAAGCTTTTTCCGCTCCCATTCCATCCGTAGTGTTCTGGTTCGATGTCTCATTGCTTTTAAATAACACTTCTGAACAAGTGGCTCCACTTTGATGCTCTCGAATCTCAACCAACTCTCTGAAAGCCCAATCCATCGTAAAGGTCTAGTATCGCAAGAATCTACAGTACAGCAAAGAAACTAGAAGCGAAACAAGAACCTTTAACAATGTGTCTATGCGTGTCTATCCATATTGATTCGCAAACTTCCCCCCTCGGCCCTATAATTCAGGCGCAAACCGCTCCAGTTTACCGGCACCGAAAGACAGGATGTGTTTACAGGCATTATTTGCGACGGTTCTCACTAGAAGCTTCCAAATTGTTGTCCAACTAGCAGACACCACGCCCTTAACCGACCGTAGGGTTTTCATGTGTGGGGCGGCATTTATTTGGTACTAAACTCAATACACTATCTATTATGTGGGGGCCCTATCTCGTTTAGACTACTTAAGTAGGAGGTCATGTCACTGTATCTTGTTCAGACTCCTTTAGTAGCAAATCACGCTATCTCGTTCAGACTACTTTAGTGTCATCGAACAAAAGTATCTCGTTTATGTGAGGGCCCTATCTTGTTCACAAGCGAATACTGATGATAGACAAGCAAATAGAGCATGCCGTAGACTACTTACAGTAAGTAAAGCTAAATAAAGATGGTTGCTCATGTGTTCTCTGCCACTTAGGGGTGAGGAGGGATGGAGTATAGGTATGTATGGGTGAGGATCAAATCCCTCACAGTGGCAACGTGGCTTATCTATAGGATCAACCTGCTTCAGACTCACAATTGACAGTGTACACTAGAGTGAACAAGTAAAGCGAAGTGAGCGAATTGCTGCTTTTTCTGTTGCACTACTATAGACTATATAAGTACCTTAAACCAAATTACTGCAACGCGAGGAAGCATTGCGTAAGAGCAAGACATGTAAGCATGTTTCAAACAACACAGAAAGGGGGCACAAATAAAAATAGAATAAGGGGTTGCGGGGCGGGGACTATTCCTTCAGACCCAACTCTCGAACTCTGGCCAAACGATAGATGTTATGACCTTAGCTACGCTTGGAAGCCATTGAGCACACAAATGGCTGCAATGATATGAAGATATTGCTAGTTTGCGAACGTACAAGAAGTGACCCGAAGAAACTGTTTGAAAAAAACACACACTTATGGATATGCGTACTGATGTGAATGCGGTGCCACACGCCGGCCTAAGAACCCAAATCCTGAAAGGTCCGGGACAATCCTAAAGGGCCTGCGGGTCTTCAAAAGGAAGTGGGGCCAAACGCGCAAGTCGACGTCGAAACGACAGGGTGGCGACGGCCGCTCACATCTGCAGATGCACTAGCACTTTACAAAAGAAAAGGAAGAAAGGTGGCCACCAGCTGCGTCTTACAATGCGCCCAGGTGCACCAAGCAGGTACGTTTTCACGACAGCTTGGATGGGTCTTCGTTGGCCCATGCCATCCAAGTGTCCATGGGCCCCCTGCTGCAAAGGAGGCGTAAAGCTAAGGTAAGGGCCAATGTGCACGTGTGCGCGCACAAGACAAAAGAATGAAGACATGACAGGAGGACGAGACGGGACAAAGGTGCGTGTGGTTGAAATGAAGGGGAACCAAGTGCACAGGGACACCCGATGAAGCCCACCTCATTGTAAAGACCTGGGCGACCTGAAACCTGTGTTTAAAGGTATGTAGAAGTGCACGTACACACTAAGGCCGGGACCAATGTGCACGCAAACGAAGAAAAGGATGAGATGACCAGACATGAAGACAGGAGGACATGAAAGAAAAGAGGAAACAAAAGTATGTGAAGGGGAAGGGATGAAAGGGGAACCAAATGGAGGGGACGAGAACAGATGAAACCAAACCTCATTAGAAGCACCTAGGGACCTGCCTCGTTTGAGTGTGAGCGCTGTGTGTGCACCTGAGGTTGGGACAGGTTCCAATGAACCTTGAACAAACTTCGGTCGCTGCGACCACGTACGGCTTGCCCGGGCTGCCACCTTTGACCGCTCCGGTCAGGTAAAGGCATGAGCCAACTTGGAATTCCAAAGATGAGACAAAATTCATCGGACATTCGGCCTAGGCCACCTATTGTCCGCTCTGGACACGTGCATCTCCAAAGCAGCGGAGATAACGACAAACCCCCGTTCAACGGGTCCACGGGAGGCACTCTGCGGGCTCATCCCGGGTTGGCACGAGGCCAAACACACTTATGGATATGCGTACTGATGTGAATGCGGTGCCGCACGCCGGCCTAAGAACCCAAATCCTGAAAGGTCCAGGACAATCCTAAAGGGCCTGGGGGTCTTCAAAAGGAAGTGGGGCCAAACGCGCAACTCGACGTCGAAACGACAGGGTGGCGACGGCCGCTCACATCTGCAGATGCACTAGCACTTTGCAAAAGAAAAGGAAGAAAGGTGGCCACCAGCTGCGTCTTACAATGCGCCCAGGTGCACCAAGCAGGTACGTTTTCACGACAGCTTGGATGGGTCTTCGTTGGCCCATGCCATCCAAGTGTCCATGGGCCCCCTGCTGCAAAACGAAAAGACAAAAAGCAAGAACAATCCGAAAGGATCCCTGTGATTCCAAGGGTTACACACACACACCACAAGTCGTTGTGATCGGAGCGAACAGTATCCGCCTGTGAACGATTCAACTGAAGCAGAATCAGAAGTCGCTGGAAACATTAGAAACATTTAGCATTATGCAAAAAAAGAACAAAAAGGGCAGTAGCTGGTTTTGTCTCCAAGGATTGAGGAAGAATGCCTATGTGTCTTAATCAAGTCCAACACCGGCTGGATAGTTTTGGCATCCTTTGAGCTCGAGGCCTTCTATCTGTTTCATCAAAGTACTTGCCAAAGAAATGCACTTCGCTTTATAATACCCTCGTCCGTTTGCAAGCATCCAAACGCTGACGCACTTCCAGGCCTTTTCCAGGAAACTCTCCAAAACCTGCAACCAAAACTTGTCTGCCAGCATCCGTCCGAAGACCGTCCAGAGTGGATGTGCCTCCTCTCTTCACTGTGTTGCTATTGTCCTTCACCTTTCCCACCCTGCTCTTTAGATTATTGATCTGCATTCAATCAAGAACAGGGTGGCGGACTCAGCAAAAATATACACTGTCCACTGTCCAGCTCTGATTCACCACCAGAAAATTTTCCCGTCGCCACCAACATGTTTGTAAAGCCTCTGTTTTGGGCCTGGAAAAGAGACTTTGGCTCGATGTCTTGCAACAAATACTATGTACAATCCAATCAAAAGGAATACTTCACAGAATCATTTGACTTCAAAAGCTTGAGCTCCTTCCAGCATGTTTAGAAGCCAGTTGTCGTAGTCATAGTCATCCATGTCATCTTTTCGAGGCTGCACTAGCACGCTCACTAGCCATTCCATTCCAAGCACAACCACGCCAAGGGTTCCAACCAAGATCTTGAAGACCACTCCTGATGAAGCTTGATCTTAGACTGCTTGTGCTTGTGCCCACAAAAGCATCTCCTTTGATGATGCAGCCAATTAGACCACAACACACGTCAACCAACCAACCAACCAACCAACCAGCCAGCCAGCCAGCCAGCCAGCCAGCCAGCCAGCCAGCCACCAAGCAACCAAGCAACCAAGCAACCAAGCAACCAACCAAGCAACCAAGCAACCAAGCAAGCAACCAAGCAACCAAGCAACCAAGCAACCAAGCAAGCAACCAACCAACCAACCAACCAACCATACAAAGAGGCCTTTCTTTAGGACTGCACCATGTTGCTTTGTCTGGTCACGTCACTCCTCTCAAGTAAAAACAACCAGCCGCAGTGGCAGCTGCGGTTGCGAGCATAGTGATAGATGTTGATGCTAGCCACGGATAAAACTCACGGTCTCGCCAGCCAGCACGCCGCTTCCACATGTTCTTCGCCATGGCTGACTATATCGACAACTCCGCACTCTTTAAAATACCTTGTTTTGCCCCCCTTACTCGAATATATAAGTAGCTGGCTGCTTAAATAAGTAAGGGCTAGGTAGCTAAGTGCTACTAGTAATAGCTTATTACTACCTATGGACTCGGCATAGATCACTCTTCTATTCGTTGGGTTCCTAGATTTTTAGGGAAACTTAGCTTCAACTCCAGATGTTTGCCTTGTCTGACCTGGTCTGTTTGTCAATGACTAGTCCTAGTCAAGCCCTAGTCGTCATGAGAGTATGTGGTTTGATGATCGCACTTGAGAGGAGGAGCTACACTACATGTAAGAGGCGTGCATGTGTGGAAGAGCATTGGCAAACGCTGCAAAACACACACAAGCATGTATCAGCGGCTGGTTTATGAATACAAATAGAACAACATCAGCATTCCATCTTGGGTAAACCCCAGTTCTGCCATCAGTCATGCCTACCTCAGAAGAATCTCACTTAAAGCACATGCTTCATCGCACTTTCTTAGGCGCACCGATCCCATTCTGCAAGGAGTTGTGTTACAATGAATAGAAATGCTGCAAGTTCCTTAAGAACTGCCAGGGACGAAAGCTAGGAAAAGGAGGGGAGAGGAGAAACATGGTGGAGGGATGGAACCAAGGTGATTGGGTTCAGGTTCGCACTTGGCTTGATTTGGCTAAAGTCCTATTATCATGAAAGATATTGAAATATTGAATGGTGAAGCTAGTAACTTTGTGAGGACCCTGAAATGCGCGGCTTTGAGGTCCAGCAGCCATACCTCGAAGCAACCAACGTTTGACGTTCTCTTTGAATCCTGGTGTAAGCATCTGTCATATGGCGGATGTTGGGCAAAATGGTCAGACCACTAAGGTACCTTTGACCATCATAGGTGACCAAATCCGCGGTTCAGCTCTTTCAGCATGTTCCAGCTCATCGGGCCCCACCCCTGCTGCTCATGCAGGCAATGTATGGCAAAGGGTCTCTTTATGCACCCCCCCAACAATTAGTAAAATGTGAACCAACCGAAGCCGTCAAAGCCCCTTTTGGTTGCGCACCTTGTTTGAAGAATAAGAATATGGTGGCCATAAGTCATAAGTATGCTCGAGGCAACCTTCGCGCTACATCCACGCCATTTCAGATGCATGTGGCTTCCTCCAGGACATGCGTTCCATCGACGGACAAAGCACCGCAAAAGCCTTGAAGAGCTTGCTAAGCCTTCAGAGTTTTCTGCTTCTCCCAGCTCACGAACAGCTGTGGTGCGTCGTCTTCGTGACTTGGGCATTGATCTTACTTTACTTCCGCCAGGTGTATCAAGAAAGTACGATCTTCATGTAGGCTCGATGGTCATCCTCTTGGTTTTTGTGAGCTCTAGAGTTTGCGATGTTCAGTGAGATAAACCTATGAGGTTGTACGCCCCGCCAACTAAGTCAATAGGTCGGGTTGAGCCTGATTACAGCAGTTCTGTTTGAAGCCCCATGTCGTGGGCAGACAAAGTTTGTGCAGCTTGCATTACAGTGTTTCAAGCGAAGTGGGAGTCTAGTTATCTACCTGATTGTTTGGTTCAACAAAGGCGGCTTGGCTGCTGCAAGATTGCTACAGCACCAGAAACAAATGCCTGACTTTCAGTGCATGTGGGGATCCGGTTTACTCGTTGATCCCGTGCAAAGGCCTCTGGCGCTCGCAGCTCCTGTGAGAGTAAGACTTTGGCACCGAAGGCAGCACCTTGATGATGGCATGGCCAGCAATTCGCAGCGACTTGTGCGCAAACCAACACCTATAAAAATATGTTTAAAGAAGAAAGAAAGAAAGGCTAAAAAAAAGAATAGATAGATGGACAGATAGATGATGGATGGATGGATGGATGGATGGATGGCTGGATGGATGGATGGATGGATGGATCGATTGATCGATCGATCGATCGATCGATCGATGGTAGGTAGATAGCTAGCTAGCTAGCTAGATAGACAGACAGGCAGACAGACAGATAGGTAGATAGATAGATAGAGAGACAGGTAGATAGCTAGATGGATGGATGGATGGATAGATAGATAAACAGATAGATTAGTAGGTAGATAGATAGATAGGTAGGTAGGCAGATAGATAGATAGATTGATTGATAGATAGAAAGATAGATAGAGAGATAGATAGAGAGATGGACAGACGGACGGACAGACAGACAGACAGACAGACAGACAGACAGATAGATAGATAGTTAGTTAGAAAGATAGAACGATAGACAGGATAGGTGGATAAATAGGTAGATAGGTAGATGGTTCGATGGCTCAAAAGCTCGATAGCTAGATATAGATAGATAGGTAGAGAGGTTGAAAGAGAGATGGATGGATAGATGGATCGATGGACAGATAGATAGATACTCTGCTGAAGTGTGACAGCAAGGCGGCTCCTCTTGGCATTGCGCAGTTGCATCGTCATCTTCTGCAATGCCCATGTAGTTGAGCTTGCGGAGCGTGTCGAAAAGCATTGTTTTTGTCAATCCGAGCCAATAATTTGCATTTTTTCAGGGATGGGGCGGCCCCGGTTTCAGAGCCTGTTGGCAGAGAAGTTCCGGAACCTCTTCCAAGGTCCAAGGACAATCCTTCTTTCGTCTATTGACTTCCAGCTTGCCCGACCATGACTCTATTGGAAGTGGCCACTTTTTGCTGGCATGCCGTGGGTGGTGTCCAGCTTGGAGACCTTCCCAATCGCGGGAGCTCGGCTTGGCTGACTGCGCGTTCGTCGTCGAGCAGTGGTTTCCTGAACCATCAAAAAGTTGAATCCCTGCCTTGTCTTGGTCTTGGGCTGGACCATGGTCCGCGGAAGGCTTGCAAAGCCGGCCTGATTGGCTACTGTCCCATTGGTCTCGGCGCGCTGCGGCGTGGCATCGTCTCCTGCAGTTGGTAGGTCCATTGCTTCCGGCGCGCGCATGTAGGTCAGGCAAGACCATTACAGGGCACAGGGTGGAGAGCAACTGGAAGTGAGGAGAGGCGTCGGCCGGCAATAGATGACTGTTGCAACCACAGGCGCAGGAATCACATATTGAGTCTGTGTCAGGTATTGTTTGGACCACGCGTCGACAAAATGGAGTCCATAGTTGCGCCGGAAATCACCGTCGACGCTCCATCATCTGATCAGAGCAACAGCTGAGCGGATGAGGCCAGCCAGATGCGCCAGCAAGCTTGCGTGTAGTTTTGAGCGGAGAAGGGCCTCAATGAAGACGCGCGGCAAGACCGCGGACTTGTTGAACGGCATCTATAGTGGTGGTAATAGGTCAAGCAGGAGCCGGGTGGAAGATGCACTGTCCCTGCCAGCAATGGTTCAGCATGGTGGCCAACTCCGTACAAAGAAGCCACAGGCTCTCAGATTGCACGCTGAGCTGTGCTTTTTCGGCGCAGTCTTTGAGCAGCTCGATCCATCGCTGAGGGCCTATGCCTGTGCGCTGGTGTGCGCGTGCGCGCGTTGAGATGAAATGGAGTTCATCCAGGTAGCTGCACGGCAGCAGGTGACATTGGTGTCCGGCGCCAAGGGTCAGCTGGTACTCCAACAGGTCAACTGACCTTGCATCTTCAACGCTGTCATAGCACACTTGCTGATCGAGCTGTCCAAGCTGGACGAGATTTCACGCACCACTGGAACCACGATCCACGCGCGTTCTTGGGCATCTATGTCCTGCTGCTGTGAACATCAAACTGTATGCTCCACATCAGGAACGCTCGAAGAGTCGAAGAGGCTCATCCAGTGGCAAATCTTCCCAGGTCTCAGCCAGTTGCAGCTGAGCTCGCATCATGAATGTCCTTGGTCGGATCAAGCAAAAGGCACGCACGACTTTCAATACAGTCCGGCGCGCCAGTCATAAAATGCATGAGCACCGTGCGCACACGCGGGCAAGCCATCGAGCGCATTCTTGCTTGGTCAAAGCTTATTTCCATGAATCTGCCAGGAGAGTGCGGCTGGAGAAAGTGTGGACAAGCCGGTCAGGGGTCGACATGGTCAGGGCATGGTTCCATTGTTACGGACTGGCCCTACCATACATGGGTCTGGCTCGAACAACATCACCTGCAGAGCGACAGCCCAGTCTGGAGTGTAGTCCAGGCGGGTCATGACCAGGTCAACCGCCGTTGGCAGGCGGCAATGGCAAAAAAAGTCTTGGTGGCTGCTGATAGGGATGATCTTTATAAAACAAACGAAGCGTGCGTGTGATATGAGATCAGATTTGCTGACTTCGTTTGGCGGTGATTCCAATGTCCACGATGCTATACATGAGAATGCTCAAAACACACGATTGCCACACTGTAAATTTATGGTGCATGGTGAGGCATCTAGGACCTCTGAGCCACTTCCTAAGTCGATTGAACGCATTCACGCTGCTTTTGACACACGCTTTGACAGCAGCATCTTGATAGTCATAGTAGTTAATGACTGCTCCTAGATAAACAGCTTGTTTGACCAGGCGCACGGACGAGTAGCTGCCACCATCTGGGTCTTCAAACCTTTGTATCAGCTATGATGTCCAGGAGGCGGCCAAGTTTGGTCAAGCAACTGTTGAAAGCCCGTTAGAATGTCAAAAGTTTTACACACATGAAAACCATCCGGATACTGGTTCAATCTGGCCGAAACCCAGGCGCCAAAACATGCCACACATCTGTTCAAGAGTTGCCACATGGCAATACTCCACAGAGCTGCCCTGTCGGATACTGTACCTATATGGTCTATATGAGTGGAAACATGGTCTTAAAAAACAGGCGATTGTACATAGTGAGTGTCAGCGTGCCACTTTTTGAGGACAGAAGCAAGCGCGGGAGGAGTATCAATGTCATCAAGGCTGCAAAAAAAATCACGAGGAATTGAATCAAAAGCACGGCGGATGTCAATGAAAAGTTGCAAACCCCCACACACTGCGGTGAAAGAACCACCGGCTGCAATTACACGCGGAGTGCGTCGAGCGTGAGCTTTCAGAGTGGTTCGGGCCACGTCAAACTGAGCTGAAGCCCTTGGACAAAGCATCGCCGGCGCCCCTGCTTTGCCCGTGGGAGTTTGCACAGCTTGGAAATTGGAAAAGGCATGAGCTCTCAGGGCGCGTGCCAAGAAGGCCATCACACATTTTCCCAATGGATCCTGCAATGTCTCAAATGCTGGGGCTGGGGGTTTGGGCAACCAAGCCCAAGCCAGCCAACTATCCTTCCAGGAAGCATGAAGGTAGGGCGGGCGATGCCCCCACCATTTTTGGAGCTGGCGAAACAAGCGCGGTGCAACGCAATCGACAAAAGGACTGAGTGCCTCTCCACGTGCATAAGGGGCAGCAACAGCTGTGGATCATTGATATATAATCTCTCGTTCACTCTGTTCAAGCTCAAAGGACATCTGACACAAGGAGGGTGGCCATGTTCCTCTGGGTGCGGTTCCAAAGCCGGGGTTAAGTTCAACCCCGCTTTTCATCACCAAACTGCCCGGCATCGTCTCTGCGAGTGTGCCCAAACCAGGAAATTCGCCACACTGCCCACTGAGCATAGCGGGCGTGTGGGTTGAGCACTGATGGATGGATGGATGGATGGATGGATGGATGGATGGATGGATGGAT
>CAXAMN010023673.1:811929-832346 GCA_963970005.1 Durusdinium trenchii
GATGGATGGATGGATGGATGGATGGATGGATGGATGGATGGATGGATGCATAGGTAGATAGATTGATAGATTGATAGATTGATTGATCGGTTGATGGTTTGATTGATTGATCAATCGATCGATTAGATTACATAGATTACTGCAGATAGATTAGATCAGAAAGAAACATAGACAGATAGATAGATAGATAGATAAATAGAGTAGATAGAGTAGATAGAGTAGATAGAGTAGATAGAGTAGATAGAGTAGATAGAGTAGATAGAGTAGATAGATAGATAGATAGATAGATAGATAGATAGATAGATAGATAGATAGACAGATGATAGACAGATAGACAGATAGATAGATAGATAGACTAACGGATATATAAAATTGGATCTGCAAATAGATATACATATAGATATAATATAGATAATGATAGATAGATATCAGCAATCGTGTCCATGGTTTCAGTTCATGATGCCAAAACCTTGTGCAGCAGAGGTGCTTTCTGGTTCGCAACAAAGCGCATTTACCACTGCGGCCTGAAACATTAGATTAGATGACATGCATCCAAAACTTGGGATAGCTCAAGTGACTAAGTGTTTGTTTTGGCAGGACACGTGGAAGGAATTCTAAGAGCCTGGCCAATGCAGCAGCGCCTTCGAGGGAGTAGAGGCCTCGGGAATGCGTTGGTCTCAAGAACTGTGCTTCTTTTGGGTCTAAAATCTAAAACGCGATAGGCAAAGACATCTGCCATGAAAACTTGAAAATCCTCGCTAGTTGATGTCTCTTCTGTGTTCAAATCAGCCAAGGACAATCTGCAGCCAGGATCACCTTCAAGTGCAAGGTTCGTTCATTGCCTGTTTTTGTTTCGCCTTTGTTCAAGTGAATCCAAAATGTGATAGGTGTGCAATCTGGCAAGGTCAAGCATCCACACTATCATACTGATTGACAGTTGCTAGGGTCACAACCGCTCATGTATGGCAAGCAGTGACATATGCCAAGGTATATGGCAAGCGGCAAACGCACATTGTTTGCTTCATTCTCCACAAGCGTTGATTCATACTTCTGATGCCGATCCTGAGGTTCATTAGGCCCATTGCCTTGTGGCATGTCCCATCTTGCGGCAGACGGATTGTACCATTGATGACAGGTTGTGGCAAAAGCCTCCCTGCTCCTGGATGATGTCTTCTACCTTGCGCAAAGCGATCTTTCCCTGTTGTGGTGACATCCTCAACAAACTTGCCCTAGCACGCTCATCAACCTCCATCTCCACCATGTTCTGCAACTGGGACAGCTGCTGCTTGAGCTCTTCCTGTTCCTCTTCTTCGGTTTTGACCATGGAAGACCCCTTGCCAACTTCATCTCTGGTGCCAGACTCCTCCTGAGTCTCGCGTTCTCCGTCGGGCTCATAAAGCTTCTTGTAGAGATCTTGCAGGAGGGTTTCTAATGATGTGGCTGAGGTTCCTGTGGTTCCAGGCGATCCTGCCCTGGTGCTGGCATTTGACACGGACACAAAGGGTGTGGTAGTCTCACCATAGTGCATGGCAGTTGGACTGTCCTCCTGAAAGCGTCGAACCAATTGTTCCACCTCTGAGCGTGGTACAGCATACATCTCTAGGATTTGCTGCTTAGCGCGCACCTCGATCTGCCTCATCTGGCGCTCGGTCTCATAAAGGTGCATGAGCCTCTGGTTTTCGGCTTGGAGTTTCGCCATCTTGGCTTCCATCTCATGCAAGTTGCCTTTTGATGTAGTTGTTTGCGAAGTCTCCAAACTCTCCTGGTTGGTGTTTGTGTTTGCCATTGGCACTCCACCAACCATGCCGGGGAACTGAACAAAGAAAGCCACATTGCCACAAAATTGCTCTCCTGTTGTGTAGTCGGTTGCATCGGTGCCCCAGTTCCACTGCTCTTGCCATTGTGGATACACACCCATGTAGCCTGAGTTGTCATAACCCGTGTACATCTCCTGCATGTCCGTGGACGCCATGGCTATGGCTTGGCCTTGACGCAGGATTAGGCTTTAGCACCCTGTTGCCATGTATCGGTCATTGACATCTTGGATTTCTCATGATGATTGATGTTCCGTTCCAACCTAATATATTCTCTTTGACCCAAGGTGCTGCAAGCAAACAAAGCCATACTCCATGCCAAATCCTATCCCTGGAAAGCTAGCCAAAGGCCCTGCAAGCAGCTTCCCACGAAACCTTTTGCAAAATCGGCCTGAAAAGGTGTCTCAGGATGATCCAATTCCAAGGGCCTCACAGGATCTGGGCTCATACATTTCGCAAGAAACTTCGCCATTTGAAGCTGCAAAGTGATGTAAACAAAGCTCCATTGTTGTTCGTCCTGTGAGTGGTCAACGGAGAATCAATGGCCCCGCGGGTCATTGATTAGCACAAGCATCCACAACTGTCCCCAATCTATCCGGGGTACCACCAGTGGCAGCAACTCTACTGGGCAAAGGATCAAGGGTAGATGTTGAAATAAGAAAAGGTCCACAGCCAGAAAAGGCGTCTGTCCAATGTTTTCTCTATTAGGTCAATAATATGTGTTTTTTCTCTGAGCTTCACACTCGCTCCAATCAAGATGCCGAGCACAAGGCGGCGAACAGCAGGTTGCTTCTGTACCCTTAGAAACTTTAACAGTAACCTATCTCCACCCTTTATTTCCTGTGCCGTTCTAGGCTTGCTTATGCGGTGTGGTCTAGGGTCCTAGTCCCTTGAGATCTAGGCCCTTTGCCACCGCAGCTGACATTTTGCCACTTCTTCGAGGCCTGTTAATTTCAGACAAAGCCATGAAGGATGGACAGTGATCAAGGCTCAACAGGCTGGATTAGTTTCTGGTCATGAAGGCCGGCATTCAAAGGGGCTATGCCTGTGATCTTGGCAATGTTCAGCGGCAAAGTTGCGGGCGTTGCGTTCCAGCCTAGAGGATATTCCGGACAACTCAGCACAGGCGCAAATGGTGAAGACTTGCTTATGTTTAAAGTGTGGTTTCTATTGTCAGCAAGACGTGTTGTCAGTGGGATACAAAGCATCTAAGTTGGAGTCAAAAACAGGGTCTCGTCTCTGTCAGTCAGAGTTACCTCAATGCAACAAAGAGTCAAGACGCTCGAGGAGTAAAGTTTGAAACCTCTGATGCATTCTTTGACAGAGTTTTTCCGTGCCATATCTACACTTGACTGCCCAATTGCCAGCCCCCCGAGGGCCGCAGCTGCTAAACCTGCAAGGCCGCAGCCTGTCATGCAACACAGCAATTACAACAAAGACCAAGGTGCAAGTGTCACAGGTTCAGATCTATTCATGGCCACCAGTGCCCATGCACCCTCGGAGTGATAGCAAACTAGTCTAGGCGGCCATGGGGCAATTTGCATGGCAGCTGAGGCCTGGTTCTTTGTTCGTGTGAGAAAGGTGACAGCTTGATCCTCACAGCAATGCTGCAAAGGAGCATCCAAAGGACACATGAGGGCCTCTCGCTACGACGGGACACCAGAGCTGTTGAGAATATAAAGTGAGGAAGCTGTAACTTGGAACCTGGAGGCGATCATCGCCAGACTAGCTTGCCAAAGGCATCGGGAAATTCGTCTACGACCTCCAGCGCCGCAAAGAAGAAACGATGACCAGCTGGATTACAAGGCGCGGAAAGGGTCAGACCCAGTCCCCAACACATGTTTTTTCATGGCACCAAATCACGCCAATGGCCACGATCGTGCAAGAAGCTTGCCATGGTGGCCGGTTGGAACGCGCGCAGGGAGACGAAGGCTGGTGGGGAAATGGAAAAGGATGAGCATGGTCAGAAACTGTTGGAAAATACTGGGCATCATAAGATGCGAATCACAATGGGCACACCCTCAAAACAATACGAAGCAAACAAGACCAACATACAAAATCTGCATGTGCAAAGCAAACCCGCAAGGTCACACTACAATGAGACGACTTTTTACGAGATGAGACGACTTGGCCGTGGACCTAGTATGATGTACCTGAACCATCCTGAACCTGCATTCTTGGGACACCTCGTCAGAGATCTTCAGGCGGGCCCCTTGCTTCTCCGCCGCTCATGAAGTTTGGATACCCACCAACGTGTCACATGGGAATGGAGTGGACAAAGGTACTATATAGTATCCTCCCAAGCCCTACTCTCGTCCTGAGGGCCTTGCTGGTTTCGTGACGCGCTTTCGATGCTCTCCTGGCTCAACGTCCTATGAAAATTCAACAAGCCAAACGCGCAAAGCCTTCACCCGAGCAGCTCTTGCGCACGCACATCATCGACTAAGGGGAAGTCTAAGGTGGAGCTCCACGTGAGCATTGGCCCCATGAAGGGCAAGCAGGCCTGCTCTCTTCAAAGGCTCTCACTTGGTTTACAAGGACGTCGATCCTTCCACATGGTCACCACCGTGGCGCTTGCACTCATGCTCACGAGGAACGGAACATCACCGAGAGTCAGCGAGACGGTCACCAGCCTCGAAAGCATCCCGAAAGCAGGCAGCCCTCAGTGCAGGAGCTGACACACACCCAGCTCTGTTGTTAAGGATGACGAAGGAAGCCCAAAGTCCGTATTGGAGCATTGGAGGGCGGCAAGTCACAAGGGCTCACGGCACCTTTCAAGGTGAGCAGGCAACAAATATTGCACCTCCGGGATACACCACAAAGCCTGCGATGGAATGGCCGTCAAGTCTCGCAATCACCACTGCGCTGCATGTGTGCGTGTGTTCTCCCCACTACACAGGCTCAATCAGGTCAGTCCTGATCAAGCAGGACAACTACAACAATACTAGGAAAGAACGGAGGTGTGTTGAGCGGAATTCTCCCAAAGTTGCGAAGTTTGGAAAATAATTGCCTAAGATGGTGGTGATGATTGTGTCGAGCAATGGCAGCTATACATGACCAACCATCAAATAGTTATTTGTTTGAAAAAAGAAAAAAAAGCAAATGAAAATGCAAAAGCAACACAAGTTGCGTTGTTGTTGCATTTGTTTTGCTTTTTTAGAGTTTTTTTTTCCTGGTACCACTTCTGCACTTATGAGAACTTTTACCCATCAGCAATATTCGCTTTACACTCCTTGGAAAACAAGGATTCAAACAAAAATGTAAAATAAAGCGAAAACATATCAAAATAAAGCGGAAAAAACAAAATGAAAAAGAGCGACATTAAAGACGCAACGTTGCATGTTGTTGTTGTTTTTGTTTGCTTTACTTTTGCTTTGTGTGCATTGTCTTTGCTTTAAAAAAAAAAACAACAATCTTAAAAAAATGCTCCTTGTATCTATGGCTGGCGTGCCGAACTCAATGAAGGCTATGATCGAAGAATACGAGTATGAAAAGGTCAGTTGCGCGGAGCGTGCAGTGGGCGCTATTGTGCAAATCATGGACTATTGCAACAGGGAACGCACAGTTGCGACAATATAAGTGTCAGAAGAGTCCTTTGAAGGGCAAGCGCGAAGCCAGCGAGGCATCACACATTGACATTTTACAGTGGATCATTTTAGCAATGTAGAAGTTTGGCCGCAAGTTGACCAAACTTCAAAGAACACCCCCTAAGGGCTAAGCACTCGAGGTTGCAGAAAAGCAAGTTCTAGGAGACGATCCGCTCACCGGAGAGGAAAAGGTTCGGGGCACTGAAGTGTGAAGAATTTGACTGGGGCTTTGGAATGACGGGGCGTCAAACTGTACATTATTGGCATTGGCAAGACATGGACGCGTCATGACGCGTCCAACATGCACAGGAAGGATGCGACAAGATCCAACACAATGTATGATATCACCGCCTTCATCCGCTCTGACAGCATAGAACCGACATTGGACTTGGACAATCACAAGTCTTGCCACAGTGCACCAAAAAGGGGTCTATGGCGACATCTCCAATGAGGGCCCATCTGATGAAGATTGAAGACAACTGCCAGAGGGGGATGAGGAGACTCAAAAGAGAAGCCTCAGCGTCTGGATGTCCCTTCTTGGGAACAAGGCTGCATCAAAGCGCCAACACGCGCTTGTGAGGAAGGGGATGAAGCGACAAGAGGGAGCTCAACAAAAAAGCGAGGAGACACAAAGGAAGAATTGATTGCCTTCTTTGCAGGGGGCGGGGGTGAAGGAGAAGAGTTTGACCACCGAGGAGCTTAATCTGTTTACAAAAGCGAGACACAATTACATCAAGAATTCCTTGCAGCGCAATGTTTCCGAACAAACAGTGGTGTATTTCCTGCGGAAAAGAGATTGTTGGGATGAGGTGGTTGCTGAGCTGGAAAAATGATCTCAAGCACAGTGACAGCGGGGCCAAAAAGCCAAGGCTCGGGCCATCATCCTGGTCTATCAGGATCTTCGGTATCAGCACCATCAAACAACTAAGTTCCTACCCCATTGGGCCCAAGGCGGCTTATGGCCTGGTCCCGGCCGCTCTTCTATGGTACGTATCAACACCATGGAGAGATTTATAGGAGACGACTCATTGGTACATTGACGAGCAACAACAAAATCAATCATAGTGCTTGGAGCTGCCACTGAAGGGCGTTTCATGTTTCGAAGCAGGCTCTATTTCAAGGGCATGATGATTGGGTCATTTCCGCTGTTGCAGCCATCTGCAGCCTCTTCAGCATGTTGGTGATTTTTGTTTGCAGATCCACGAACAGCACAATTCACAAACAGCAAATGGACGAACTCCGGAAGTCGTTCGCCTGGGCACTTGGGAAAAACAAGGGCTTAAGCAACGTGGGATTCTCGTCAAACAACGGGAAAACTTTTCAATCACCTTGAACCAACAATGACTCATCATCGAGGATATTGATGAGGTTAGCATCAATCAGGAATCAGGACAAACCAAAATAACCTCAACCTCCAGCAACTGACAAGGAGAAGAGTCGTCTTCAAGGTGTGTTAGGAAGTCGTTCATGGTAGGCAAACGGTAAAAGTTTTATTCGGAAACTAAAAGGTGATCTTCGGAAACTTTGCGGCTTTCTTCGGAAACTAATCTTTACGGTTTTCTTCGGAAACTAATCTTCGGAAACTATGCGGCTTTCTTCGGAAACTTTACGGTGTTCTTCGGAAACTGTTAAGTGGAAACTAATCTTCGGCAACTAAAAAGTGATCTTCGGAAACTTTAAGGTTTTCTTCGGAAACGGAAACTCTACGGTGTTCTTCAGAAACTAATGTTCGGAAACTAGAAAAAGTCGAAGAGCAACATCAAACCTGCACGAAAAACTTTCTGCTGATTGCAAAACAAGCATGTATATACCGTAGCCGTCGCAAGGTACGTCACCTACCCACCCACACACACCCCACCCAGTGTTCCTTCATGCAAATTGGCTGCAACATTGTAAAAGTTCTGAGGAATACTTTCTAAAGTTAGCTTTCTGAAGATCGCGAAATAGTCTCTGAAGATCGCGGAATAGTTTCTGAAAATCGCAAAATAGTTTCTGAAGATCGCAAAATAGTTTCTGAAGATCGCGAAATAGTTTCTGAAGATCGCGAAATAATTTCTGAAGATCGCGAAATAGTTTCTAAAGATCGCAAAATAGTTCCTGAAGATCCCAAAATAGTTTCTGAAGAATAGTTTCTGAAGAGTAGTTGCGGAAGAGTACCAAGTAGTTGCGGAAGAAAAGTTTCAGAAGAATGGAGAGTTGCGGAATAGGACTTTGTTCGTAGGCAAACATGCTGTCAGTTGCTCTGGATACATTGTG
The DNA here is from genome assembly GCA_963970005.1 of Durusdinium trenchii. Taxonomy (NCBI): domain Eukaryota; class Dinophyceae; order Suessiales; family Symbiodiniaceae; genus Durusdinium; species Durusdinium trenchii. The sequence goes on from CAXAMN010023673.1 coordinate 819,587, forward strand.
TTTCGGAAATTCCAGTGGCTACTGCAGAGATCTCATCAAAACAAACGACCTGGTGAGGGCGGCGAAAACAACTTCCATAGTTTTCATCCTGAGTCACAACTCCACCTTGTGGCATGGGTAGAGGCAGCAGCTTTCAGTGGGATGGGTGATGAGAAGCAGGCTCCAAAATTGAGTTTGTGTGTGTGTGTGTCAACTCCTGTTTCCAGGGAATCCGACCACACTAAGGACTCTACTCACATGTAACTAGTTAATAGCTGAAAAACTTCGTTGTACAGCGCAGGGGGCACGGCGGCCGTTCACCTAGCCGTGCTAGCAAAGCTATGGTGTTCGGTTGGATGAGATACTGGACGCAGTATCTTGTACCTGCACATTTTAATTATCTGACTCTTCGATTGTGTAAACCATAATGTTTCTGACCCTGCCGCCTTTCCGTTGTGCACATGGTCGTTGACAGGTTTCAGGTTCTAGCGCTCTACACCGGAATTGTAATCGCTAGAGTGGATTGCCAAAACTGATACAGTTCTTGCGAGCCATGATCTAAGTGTGTCCCGCAGGATCGTGCTGTGTGATCCCCGCCGTCCCTGATGACTTACTTTTCTAGCCAGAATCTGGGGCCAAAAAAGCATATCAGCCAAACATCAGCAACAGATACAATATTCCTTACGGTTGACCTGTTGCACCACTTATATGAGAACCGCTCTGGGACCGGGTTTTCATGTCTCGTTGAGCATAGACCCTCAAGCCGGATTCTCGACTGAAAATATCGTTCCTGATCGACTACCACCGATTCAGCTGCTTGCTCGAGATCGCTGATTAGAAGCTGCAGGGCTCACTGACACTTTTTTAGAGAATGACATGCCATGCAGGTTTGAGGACACGCAGCTAAGTATTCATCTTGTAGTTGCTTTCTCTCCTGCTGTTCCTCTTCATCTTCTAGGTTTTCTTTCGTTGCTAAAGGCTTTCTAGGTTTCAGGTTAATTTTTTGGTCAACTGCTAAGCACTCACTCGTACGTTTCACACTGAGTAATTCATGCACGGTCTTACGTTCCTTCTTTCCAGGGTTCTTTCGTCTTCTTCGGGTTTTCGTTCATTGCTAGAGGCTTTTTTGGTCTCGGTCTCAGGTTCACGTTTAGTCAAGGGTGTGCCAATTTCGGCTATCTGACCAGTGCCTTTGGCCCCGTACCTTTCTCCTCACACACACCCCCACACCCCCTTTCTCTTCTTGCCTTCTTTCGTTTGTTAGGTTTTCTCTCAGGCTTGTTAGGTTGCGTTCAGGCTCGCTTAGTCGATGCACTCTTTTCCCCTTCCCCGCAGAGCAAAAAAAGAGCTGTGATCAGGGTGCGCCGTAAAACGGCTTTTGTGTGTGTGTGTGTCAACTCCTGTTTCCAAGGAATCCGACCACACTAAGGACTCTACTCACATGTAACTAGTTAATAGCTGAAAAACTTCGTTGTACAGCGCAGGGGGCACGGCGGCCGTTCACCTAGCCGTGCTAGCAAAGCTATGGTGTTCGGTTGGATGAGATACTGGACGCAGTATCTTGTACCTGCACAATTATCTGACTCTTCGATTGTGTAAACCATAATGTTTCTGACCCTGCCACCTTTCCGTTGTGCACATGGCCGTTGACAGGTTTCAGGTTTTAGCGCTCTACACCGGAATTGTATTCGCTAGAGTGGATTGCCAAAACTGATACAGCTCTTGAGAGCCATGATCTAAGTGTGCGTGTGTGTGTGTGTGTGTCGATGGCCAGACCAGCATTTGCAGAGACGCAAAGACCATGGTAAACATTGATGCTGAGAACGATCTTTTGTATTTGGGGGGCTGAGATGCGTGGACATGTCCTGGACCCAAGTTGCTACGAAGGCGCCAGCCAGCAATCACGCAGCCTTTACTATACAATCCACCGACTTACAGTGGTGATCAAAGGGGCTGAGAAACATTCTGATATAGAAGCCATACCCCTAAGGGATTGTCAAACCAGACTGGTATGGGTGCATGGAAGAGCAATGATAGCCGACAGCCTCACCAAATGCACCAAGCACAGCCAAGCCATCATGTACACCACTCTTGGCTTTCGATTCAGAATCACCCGGGACAGTGACGCCTTGAAATTTGGCACACAACATACAATAACACCGAGCGATCGTTCCTGGTGCAAATGTCACAGGCTCATCCATCCACAGAACTATTCCTGATCACCAATGCCAGGGGTTGATAGCAGAATAGTCTTGGTGGCCATTGAGCAATTCGCACAAGGTATATAGCACAAGTACAGGGCTGGCCATGTCCATCATGCAACCACGCGAGCAATCAACTGCTTGTTCGATACTGTATTCGCTGGATAAATATTGGAACGTGGCTCAAAGAGTGTGTCTTCCATCAGCCTGCACCAAGTTCAAGGCACCGTAGACCACGAACTGCGTCAAGCACTGTAGCTGTAGCCTGCAAATTTGACTCACGTAATCAACTTATGTAAGATTTAAACATTTAGTGACCAACAAAGAACTTCACCGGGGAAAAAGTTTAAGTGGCTGGACAAATTCTGGAGAACCAAAGTACTGCAACTGGCACCATGAAGGGAAAGACATGTTTCCATCAACGCATGTGAGCACTGTGAACTATTCTTTCTATTAGCAAAAGCACTTTCTTGCACTTACACTTACCTGTCTTTAGGAAGGTGGCGGACATCCACTTTCCCACAGCATCTGAGCTTCTGCTTCAGTGTTTCGACTTTAAACCTCTGGGAGATTGTTGGGCGTCCCTCTTTCCGACTGAAGCGTGAATGTGCGTTTCTGTTTTTAGCCTTTGCTTGTCAAAGCTCCTTTCCGATTTTGTTGAGACCTTGTGGCTGGCCGAATAGCCTGACCGGAATACCAAAATACGTCAGACCAGCATTTAAAGGACACTAGACTAGACCTCTTCCTCCTCTTTATGGGGAATGTAGCTCTTGTATACTCTTGTAAGTCGCTGCCCTTGCTGGTCGAACCGAAGGTATGCTTTCACAATCGTTCATACATATCGCCTCCAACCTACTAGCTCTCATTCATATTCTCTGGTCAATGTTGACCACCTCTTTAAATTTCTGTCTGAAGCCGAGTCGTATACCTTGCCAGCTGAGCTTGGTTGATCTCCTGAAGGTATCAAAGGAGGTAGTCCTGTTTACATCGAGGCTGGAGGGCAACAACGCTATTGTATATAGCGACCACGTTTTGTTGTCAACTGTGCCTGGGTCTTGGTGCGGGATACGCGCAAATCATCTGCCCACTCCAAGTAGCGTGCAAGAACCACTGCAGCGTCCCATACGCAGCAGCCAGTCACACCAAGCTCGCCCTGCCTGGCTCGATTCTGGGCCACGCGAATCCTGCGACCTGCTACATCACAGATCAAATAGTCAGAGCCGTGGTCATCAAACCGGTGACGGGCATCGGCAGTGTTGGGCAGCAAAGCCCAAGTGACCAGAGTTTCTGCAGCTGCATCACGAACACGCTTCTCTAGCGCTTCATCCTCATCCTCATCCTCATCTGATGAGATCTCCATGGCGTCAAGCGATCAGCATGGGTCTAGTGACATATCCACTAGACTGCTGGTCAACCTCACAACATCCAACCCAATGTTTCACCTTTTTAAGAGGTTTTCAGTGCCTATCTTAAATTGGAAAAAGGTTAGATAGCAAGACAAGCAAACTCAAAGTTGAGCGCATCATGATGTATCTGCATGTTATTTGGTGCTGAGGTCAACTCCATACACATTCCCAATTCACAGAGCTAAACGAGTCCGAGGGCTATCTTCGTAAGGTAGGTGCAAAACAACTCGAGGCATTGCTGCACAAATTCCTTTGACTCACAGTTTTGGAGATGTGGCGGATTCCACAAGCCCATTCCACATGGCAGCAGGTTCTAGCTGCGATGCGACCATCAAACTCCTACGAGGCTTTGCTCTGGGATATGAATTTAATCTCAGCTTCTTTTGTCAAGAAGGCACTGCGGCCTCCTGAAAAAAGCCCAAAGGAGGGCGAACGCGAGCACAAACATGATGGGAACTCAAATGAGCAGCACCCCCCCGTTTGGGCTTAGAAGAAGAAGGATCTGCCTGATTGCCACCCTTGCATAAGGACCTCAGGATCCTCAGCGTGTGCATGGTTCAACGAGTAACTCAGTAAAGGCTGAACTGCTACTCATACATAACTATATATAAATATATCATGAAAAAAGAATATTTATATATATATATACAGGTTCTGTCTTATCTTTCTCTGTGCTAGGCTCATGACTAGCCCCTGGATACGTGCAAGCTCTCCTTGCGTAGAAGCTAATTGAATCCTTAACTTTGCCCTCAGAGCTGCAACTGAACTTGTGCCTCTCCAGGGCTGCAGTCCAGTGCTGGCCCAGCAGACCAAGGCCACTGAAAGAGCTCCACCAAATATTCCTCCGACCTGAGTGGCTTGCTGCTATGGAGCAAGCAAAACAATTCCGTTTAAGCAACAAACAGGGTAAATCTGATTTTGGCAAACTATTTGCTCTTTGAGGCCGCGTCGGCACGGACCCACCGAATGTATATACACCTTTGGGCGGCACATCAATATGCAATCACGAGTACTGCGAGTAGTGCGTAAGCATGATTCCACGCGTGCAGCATTGAACTGTCAGTGATACATTGTGCGCACGCCTTCTCAGTTCTTCTCTTGGGCAATGCAACACTTATATAGAGAGGGATCAGTGGAGCCAAGCTACAGGGACATTGCAAAAATGCTGAGAACCTCAGCGACAGAGTGCACAATATCTAGCCAGCAGTTGATCTCATTAATTTCCAGATGAGGAAGGGACTAAGTTGATTGGCTTCGAAGCACGATTCGAACCCGACTGACTTTGTGGGAAAAATGCGTGTGTTCAGTGAGGGTATTGACTTGGAACAATCAAACTGGAGGTTGTCTGACTGTCTGCTGCAAACTCGAGAAGAGCTGGGTGGTTGAAGGCCCGAGCTGAGTAGGCGAACAGGGCCCATGGTACCCCAAGTTCCTCAGCCACTCACATGGTGCACACATGCCCTCCCTCCCTGCCTCCCTCTCTATCTCTCACCATCCCTCTCTCTCTCTATATTATATCCGTCTCTCTATCCCTCTCTGTCTCTCTCTCTCTCCCTCTCGCTATCCTCTCTCTCTCTCTCAAATTTGGCAACCAAGTTGATGCAAGTCTCAAAGAAGCGTTTCTGCAAAGGATACGGAGGAGTCTGCAGAAGCCACCAGCAAAAGAAGTTCCAAGCTAGGTAGCCTGAGTTGAGTCAGTCAAACCAACATGACACCTTGGAATCAACGAGTGAATCGACAACAGACCTGACCATTCGTCCCAACACCATACCCCCTTGCAACCATTTGAAGAGGGTATGTACAGTATCTACGGAAGAATCTAGGACTCCTAGGACTGAAGCTGACGTAAAGAACAAGGATTACAGACAGACTCAACAAAAAAAAAAAGTAGAAGTATAAAAGATAGATAGACCATGATAGACCATGCTTTGAGAGTTAACGATGGGGTAAGCTGCGTGGATGTGATGGCCAATTAGAATAAAGTAGACGGAGCCTGTTCAACTAGGCCAGGAGCCCCTAGTAGCGTCCTTGCTCCCAGTAGGGATGCCAGGAGCCCCTAGTAGCGAACATTGTTACTACTAGTAAGGCACTTGTTACTAGTAGCGTGGCACTTGTTAGTAGTAGCGTGGCACCTGTTCCTAGTAGCGAACATTGTTACTACTAGTAAGGCACTTTGTTACTAGTAGCGATGCATGATGGTTGAACGGTGAGATCCGCAATGCTTGACAAGTTTGTCCGTTGCAAGAGGAAGCAATAGCTGTGATAGTTTGGAAAAGGGAATCTGGCCATTGGTCCACCAGGTTTGATTTGACCGGAAAGTTTGCCAACATCCACAAGCCTGACAAGGGCGCACGAGAAACACTGCATGGATCTGCATGGACTAAATTTGGACCGTGCGACCTAAAGCAAAGCACAGCGTAGCATTGATCTCCATGTCAGCCTGTCCCAGTGGATGCTCTGCCACCATCATATCAGCAACCTAAAAGAACCAAACGACGAGGAATCGAATGACTTCGACGCTCCTCCTGGCATGATGCATCTCGGCTTCGCACCATCAAAAGTGGGCAGAGCGTATGGACATACTGCATGAAAAGCCTTAAGCGCACATGGCGTGGGCCCGAGTAAGTTCACCCTACGGGTTCAGAATGGTTTGTCTGCCTGAAAGGTGTCTGCCAGCTGCAAGCAGGTTCGGGGTCTGTTGGCCCAAACATCGCCTCGGCAGTCCAGCGCAACATACCTGAGACCACCCATGTGAAGAGACTGCCGAGAAGCTCCAAAAAGTAGGTGCTGCTTGAAGTCAGGGGTGAGCCTTGGTATCTTGAAACTTTGGCAGTAGGATCAAGATCTGGCATAGCTGAGATATGGACTGATAATGAGCTGGCAGAATTACATCTACTGGAGCCATGAGTGCCGGATCGACAAGAGCACTTCCCCAAAAGACTATGGCCACCTCGGTTACTGTGGCAGCAGTTCTCTTGTCTGCAAGACTATACCGAATACCTGTCAGTTTTTTTGGCGGCAAAGTGCACAGCCATTCATGCTTCAGGCGCTGACGAAAAGAGCCACTGACGTTGCAACCACAAAATACCTTTCAGATCCAATCCCTGCAATACAAAACCGGCAGGAAAATGCTAAGGGCCGGGGCAACTCCAGCCAGGAGCCGGATGCCTCCAGGTGTTTGCACCAAGAAAGGTATCTTGTTGATGAAAGCATTTAGTGTGTCTAAAATCTGGCCTTCAGCACTCCGTACTCATTCAAGACAGCCCACGCCTTAAAAAAAGTAACAAACAAACATAATGTGATACATTCAGGGGCAAAGAACCATTGTGCTTCGGGTGAAGACAAGGCTCAAAGTAACCACTGGTCATCTCATGTGACACAACAGTGAGGTGCGCAAACTGGCTCACGAAGGTCAGCCTAAGTGGCAAAACTACCAAAATGCAGAGTTTTTGAAGCACATAGTCTTTGTACTAGTACAACCATTATGGAATGAGTCAGCGAATGTATGGGAATGGATCCGATCAAAAACTTCCATGAGAAAGTCTAGGATGGGAAAGGCTTTGAGATACTGTAATAAAGTCAACACGTGGAGTCTCTGATGTTTCGAGCAGACTATGGAATTGTTTCGAAGGCAAATTCAAAAATCTAACAAGTGGCACTCTTTGAGGCACGTCCGGAACAACTGGGCGCACTCTTTTCTTCAAGCAGTCTATCGTTCTATATGTTTGGACTTTGGACTGTCTCCAAGAACAAACATATAGAGTTTGGTCGTCAGCTCAAGCTTTGCTTCTGGCAAATCGTGCGCGTACACAGACTAAGAAAACAAGAAAGGATTCAGGTTCCAAAAAAATGATATTGTGTATATATATATATACATATATATTTTATATAAATACGCTATAAGAGAAAGTAAGTTCGGGCTTGTTACAGAAACTAATTGATATACAGCACAGCTGACAGCTGCTTTTCAATGCTGCAACCTCTGCGATCGGGTCTACTATATGAAGCACAGCTCGCCAGCATATTAGCTCGTCCAAGGGGGGCAAAAATGATTGTACTGAAGGAAGTAAGAAAAGTAAAACAGAATAAACACGATAGTGCTGAAAATCAGCAAGCCGCAGTTCGGAAAGCAATTCTGCTTTTTCGTACAGTAGGGTAGTTGAGGTCAAAACCAACAATTTTCTTGCTATCAACGCATTTGAGATCAATGAAGGTGGTAGCAGTGGCGTAAAAAAGGATCACTTAAAGTCCCTGTACCGTCATGCGCAGAAGGTTTGTATACCAAGACTTGATTCTGCAAAATAAAATATAAGAAGCAAATCTTGTAGAAACAAAACCCTTCTCAATGGTCTAGGAGTCTAGGCTCTAGACCCACTGCCAAGATTGTTTGTTCCAAGGCACAGCCTATGCGGCAAAGGCAAGGCCACCTGCAAGTCTTCGGGAGCGGTGTCCAAGGGGTTAGACCTTCAGGACAACCAAAGGCTTTTGTGCCTTGTCCTGTACATACTTGACCTTTTCCGGACTGGAATAAAAGAAGGACCTGGACAAAATCACAATAGCTATATACAACAAATATCCAGAAAAAAAGGTGCTGATCTTGCGGCTACGATGGAGATTATTTACTGTAAGTGACCGCTGAGCTGACTGCAATATCGCAAAAGGCACGGTCAGAATTGCACATACTGTTCGGAAAATGATCGCCATTGGAAATGTCCAAAGGCCGCCGCACTTTCTGAAAGATTTGCTGCTTCGTGGTTGACGGCCAAAAAACAACCAGTTTAGTTGCACTGTGTCTGTGAATCACTGGGAGAGACTAGCACACCAGCATGATAGTGCAAGAATATGCAAGAATATTGTGCTCTTGAGACTCTTGTGCATTGAAAGTATACAGTGCTCATGTTTACAGGTATTCTGATTGAGAGCCCGAAACAAGCAATGAACACATTTGAGCTACCTCGTAATGCCCAAGCCTGCAACATTGTTCTACAGTACAACAGCAAATCTAAAGCCACCAGCAAATCCTCAAAACCAGAAAAAGTGGTGTGCATTGCAGCGAGTCCAGAACGGATCACACATCTCTTTTTGTGCCACACCTTGTGCTCTTGTCGGTGAGACAGATGGTATGCAGAGTGCATACAAGAACTGTCTTGATTGAAAGGCGATGCTCATCCTCCGTAGTTTTGCTGTTGATCAGGTTTTCTCCAAGAAGCGATTGATCTCACTCCATTGACAAGCTTACCTGACTTGGAGTTCGGAACATTGGCATCAAAAGCAAGCTCTTGCAGGCGCAAAGGCGGTATACTCTGAAACATCATTATGTAAACAAACGTGCGCAAAAGAACCGTAATAATAATGTTTTGCTCAGGGAAGGGCCGCAGCGACTGGTAACCCTTTATGAGACATCACCATCCAATGTCAAGTTGTCGCATTTACACAAATTGCTGGCGAGTGTCTTGCATTGGCACATTGAGCTTCATGATCTTGGCACAAAAACGACAATTTGGGGGTCGATTGATTGGAACAGCATCCCACCGAATGGGCAGAAATACAGGACTGGTGTCCCTTATCTAAGATATTGATTCAAGAAGCTGCACCGGCAATCGGCTGTAACCACTTGGATTCTAGCTGCTTCGAGACCACCCTCCTTGGGTGGGTAGTAGTCAATCCGCCTCCAAAGCGACAGGATCATGGGTGCTGCACAATCCCTGGGCGCTCTGGGAGCTGTCTAAGCGGCAGACCAGTTATACTCGATGATAGTCTGCTTGTACTTAGCCTTCTTGTGGCCATTGGGGCTCTTGTTGATGACCCTGGCTATCTGGCAAACTCATGCCATCTTCAAGATATAAATCTTCATACAAACGACATAAAGCACTCTGGTAAATTGCAAGGGCACAGCTTCAGCATTTTCGGACTCATCACTTCAGGGCCTTCAACCTCGGTTGGAAGGTCCCGGCATGTCGTTGGATGCACTCAATGCGATGGTAGACCTTTGTTCCTTCTATTTTTTCTTTGTTTCTAATAGCAATGGCCTCCAACCTACTAGCAAACTATATGTTGAAAAAGTCTAATGCTATCATACTATAGCATATTGTACTTTCACTTTAACGAACTGATATGTCAAGAAGGCGATCTATCTACCTACCTACCTACCTATCTATCTATCTATCTATCTATGGTACAGCAAACAAATAGAAGTCTATACCAAGTTTGAGTTAGTTTGGTTAGATCTATCTTTTGGGGATACCTTAAATATGTGTGTATATATATACCCATATATATAGATTAATATGTGCTCACCCCCCCCCCCCACGACCCCCCGAAGACGATAAAAAGGTGTCATTAAGGTTTCATGTCAAAAGCTTTCCTCTGAATCTCTGGCAAAGTAGATTTCTCCAGATATGTGAAATTTAAAAAATCATTGCGCTTTTCTAGGCTAACCCCCCAAGACCTACCTTCAATACCTTGGTGTCAGATGTTGGTACTCCTGTTATGTAGAATTCTTCTCAGTTTCTGATTTTTTATGATTCCCCCTTTCAAGGATTATTGTTTCTGAATGATTCCCTGTTAAATTATTAATGCATGTAAGTTCCTTTTGACTCCAATTGATGTCGCTTTGAATTCCTTTTGATTACTGATAACTTCCTTTTGTATTCCGTTTCCTTAGCATTTATGTAGTGTAATGTAATGGGAGATGACAAGTATGTATAAACATGTATGCAGTGTAATATACTTGAGTGCGTGTGTATAAACAACCAAAAAAAATATGTTATATTTCAAACAGTGTGTTGCGGGGTCGTAGTGGGGACGGGTGACCGTATAATTCCAGAAGTCAGGGAAAATGGAAAAATCAGGCCAAGCATGTGCAATGTTAGATGTTCAGGCTTCTACAAAGTGTCACATGAACACCAGAGATCGACCCATTGAATGTAGGATGATTGAAGGCATTGAGGACTTTCTGAAACACACTGAGAAGGATGAACACACCATGTTCTACAATGGCAATGATGTATTTAAAAAAAGATGTATAATCATCGCATCAAGTTTGTTTCAGGTTCAAGCTAAAAAGGAAACGGTGAAATCAAATACAAGGTGAAAACCTAACATCCAACAGACTCAATCAATGCCAGTATAACAGTTGAGGCGAAGAAAACACACAACAACATCCCAAAAGCAATGCTCATGTTCAACCAACAAATTGTCAGCCCTTTATAATTATAGATAAGATCCTATAACTACAATATGCATCATTTCAATGAGCTGGGAATGCCTTGAATGCATATGAGGGTGATGCAGGACAATATAACTGAAGGTAATGTAAAAAAAGGATTGCAAATATCATGATGCTATTCAAGTCGAAAACGAATCAGCCACCAAATGCCATATTCTAACAGTACCTGACAAAAAAAAAAACTATCAAACAATGAAAGTTTGTAGTGTGGCAACATTCTTCATAATTTGATTGATATTGTAGTATGTTTGGGGGCCGGTCAGCCATTGCAAACGTTTGCAAACGGTTCCTGTGGCAAAATGTATTCAAGATTAAAGATTCAACATGTCTAGAAGACACTCCAATGCTGCAAAACAGACAAGAAAGGTAAACTGTTCAGAGGGTGGCACATCTATATATGTATACATACATACATACACATACACATACACATATACATATACATATACAGATACACATGCACATACACATGCACATACATACATACTTGCATTGTTACATACATGCATACATGCATTGTTACATACATACATACATACATACATACATACATACATACATGCGTTGCGTTGCGTTGCGTTGCGTTGCGTTGCGTTGCATTGCATTGCATTACTTTACTTTACTTTACTTTACTTTACATACATACATGCTCACCCCCGCCCCACACGATCTACATGTTCCCTCTTTTTAGTTCTTCTATCTTTTCATGTGTTTCAGCTCTTCGAATTCTACCTTTTCCTGCTTGTCAGCTGCTTTTCTGTACTGGGCTACCCCCTTTGCGGAATAGGTGTTCGCAATTCTTTGATAAGTTTTATGAAGGGGTTGAAAAGATCTTAATCAAAGAGTTTAAAAGGTAATCAAGAGAAATCAAAAATATTTCAAAGGGAATCAACAAAAACCAACAGGAATTCAATAGGCAACCAATATATAAATACAGCATTGACATTTCAAAAGTTAACTCACACAAAAAAGAAAATGAAAAGCGTACATGTGACTGCAGGGGGTGCTATTGTTGAAGCCAAAAAAGGGCAAACATTATTGTAGGGGTTATGTTGGTCAAGATTTCTAGTGTACTGGGCTAAACCCATTGTGGAATAGATTGTTGCAATAGTGTGAAAAGGTTTAATCAATGACTAAACACAAAAATTTAAAAAAAAAACGTTTGAAATGAATCAACAGAAGTCAAAAGCAGTTCAAAGGGAGTCAACCAAAAAGGATTTCAATTGGTAATCAATGAAAAGACAAGGATCTTTCAATAAAGGGAAAATTCTTGAAGGTTAAAATCAGTGAAAAGTGGAAAAGCGTAGACATTAAACCAGGGGTGTTGTTAATAAAGCAACAAGATGGAACCCACGAACCCGAATGCAAACACGTTCGACAAGTGACCGCTTAATGGAAGTATCCGATCGATTTCTTGTTTCTCCTGCTGACCTCGTGCGTCACATGGCGGACTCCGCCGCCACATGTTACTCTGCTGGAAATGGGACACTCTTGTGAAACACTTATACGGCACTCTTGTGGGACACTCTTGTCGGGCACTCTTGTGGGACACTCTTGTGGGGCACTCTTGGAGGACACTCTTGTCGGACACTCTTGTGGGACACTCTTGTGGGGCACTCTTGTAGGAAACTCTTGTGGGTTACTCTTGTAGGGCACTCTGAAGGGACACTCTTGTGGGACACTATTGCAGGACACTCTTGTTGGACACTCCTGTGGGACACTCTTGGGGGACACTCTCTTGTAGGACACTCTTGTGGGACACTCTTATGGGACACTCTTGTGGGACACTCATGTAGGAAACTCTTGTAGGACACTCTTGTGAAGCACTCTTGGAGGACACTCTTGTCGGACACTCTTGTGGGACACTCTGGTGGGGCACTCTTGGAGGGCACTCTTGTCGGACACTCTGGTGGGGCACCCTTGCGGAACACTCTTGTGGGACACGC
>CAXAMN010023673.1:832356-871315 GCA_963970005.1 Durusdinium trenchii
GACACTCTGGTGGGGCACCCTTGCGGAACACTCTTGTGGGACACGCTTGCCTAACACTCTTGTAGGACACTCTTGTCGGACACTCTGGTGGGGCACTCTTGCGGAACACTCTTGTGGGACTCTCTTGTGGGACACTCTTGTATGACAAAAGGGGCAGGCATTAATGTAGAGGGTTTTATTTTTCAAGATTTCTAGTGTACTGGCCTAACCCCTTTGCGGAATAGATGTGCAAAAAGATTAATAAAATATAATAAGAGATTCAAAAAAATTGACAAAAGAATATAAAAGAAATCAAGAGGAATCAAAAGACATTCAAAAGGACAAAATTTAGTAAATTAGTAACTTCAAAAGGGAATTCAAGATGCAAGTCCCAATGAACTCGAAGGGATTGCAAAATGCAATGCTATTGTTCGTACTATCTTTGCGCCTGCTTTGTCTGATGCGCTGGCTGTAAGGTACAATGTGTGTAGACTTGGCTAAAGTCGAAAAAAACATCTATACTAAAAAAGCTGTGTCCAGGCTGTGTATTTTCGACTTGTTGTTTATGATTTACCAGTGCAGGATATGAAGAACGTTATTACTGTATGGTATATGTGTTGCCTTGCCTTGAGTGTATCTTCTTTGTGTTTGTGACTCAAGGTCATGGGTGGTCCATATACATCCGTACGGATTGGAAACCGTACCCTTTTTTGCCTGTTCTCATGTCAAACTCATTGGTAGACGCAGCGCTTTGTCATGCGTTTTGCCTAAATAAAAAATGTCTTTTTCGCGACACCTCAAGTTGCCTGCTTTTTGTGTATCTAGCTGTCCCCAGTCAGGCTCCGTGCGCAAGTCTTTTTCATCGATGCCATTGTCGAGCAAATCAGCGGCGGCGCACCCATCCGACATGGAGCCGCTACAACTACGCAACAAACGCCAACTCAACACCAACAGTCACCAACAGAAAAGGACTTAGTTTATGTTTTTCGAAAAAGAAAACCTCAACCACACATTGCACCAAAGTGTGAACAACGAAAAACGAGTTTCTAACACCTGCTCCCAGTTTACCCAGCCACGATCTGAACCCAAACCTGTTTCGTGAACAAAAGCAACTCAAGGGTCAGAACAATCACGAGTTAAGCCGTCTACGTACTGTTCTAAAGAAAAAGGGCTGACGCACCACAAAGGAAGAAAACACAAAAACGAGGAGGACAAGGAACACCCGACAACCGAAACAACAAAACTAAAGCACACACCGTGGCTACGTCTTGAGCCTTCATGCTCATGAGACGTATGTGAAAACAAGAACGAAATTACAGCACCCCCCCCCCATGTTTTCTGTTTTTGGGCCCCCATTTACGCTATTGCTTCAACTTGGTTACAGTATCTTGCGATATGCTCTTACGCAATGCATTGACATGCCAGAACATTTGGCTCAAGGTATGTGCGTGTGAAAACAGCCGCTCGATCGCCTTCGCCCACTCGCTCTTGTGAACCTTGTTGGACTGTGAGTTGAATCCAGGGATACTATGCATTACATGCTCCACTGCGGGGAATTTGACCCTCACCCCACCCCCCCGCCCCCCCAACACCATGCGATGACATGACCAAGCGTCGTGGAGTCCAAAAATGTCAGAAAAGTGGGTCCGGTTTTCAGTCCCTAGGCATATACATATATTTTTTCTCGGACCTTTTCTAGATCAAAAGCTCCTCGGCCGTCTTGGCCTTGAACGTGAGTGGCAATTGCCTACTCTCGGCTTCCACCTGACATGGCTTCTGCAAGGACTTGCTGGCCTTCCACGTTTCTCCAGCGTGTATTGCACAGGATTTACATTCTGTGCGCCACACTTTGTTGCCCCTTCGATGGAGCTTGTGAGAAGGATTGCCTGTCCACGTCGTAGGTGGTTCCCATGGACCGCTCCAGCATCTCATTTGATGGAGCTGCTCAATTTTCTCTCTCGCAAAGTGCGTAGGCCACATTTGTTGCAGACTAGGTAATTCGTCTGAATCTGCAGCTCATGACCGTCGGGCGCGGGGTTGTCGATGAGCTTTTGGATGTAGGCCTGCTTGCTTTCAGCCGGTGGTTCTCCTCCTTTCACTGACAAACCTGTTGCCAATGGGCACTTCTCTTCTTTTGCCTGTCTTAGCTGCGCTAACGTCAAATGCTGATGAACTCTGCACTGACACTGGTTGCACTGAAGTCCATTGCCCTTTGGTTGCCATCTATGACCTCCTTCTGTTCCTGTGACGCTGATCTCCAAGAACAGGGCCTTCTTGAGCTCCCTGGTTTTCTGCCGGTTTTCTTTGCCCGCCGTTTTCTGCTCATGCAGGAAATGATCAGGCGTGTCAAGAAGGTACTTGATGCGCTGAGCTGCCAACGGTGCAATCCGGTTGTACTTTCTGTCCTGCTCTCTGAGCTCTTGCTCCTGACTGGTTGGTCTTCTTGAAGTGGCTACTTCCACGGCTGCCTTATTTGCATCTTTGTATCTGGTGCGCATGGAGATGCCGGTGTTTGGCATCCCTTTGAGCTGGGTTTTGTTGATGCTCAATGCCCTCACCCTTTGTCTTTGGTCCCAAGTCACCAAAGATGAGAGGTCAAAGAATTCCTCTTGGTGTTTTCCCATCACCCATGCCTGCCACGCTTTGACCGACATCACGTAGACACGCGCTGGCGTTGTCAAATCCACATAGTGGGCTATCATTCTAAGCCCGTAGTACCAGGCGCGGCATTGTGATTGCTTGCCTGGCAGCACAGTTGAGATTGCGCCCGTCCGGAACATCTCACCAGCAAAGATGGTGTGGTGCAGAACTCGGCTATCTCCGCTGGTGGTGGCGATGCCTATGGTCATGGTTTCGTGACCTTTGAGCTGGATTGCATCAAGCTCTGTAAGGGATCCCCATGCCTGTATGGCCGCACCTCCTGTTGAGATTTTGACTACAGGAAGCTGCAAAAGTCCCTGTGCCCAAAATTCAAGGTTGATGCCCTGCTCCAACTCCTTTTGGTCTGCTGGCGCAAGTTGGCCGCAATTTTTGTTCGTCTGCTTGCACAGCCAAAGGAGGTGGATGGCCGTGGCTGGTTGGCAGGTCAGGTGCCCTTGTTCACTGCCGTCAGCCATCCTTGCGAAGATGGCTCCCTGGCGCCAGGTCTGCAAGGCCAATTTTGTTCTTGGGTTCGATTGGCTTGCCAGCCGCTTCCATGGTGTCCAGTCAAGAGGTTGTTGAACTTCTTGTAGCATTGTTCTCTTCTGGATGTTGGTGATTCGTTCTCTCACCTGTGCTCTCTGTAGTTCCTCTTTGACATAGAGCCATGATGCATGCATGTTGAGCTCAAAGTCTTCTTCGCCATTTGCTCCTTGCTTGGTCCAACGATCATAGTGAGTCGTGTCCCACCCTCTGTCATTGAGGTAGCATTGCAAGGCTGCTACCGGTCCTTTGACCACCTGCCAAGGATGTTTGGCCTGCTTGAGTCTGTCCTTGGTTACTTGCCAGGCTCGATCCAGATCTCGATGAAGGTGTTCCGGCCAGTTGCCAAAACATTGCCTGTAGATCTTGACCTGTGCGGCAAATGCTTCATAGTCTGGATCTTTATGGCGAGGTTGCATGTCGAAGACGATGTCAGCGTTCCCTGTCCTTTGCAAACCCATCTGGCGGGCCATAGCAGTGCGGATGCGGTTGCGGGTTTGAGGTGCCATTCCAAGTGCTTGGTGGCCCCAGCTGATGCCTGACTGGATCGAACCCTTGTACAGTTTGGCGGACTGCCCTCATTGGTATGTTCAGTGTGTGCAGCTTCTTGGTTTTCTTGGAAGCTTTTGTTCTGCGTGCTCTCATGGTTTGTATCCTTCTGAGTCTGCCTGCTGTGCAGTCTACTCCTAAGTCTTTCATCACATCGTGCACCGCTGGACCATTGCTGGGAAGCTGTCTTTGGAGGAGTCTTTTGGCCTGTACATTCGAGGTGATGAAACCTGTTTTCTTGACCGACAGCTTGAGGTTGTCCTCTTCCAAGAGCTCCTTGATGTAGTGGTATGCTTGTATTGCTATCCTGACAGCATTTTCCACATCCCTGTTCGCCACATCGAAACTGAGGTCGGCGATCCAAAGGTCCACGTGGAGGAATGGGATTTTTTTGCAGAATGCTTTCAGTGCCTTCTGCAGGTAGATCTTGGCCGCTAAGGGCGCTTGTGGGTCACCCGCAAGAATTCCATTTTCCGTCCACATAGGTTGCGAGGCTTCCCCCTCTGCTTCCAGGATACGGGTGCCAAGGTAGATCTGCATTGCAAAAGCTGCATGGGTGCCAGGGTAGTTTGACACAATCCATCGTTCCGCCAGCTTCTGGAGGTTGATGCGGTCATAGAAGTTGGACACGTCAAGGAGCACCGAGATGACCGTCTTTTTGAGCGCCTGATTGTGTTCCGTGACGAAGGAGCTACTTGCAGACACTCAGTTCCTGGGATGGCTCTTTCCCATGGGAATTCTTCTGCTAGCTGACTTTGCCACTCTTTGGTGTAGCTGTTGCGGAGACGACACCAAAGTCTGTACATGGTTGCCACCAATGCTATTGGTCTTTCGATCTCAGCGGATTTTGGCAGCATGGCTATGAGGGCAACCAACCATTGGTTTGGAACCAAGCAGTCTTCCTCAATCTGGTGGTACATGGTGGCCAAGTCCTTCATGGCGGCATAGGGCAAAGCCTTGAGGAAGTCGAAGCCAACTCCGTCCAGCCCTGGCGCCTTGTTGGAAAGCTGCTTGATGGTGTACCAGATTTGCCTTTCTGTCAATGGTTGCATGGTGGCCGCATGTTCTTTTGCCTTCTCTATCATGGCCTCTAAGGTCTTGACTCTGTGTTCACCTTCTCTGCTTCCCCAAATTTCACTCCATTGTTGGACCCTCTTTTCCATTCGTTCTTGTCTTGGTAACGTCTGGAAAGGTCTCAAGAACGGGTGTTCGTCTTTCTTGAGACACCGAAACAAGCCCCTGTGCCCTTTGAGTGAGGCCTTGGCCAGCCATTCCCTGTACATCTCCGTCTCAGCGGCAAAGCTTGTGGCTTGATATTCCATACCATGTGGAAGAGCATCTTATAGTTCCGTACTTGCATCTTCATGCCAATGTTGCTCGATGTGCCATCCCAGTTTGGCTAGGTGAGGCTGATCTCCAAGAAGATGTTTTGGTCTGTGTTGTATTTGCTGCAATCGAACTTCAACTTGGTTCCAGAATGCCATGCTTCC
Source organism: Durusdinium trenchii (assembly GCA_963970005.1). NCBI lineage: Eukaryota > Dinophyceae > Suessiales > Symbiodiniaceae > Durusdinium > Durusdinium trenchii. Next base: position 837,558 of record CAXAMN010023673.1, read on the forward strand.
TTTCTTCCATAGCCAAGCTTTGGATGGGTCCGCTAATGGCTTTTGCTGGAGTTGAAGCCTGATGCCCCTGCCTTCTGTAGGTCTGTCCAGGTTCTGCAAGACGTACCTCTCAATTCGACTGTAAAGGGTGCCTGCTTTGCGGCTGACCGGGTTGTCCTCAAAGTCCAACCAGTGAACTGTGTGTTCAATTGGTTCAATCTGGCTCCATTCTTTGGTCACCTTCTCTAAGTGGGGCGCTGGGTTGTATCTTGTGATCTGATTAACTGCTATTGGCTCCATGGTCAGTCCAAGGTGAAGGAGAAGTTGAGCATGAGGACGGAAAGGCACTTCCCAGCTCGTCTGCATTGTCAGATCTGCACTGAGCTGGTTGGTGGCTAGCGCCCAGTCAAGTTCACTTCCTGTGTTGACCGTTTCTTCACCACAGGCTATCATCTGCACTTGCATGACGGTGCTCATCGTGGTGGCCATGAATTCACCAGGTGTGATGTTGAAGTCCCCGACAATGATGCATCCGTGATTCACCCCCGTGACAAAGGTGATGAGCCCTGCCCATAAGGCCGCATTGGTCTTGCCTTGAACTCCTTCTCCACATTTGAAATACACCCCAATCAGGATGATGCTCATCTGATGGAAGCTCCACATGACCGCATACCAGCCACATCCATCTATCATCTGATGTTGCACATAGTGGAAATGCTGATGCGGTGGGTAGATGAGCATGATGCCCCCATGGGTTCCGCCCTTTGTGCTTTCGGCTGCTGGTTGTCCCATTACTCCAAAACCCCTGGTGGTGAACCATTGCACGGTCTTGAAGTGGTCAGCTTCTCCAAGATGAGTTTCGACGACAAAGATAGGAGTTCTTGGTCGTCCTCCAAGCCATTGTCTCACTTCATGCCCCAGTGTGGTCACGTTGGCAAAAGCAAAGTCTACCCCTTCTTGTCTTTGCCGTTTGGTCTGAGGTTCGGTTGTTTCCTTGCTCTTGCTGCTCGTTGGGAAGTCACTCCTGATGTTCTCCGGGAGTAGTGACTTTGATGGTACTGCCCATACCTGGACTATCTGTTGTTTGATGTTCTCTTGTAGATGAGGAAGTGCACGAGGAAAGGCTCCATCATCAACAATCCAGTACAGGCCTCTATAGATGTAGATGGCATAGAAATGTCCACTTTTGTGCCCATCACCTGTGTGGCAGAGAAGTCCAACCAGGGAGTACTGCTCCGTTTTGGTGATGTTTCCATCATAGCTGACCGGCAGGTTGAAGATGGATGGCACCTGCAGTGGTTTGTGGTGTTTAGTCCATTCACCTTTGTGATGGGTGTACCGCCCAATTTGAGCTACCCATAGCCCTGCTCCTGCCAACACCTGACCCTCTGCCGTGTTTGCCCATTTGGCAATCAGCGTTTCAAATTCTTGGCCTTCGTTGTCCGGGTAGATGAGGCGCGTAGGGAAAGCTTCTCTGGGATGGACTTCTTGTCGATGGTCCACGTGATGGTACTGTTTGATAACAGCATTCGAGTCCGAGAGCCTCACCAGCTCCTGGAGGAAGTGTGAAGCATCATCTTGAACCATGTCATCGAATTGTTCCCACAGCGGCCTGAGAGTTGCCAGAGTTGTGATGTTGACCACCTCTGACTCCCCCAGTACTGCCATGACTCCAATTCCCCCACAAAAGCTCGGGAAATTGACACTTCCCTGTGCAAAAGTAGACTTCTCTCTGGAAGCCTCTGCCCCTTGGCTAGCCCAAAGGAAGTCACCCCTTTCCTCTGTGCCTGAGCCAAAAACACCATATGCCATGCATTGCTGTTCAACTTTTCCCCCAAATTGAGCAGTGTGCGGAGCATATGGTTGACTGTCCCCTTGAACCTGCTGCCTGTGTGGATGTGAATTGTTACCCACATTTCCTTCTTTTCATGACATTCTCACCAAGCTTGCTTGCGAACTCTTTGGCCTGTTCTGCGGAGACTTGCATCCCTAGACTGGCCATGACCGTCAGCAGATTTTCCGCTGTGATCTCATCCTGCATTGTTTCATCCGCTGCTTTCTCCTTGTCTTTCTCAAGCTGCTGGTTGTAGAGATGCGTTGCCTCTTGCAATTCTTTCTGTGCAGCTTCTATCTTTCCTTGGATCTCCTTCAAATCCTGCAGGAGTTGAGTGTATTGCTGCTTCACCGTGTCCGCTTTGCCCTGGATGGAGGTCTTCTTTTCCGACACTTGCTTTAGTGTTCCAACTGCCTGTTTGACCTTCTGGTTCAAAGGAGGTTCACTTTTCTGTGGTTCAACAATCTTTTCAACTGCCTCCTTCAAGTCTGTTGGCAAGCTCTGTAGATGTTCTTTGATCAGGGTTGGGAGATCCGGTGGCGGAGCAGGTTCCGCTGCCTTTATCCCCAATGCTTCGAGCTGGCTTCTCAGCGCTTCTGGGATGCTGGTCCAATGCTCTTGAAGCTTTTTCTCGATGCCTTTGACCTTGCCCTTGTTCTTCTTCGGTGGCTTGCCTCCATAGAGCCCCGGAGGTGGTGAGACCAGCACCTCCTTCAAGCTTCGTTTGGGCCACTGCTCTGCTTTGTTGGTGAAGTTCCACGATGCCCATTGTACTCGACGTTTGCGGAGATCAGGTAGTTGTCGCTGTTTCCACTGTTGGCCACATAGGTTGCACTTCATGTTGGGCTTCTGCAGGAGTCTATCTTCCCACAACCAACTTTGGCCACAGCCTTGACAAACTAAGTAGTTCCGCCTCATCTTCAATGAGCTGCCGCGGAGGCCACCCTTCTCAACTTCAAGGACCTCTTCGTTGAACAAGCGTAGTGCCAGCCGGGGACTGGTGACCTGAGGCCTTGAGCCGAGATCTTGAGCCATATACATATATATATATATACATATAAAAATACATATTAATATATATATATATACATTCACAAATACTTTATATACATAATATATATATATATATACCTTCACAATAGGAAGTGAGCCGAAACCTTTACAACTGCGCCTCTCCGCCAGTCTCCTCGGCCAGTGCCTGGAAGCACTCAACCTTGGTCAAGTATATCTATGACCTAAAGAGTCCGGCTGCACCCAGCCAGCTTGCCCTTTTGAGACCCCAGGGCCCCAACGCACTCGTTCAAGAACACCGGGTGATACCTTGGTGTCAGGACCACTGAATCCGTGCACAACAAATCACAAGTAGTAATCCTGGATCACATATCTTTCAGTCAAACTGAGGCAACCAACGCGGTCATCTTGATACGAATACGGTCCTTAAATTTGTTGATATTTGTTGTCTTACTCCGAGGTGATTTGAGACAAGCAAACAGCAGAAAACTAATATGTGGCTCATTCAATCTCCAAACTGAAAACCAGGTGTTTGGTTGTAGATGATTGTAGTATGTCTGTATGTTCATGTTCATTTGATTCTCCTTGATTCCAAGGCCTACGGGCCTACTTTTGATTTCTTCCGCTCTTGGTGTACAAATTGCTCAAACTCTCACAGACTCCTCTGGTGGTCGGCGTGCACTGGGCGGAATCTTTTCAGGGGCCCACCTGCGTTCAGCTTGCATTTTGAGTGGTGCATGCCAATGCATCATACAAACGCGGGGTGATTCAGGGTGTCTGCACCAAACCAAACCCTGACAGTTTCTCAAACGCTTTCGATCAAGGCAAATGAATCACCCGGGTGGCTGCGTTGGTGCTTTGCCCAGCAGCCACTCATTTGCGTCTTTCACCTGAGACAACGATGCAAATCCGAAAACACATGACCTTCACAATGGCACCAGCAACAATACGGCCGACGATATGGGCCTCATCCTTTCAAGTCGTACTCTCCAGCCAATTGCCTTTCAAAATAAAAATGGCTTTCCATGCTTTTCCATGTGCACAGTTCAGGCATTCGTTCGTGCACAGTTCGTTCGTGCACAGTTCAAGCGTTCGTGCCTTAGCAAGCTCACCAACTCCACCCACGGCTGCTTCTCCTTCATTCTGCTTCAAAGCTGCCGATGTGTCAAGCAACGTGCATGTCTGATTGGTCATTCTTTCTGCAAGTCTGGACATGTGTGGACACTGGATAATTTGTCTTCCTGGCCAGTGTCAATCCCCAATCTTCTCGACTCACTTGTGACACCACATGTCTCCTCCGCACGTTTCGCGTCGAGAACTTGCCGTGAGTCTATGAAGAGCCAGTAGAGGAGGAGGCCTCGAAATGACAATAGTGTGGCAGTGTGGCAAGGCACAGTAAGATCATGTGAGCATGTCACGATCCAATGTTCTTCTAATCAATGCTCTTACAAGAGGGACTAATATATCTGCGCACTGCGTCCTTTCGCATACTCAGCCCCATGCGCAGTTGCAAAGCGCCTTGCTCGCTTTTGCTGTGTACAAGGAACCTGTCCAGGCAATTGTTACAGGGCCATGTGGGTCGCCAGCAATACAGAGCCAGGGCGTCTTGCAGCATCAGCCCAGGTGACTGAAAGGGGTGCAATTACAGAAAGAGCGAAATCATGTCGTGTCTAATTCGACTGGAGCCTTCTGCAGCGCTGCTGAAAGCTCTCTAGCAAGTCCCATGCCTCACAATCACAAGGCACATGACATTTGAAGCAACTCTCAAAAATGCCGAGGCTAGGCTTGCACAAATTGCTAGCGACAATCTAGATTCTCAAGCCCCTCCTCGACGCTTTCTTCAGAAACGCCCCAGAGTCCAGGAACAACGCCATCATGTCCAACCAAATGTTCAAGCCTCGGCAGTCACAACTTTCTCTTTTCATAGGGAACACAAATCTGTCGCGTCAACCTTTACAGGAAAGGAAGAACCAATAGCATCAGGTACTGCCATAGTTGAGTAACATGATCCTATCAGTTTTGTCATGTTTTGTTTTCTTTTCATGTCTATTCACCACAGATTGGCTTGAACACTTGGGCCCTGGCATCTGGGGCAGCCACTTATCCTTGGCACCGGGAGTGCGTCGAAACCCCCTGCATGCCTCTCAGTGAAGGTTTCCAACCATGCATCACTTGACGTGTTCATCCACAATGGTTTTCAGCGGCTCAAATCAGAAACTGAACAAAAAAAGTATATTCGCGTGCAAAACTAATACTGTACATGATGGGCGATTCTTTGATCTCCTCACATGGGCTTTCACACTTGAGCAATTTGCAAATACTGCCGTCAAACCGAAGCGGTGAACGCATGGAGCCCACAGCTGTGCATTAAAGGACACTGTGGAGGGTTGGAAAGGATTGGAAAATCTCGTTCTTCAACAATGATGTCTGTTTTGACTTAACTGTATGTTTGTTCTTGTCTTTCTTGTTTCTCTTTTTAGCCCGCTCTTCCTTAACTAAGTAGACGGCTACTTAATTAAGTAAGGGCTATGCTATGAGCAAGCTTACTAGTAGCTGGACGAAGGATAGCTCACGCTGGCACTATTCCTTTGGCTATATAACTTTGGTTCCTAGATTGTTTGGGAAACTTAACTTCTTCAACACCTCTGCAGCCAAGCTGCAGCTGCCTCGGCCTGGCCCAAGTTCCGAGGTGGAGTATTGTGCAGTAGAATGTACGGCCTATTCGTCTTGTTTTGATTCATAGCACAAAAGGCTGCCACCCCCAAATCGAAGGAATTGAATAGCCCACAACAGCCCGTGTCCATTCTGCCACTCCTTTCCCGACACGTAGATGTTTTTCAAATGTGGGCTGATCTGCCGCAAGACACGATGCCTGAGCTTGTCACGTTGGTGGTGACAAAGCTTCTCGATCAATTTCTGCTCCAAACAAACAACAAGAGTTTGCGCAGCTCACAGCTGCCTCTTTCGCCAACATAAGCAAGTCTCAAAACAACAAATGATACGCATCGAAAGCATCTGAGGGTAATACAAGTTCCCAACCTCTTGAGTCACACTTTTCACCCTCTTCTGCAGCTCCTGTCCACCCACAAGCCTACACTTTCACTACGAGTAGTACCTCTTCGGGGCTTTCCAGACTTCGATGTGGGAATATATGAGAATATGACGAGAAAAGTCACCCTTTTGGAGTTCTTCAAGTTCTTCAAATTTCTTCAGTATATACAGCTCAAAGAGCAAACGTGCTTGCAAAGAATGATTCCCTCAAGTTGCACCTCTAGGCGTGCACGACTGCGTCGGGCACCCCCAGAAGCCATCAGGCAGACCACTGCTGCGGAGCCAAGCAATGGCATGACCTAGCTGTTTTGTTCAGATTCGGTTGCTTGGTGAGAAAGGTTACAGTAACAGGTGTGCGATACCCTGAAAGTGCAGGAGGAGTGTGACACCTGCTAAACCAAACAAAGGAATGGAAACAGATTTATGGAAATAAAACAAAGTCAGATAAGGCTGATGTTTGAAAGTAGTGAATTAAGCAAGAGCTGCCCAGACACTCTCGACATGGGCAAGGCCCGGCAAGGCCCTTCTATGGCAGGCCATCCCCAAGGAAGATAAAGAAGTTTCCGCCGGGAGGAACTCGCAGACCAAAGAGCGGAGGAACTGCAGCTTTTTGGGCGCTGCGACAGTTGAGAGTTGAACAAACTAGCTGTGACAGCGTAGAGCATGATTGTCTGCAGGTGTGAGTCTCAAATCACAATAAGCAGCAGCCCATCATAACTTACGCAATGGCAAAGAAATGGAATGAAGCTTCAGGCGTTTCTTTTAAAAAGGAACTTCATCCTATTGTGTCTGCAAGAATGACCTGCGAGAAGAATGGTGACCCTGGAACTCCTAGGGTAAAAGCCGTAGAATTTGCAAATCTCTGCCTGGGCCTCTGTTCTCTCTCTTGGGTAGCCGAGCTGGCTTCGCCTTGTGAGCCCGAAGAATTGCCTTCAATGCGAAGCCACCAACAGATCGGTTGCAGCTTGGGAGCTTTCACACCTGACAAGCGACTTATAGTCCCACCTTCTCAGCTGCATGCAGTTCCCTGGCTAATTCTTCTAATCGAAAGCTGCTGCCTCAGGAGGAATTGCATTACAAAAAAAAAACATGGCATCAGCAGCAAGCAACTGATATCGCAATGCCTCACGCAAGCCTTTAGGATCTGGACTGACACAACAAAATGCACAAACAAAAGGCTCGCACCGGCATCTTCGACAGTGCTAGCACGATGACCTCCAGGCTAAGGTTTCCAGCTGAAAACCGTGCTAGACAAAATACCCTGTGCTTCAAATGTATGCAAGCTACTAGTAACAAAGGGCATCGCTACTAAGGAGCAAGGACGCTACTAGTAGCTCCTGGCCTTCCTACTATATAGTAACAAGAAGCTGCTGGAACACCAAGACCTGGGTGCCAGGCAGTGCACTCGCAGCAAAGCCTCGCAAGTGAGCTCCAGCAGCCGTTGAGCTGTAAAACCATCGCCCATCCTCAAGAGCAGAAAAGGCCCGGGAAGGCGGCTGAAAAAAAGAAAGAAACATCCTGACATGTGGTATAATACGTTATACTATTTATAAATCTATTTTTGGTATTATTTGAACAACGTGCTCAGCATAGCTCACCTCATCTTGTTTGGACTCTAGTGCGGTCTTGAAAGTCAACTGGTCTTAATGTTCAATACGGTCGGTCCAATAGTCCTGGCATGCAACGCATCGTAATGACTTGAATATCCCCGCTCACACCAGCTAATTTATGATAGCAAAACAAACCGTCGGCGACAGATTCCATGTGAAGAGTTGCAGACGTTGACATTGTCAAAGGTTGAAGATTAGTCCTTTGACTTGAAGCTTGCTGAGGCGCACACAGCTCTGCCTGAAGCTTGTGCACACTTTCCCTCAGTGTTTCAGATGTTTCAGGTCGTACGAGTAATTAGTGGAGCGACTGCCTTCCTTGCAAAACACAAGGCCAATTGCGGCAAGACATGTAAACTCCCCCCAAAACTTAGTCCAGTCAGAACCCGTCAATTGTACCAGTGCGACGGGCCGCGATACAATTTAAACCACTTAGAATGTCCTGACCGTCACCAGTTCGACACTCTTGAAACTGAAAAGCATAATCTTGTCCCTGAAGGTCTGCTGTTGGCTGCCATGTTGCAGTGTTGCCGAATGTGCCGCTTTCCGTTTCTTGGCCGGCCGGCCTAGTTTGAGTCAACAATGGAGCAACTCGTAAACAGTTTGACCAACAACTGATACAGAATCAAGCCGACGCTGTCATGCCTTCAGATGGCACTGCAGCGTTCGCTGCCAGTGCTTCTGACCAAGCCTTTGCACAGGTGTTTGATAACCAAAGAAGCAACACTTTCTGACCATGCTATGTCGAAAATGAGTCATTATTGAAAACTGGCGCTGGGATTCAGCCTTCATTGCCTCTTGCTGGGCTGGGGCAAGCTGCAACCTTGCAATGTTTGGCTCAGAATGTTTTGCACACAATCTCACGCACTTGAAACAAGAACGTCGCTTGGAGTCACACTGCTCTTCTCCAAGCGCAGCCACGCACCAACTCGTATGGAGGTCCCTGCATCGACTGCCATACTGATTTTGTCCCTTGGTTACCCACCAAGCTGAACAGTTCACCTTGTTATTCCCATCCAAGAGAATGTCTACCCGGATCGGACTTCGTGCAGCCAGTTCGTGATGTCAGCAAGCAAAACGACAAGTTGTCCTTCAATGGATTTACAAGAGGTACTGTAGTCCGCACAGGCCAAGGCGAGCAAGTTTGTACAGTAAATCTCATGTGTGCCTTGTAGGAAGGTCGAGAAGCAGTGGCCAAAGTGTTGCAGGACTTACTGCTTGAGCGGCAATCTTGCAACTAAGTGGGGCAGGCTTTACGAAGCTGGGAAAGCAGAAACCTTTAGCCATCTCACAGTACACCCATTGGCGCATTTTCCTATGCCTGTCAAGGTGTGTGGTTGAGCTTACTCTCCATAGCGATGATCTCTGTTCTTGGAGAGCCGCTGACTAGATAGCTAGGTTCCAATTGTGGGCAAGTGTGGCATCAACGTAGGTGCTATCGCATGTGTTGCCTTAAATGCGCCGGTGTTAATGTGACGAATGCCCATTAGACTTGAATGTGATCTCAATTTCATTTTGCTTTCTTTCAATTGCGGATAGACGGCATTGCATCGCCGCACCGCGATATGATTTCTCGAAACTCCCCGGCCGAAGGGCCCTTGAGTCACACGCGGCGACGACCTTCGCCACCCGATTGGCATCGAAGAAAGGACGCATCGCGGCCTTCGAGTTCTTTTTCTTTGGTTGCTTGGAACTTCGTGAGTTCAAGTACTTCGAGATTGGCAGCGGAGCCCAAGACGATCCTCCCGGAATTTAACCAGGGTGAACTTTTTGTTTGAAGACGCCTAGAGGGTAATCCTGGCCGGTGAGAATTGGCTCATCTTAAAGATCACGTTCAGTAAGGCAGTCACAAATGAGTGGTCAGCAAAGAAGACAGCGAGACAGACAAGAAGGTGAACAAGCAGTTGGTGTTCCCATACCTCGTTCTCCTCCACGTGCAGCAAATGGAGCTAGCCCAGGAACTACTTTTTCTAGTTCCACCAACTATCATGGATTGGACAGTGGCTTGGCAAAGGCCGCACCATCGGCCGAGGGGCTATCGCAAAGTGGCTATCGCAGCAGGTACTCTTTTGGTCATCAGCCTCCTCAAGGACACTGTTTGGGACGCTGCAGAGCTAATAGATTTGAAAGAAATCACAAGTGGTACAAACCCTTTTGCACCTTTGTTCGCCATGATGGACCAGCTCTTCCAATATGAAGAACAAATCGAGGTTCCATACCGCTGTGAAGAATTCTTTCAAAGTTTCAATCGTCAGAAGGGAGAAGAAATGCAGGCATATCTCATTCGCCACCGCACTGCTTTGAAGAAACTTCGAGAGGTCAAGATTGACATTCCTCCACTCCTTGCTGGATGGCATTTGTTGACCCGAAGTGGAACTCCAAAATGGACACACGTGCAAGTGAAAGCATTGCGCAAGGGCGAGCTTGACTATGAAGAGGTCCAACGAGCTTTGCTTCGAATGTTTGGTGGAGACCACAAACCAAACACCAAGGACATTGGACCTGTTGCCAAGTCATCCAAGGACGAGTTCTTCTATGAGGAGGACTTTGACGAGGAGTTCTACTACGAAGGAGCAGAAGAAGATGAGTGGCGTGAAATCTACTATGAAGGGTATGTTGAAGATGAAGAAGAAATCCCCGAAGAGCTTGAAGAAGCATATGAAAACATGGATGAAGCCTACATCTCCTACTTGGAGTCAAGGAAAAGGATGAAGGAACTTGCCTTGGCTCGTGGCTTCTATCCCGTCGCAGCCATCGGTCCCGACTTCGATCATGGCAAAGGCGGCAAAAGTGAAAGAAAGGGCAGTTCGAAAGGCAAAGGAAAGAGCAAAGGAAAAGGCAAAGGCAAAGGAAAAAGCATGTTTCCTCGACGCCCAACGCATGGTCTTCGAAAGCCTCCATCATCGTCGACTACTACCTCCTCCGGGTTGAGGTCAACTTTGACCGGTTCGGGTTTTTTTGGGGCCCGAGGTTCAAACGATATCGAGTGCAAGCACAAGGTGTTAAAGAAGTTGGAGGTGAAGAAGTGACCATGGTGGAGGAACAAGCTGAAGAATGCGTTCAAGAGGACATCTTCTTTGCCACCCTTGCTCCTGGGCATGCAATCGTGGATTCAGGGGCAACAAGAACATTGGTTGGTGAAGGAGTGTGGAAAGAATGGGTTGAGCACTATGATGGAGAAATGCTTGAATCCAACTACGAAGTCTCCTTCAACGCCTTGGTGAAAGGTCAGAAGCTGCCCATCACTGTTTCAGTGGTACCTGGGCACGCTCCCTTCCTGTTGGCACGACCTATGCTGGAACAATGGGGGGTGAAACAAGACTACGCTACGCCAGTGGCAACATGAAGGTGGCTCAATCCGAAGGGTTTCAACCAAGTCGTGGACAAAAGGGTCACTATGTCTTGAACTTGTTGGAATATCATGAAGATGAACAAGAGATGACCTACATCTTGGAAGAAGAGGTTATGATCACAACAAGTCCGCTGGAAATTGAACCACCCAGTGAGACGGACCCGTCAGACATTGCAGAGCAGATCCTCATGGAGTCGGAAGAAAATGAAGTTGAAAAGATTTCTCAACAAGTTTTGCAGCGCCTTCAACAAGAGCGAAAACTGATCTTCTATGAGGTCTATGTGGATGAGGGCAACCTGGCTACAGAACTGTTGAGACGATTTCCAGATTGTGAAGTTGCTACTTTTAGCCTACCTCACTGGGACTTCGAAAAAGAAAATGACCGAAAAGCATTTCTCAAATTGGTGAGAGAATAAAAGCCTCACTTCATCTGGTGTGCACCACCTTGTACGAAATGGTCACCAATGCAAAGGCTCAACATGATCAAGGTCGAACAATTGGCCTACATCCTGGGATTGCAAAAACAAGAAGAGAAGCAACAATTGAAACTGGTTTTGGATATCACCGACATCTGCAACTGGGAGATCAATGCCGGCATGGCCATGGAGCATCCTCATTTGGCCATGTCTTGGAAGACGAAAACCTTGGAGTCAATGGATGGTTATGATGCAATCTGCAACCGACGCAGGACCGGCTTGCGCTACAATGATCAAATGGGAAACTACGTCGGAAAGGTCAAGAAACCTACAAAGATTCGCACAAACAGCCAAATGGTCTTTGAAGCACTTGACCTTCCATGTGAATGTCTTCCTGGAGAGCATGTTGCTATGGACGGAAAATCCGAAAGCCTGAAGAAAATGCAAAACTACGAGAGGCTTCGTGAAACGAGCAGCAAATGCCATCTATCAAGAGATGGAAGAACGATGGCGACAAAGAGAGATAGCCAAGATCTATATGGTCGAAGAGCAGGATGAGAAAGACAAAGTGAAGAAAGCCTCCAACATCACTGAGGAAGAAGAGAAGTTGATGAAGACCCATAGCAAGCAGAATCTCCAGGTCATCAGCAAACTGCACAAGCAACTTGGACGTCCAGGTGTAGATCGGATGATCAAAACGCTCAAAGATGCAGGTATGGATGAATCCCTGATCCGATGTGCCAAGGACTATAAATGTGAAGTATGTGAACAACAGGCACAACGGAAATTGGAGAAACCAGCTTCATTACCTCAGGCCAGTCACTTCAATGAATGCTTGGAAGCCGATGTTTTTCACATCCGCTGGAACGGAGAAAACGCAAGGTTCTGGCCATCCTCGACATCTACTCCAAGTACGAGATCAATGCAGTGTTGGAGAGAGAAACTGAAGAAGCCGAGTTGAAGATACTTCGTGAACAATGGCTTCAAACTTTTGGTCCTCCAGAGCGCTTCAGGACAGATCAGTCTGGTGCACATATGAGTCAGAAGTATTTGGGCTTCTTCGATCAGAACAACATCAAGCTGATCCTCGTGCCCAAAGAAGCTCACTACAGGGATCAGTGGAACGTCTCCACGCTGTGAGAAGAATGCAGCTGCTCAAGATGCAACAAGATGAACCGAATGTGCTCCTTGAAGAAGCTGTTCCAGTTGCTTGCCATCAACGAAACCGTCTTCGTTCAGTGCATGACAGCTCACCACATCAAATCATTTTTGGACACAATCCTCAATCGAGCGGTCTTTGTGATGAACCACATTTGGAAAAGCCGCTCGATGATACGGAACAGCATCAAAAAGACCAAGCACTTCGGTATTCAGCAGCCAAGGCATTTTATGAAGCAAACAACAACCAATTGCTGAAGCGTGCACTTCTTGCTAGGCCCAGGTCTGAACATGTGACCGCCAGTCTTGGCGATTGGATCTACTACTGGAGACAGGGGGAAACCAAACTTGACCCCACTCGCTGGCGTGGACCTGCATTGGTTTGCGCCATAGAGCCTCGCATCCGCGCTTCTGTTTACTGGGTCGCTCATGGTTCCAATTTGGTGCGTGTTGCAAGTGAGCATATTCGTGCAGAAGTGGCTCGAGAATGTGTTCATCGCTTAGAAACACAACCTGCCACCGCTGTTTCCACCAGTTTGGTCCATAGAGTTAGACAAGCTCTGACCCCTGCGCAGGGTCCTGTGCGATTTCTTGATCTTGCAGGGGATCCCACCTTTTCGAACGCAAAGGCTGCAACTTCTGTCTCTCCTTTGGTCTCCGTGAATGATGAATACAATGAACCCGCACAAGAGAGTCCAGAAGTTCCAATGTCAGAGCCTAAAGACGAAGAAGAAGTGACAATAGAACCTCAGCACACTGCGGCAGCAGCAGAACACAAGACAGCAGCAGCCAGCACGGCAGCAGCAGAAGCTGAAGCAGTTGAAGTAGAAATGAAAGAAGACCAAGATCCAAGTGGTCGAGGCAGATCGAGAAGCCCTCCACCTCATGACTCTCGGCGCAAAGAATTGAAAACCTGTATGAGTCCTACAACAAGGCACGACCTCCCACCTGTTTCTCGTGATGATCATCAGCTGAAAAGTCCATATGACATGCTGTATGGTGAGGAAGTTGATTGGCTTGATGAAAATTTCCTGGCTACTTCCTTCAGTGAAAAGAACCTCACCAAAGAACAGAAAGAGGAGTTCGCCGAAGCTCGCAACAAGGCTTTGGATGTCTGGTTTGAGAATCAAGCATGGCGACCTGTGGACGCCTCCGAAGCCCAACCAGGAGAAGCAGTACCAGCAAGATTTTTGCAGCGCTGGAAGCCAACGAAAGAAGGGCAGAAAGCAAACGCCCGAATCATCATACAGGGATTCAAACATCGTGACGCGCTCGAAGACACTGTCGATAAGGAAGCTCCCACTTCGTCCATGGTTGGTCGCAGCTCCATTTATCTTTTTGCCGTGGTTCGTCAGCTCAAGCTGTGGAGCGCTGATGTGCAGACTGCTTAACATCGAACAAGAAGCCCGAGTGTTTATACAGCCCTCAGCCGAGATTCGACGTCTCCTGGAGAGAAAGATTGGATTGAAACCATGGCAAATCACAGTGGAATGCAACAGCCCATCGGTGCTTGACTGAGGAACTTGGCATGATCCCACACCCTTTGGATCGTTGTGTATACCTCAGTATTCGAGCTGCATATGAATCTGACCCAGCTTTCGAAGTGTTGCAGTGGAATGGTGTTCCTAGCATTGTTGACAGCATTTTTGGACTCCACGTGGACGACTTCATTGGTGCTGGTGAGGGTTTTTGCAGTGAACATGATTTGAAAAAGGAATGTCCCAATGAAGAGTGTTTCCTCAACCGCATCCTGCTTTTAGCTCAGCGTTTTCGTTTTGGTGCATGGGATTTTGGAAATGGCTCAAAGATCATCTTTTGTGGAGCTGAACTGCAACAGTCGTTGGACTACTCCACCATTTCGGTGAGTCTGGCGAATTATGTGCAAAAGGTGAAACCAATTTCATTGGACAAATCCAGGAAAACAATGACGGATTCTCCATGTGATGCACGTGAGCACCGTCAATTCTGCGCCCTCATTGGCGCTCTAGCATGGCCAGCGCATCAAAGCATCCCAGAGTTGTGTGCAAGCGTGAGCATTTTGCAAGCATCAGCAAGCAATCCATGTGTGGGTGATTTGAACCAAGCAAACGAGTTGCTCCGTTTTGCAAAAGAGGTTTCCAAGGATCACCAACTGTACGTGCGTGGTTCACGTGCTTTTTCTGAGTTGTGCATTGGCGCATACACCGATGCTGCTTGGGCCGTGAGGCCCGATGGATCAAGCCAAGGTGGACTTTTGGTGTTCATTTGTTCACATCAAGAGCTGGAATCTGGCAGCGTGATGCCGCTTAATGTGTTTTATTGGAAGTCGCACAAGTTGGCCCGCATTTGCAGGTCAAGTCTCTCCTCCGAGGCACAGGCAGCCGCCATAGCGGTCGACGAACTTGAATGGTGCAAAATCTTTGTTTCCGTCATGATCGACCCCACATTGCCGATCGAGAGTCCGAAAGCATTGCAAAAGCTCGGAACGTCTCCATGGTGACGGACGCCAAATCCTTGTTCGATGCCGCCAAGTCCTTGTCCCCAAGCATGAAGTTGAGTGAGAAAAGAACTGCGATCGAAGTGGCAATAGTGCGAGATCGCATGAATGCTTTGTTGGGAAAATGGATGTGGGTGAACTCACATCAACAGATCTCGGACGGCTTGACAAAGCCGGCATCACGAGATTCCATGGCGTACATCATGAAGCGTGGCACCCATCAACTCAAGTTCAACCCCGACTTCACAGCCTCCAAGAAAGTGTCCTCGGAAGCCAAGAAAGAAGAAAGGGAAATCCACGAAGCTTTTTCAGAAATGGAGGAACAACAAGTCTTTGCAGTAGAAGAGTGGCAAAAGAATGAACAAGGTCTTTGTTTGCTTCCCAGCTGTTGCAAGCCTCGAAACGAAAGTGATCCTCGCAACAAATACTGCAGCAGAAGGCCCACCGCAGCTTGCAGGGTCATCAAGACGAATGGAAGAAGGCAGCCTTGTTTTCCGCAGCCATTTTGATGGCCAGTGAAGCGCCTCTTGCTGAAGGAGCTTTGGAATCTGGTGAAGCTGAAGGATGGAGTTCAGCAGTCCTCATGTCCTTTTTGGTCATCATGATCTTCGCATGGATTGGCCTTGAAAATGTGTTTCTGCGCTTTGGCATTGAAACCATCTTTTACAAGGCCTACTGCTTTGCAAATAACAAGGTGACGAACCTGTTCAGAGAGAAGGTGAATGAAAATGAGCAGGTCGTTGAGAATGAACAAGTTTTGGCGAATGACCCAGTGATTGAGAACCCGCTCAATCCTCCGAGCCATGTCGTTTCCGCTGCTGTCCAGGCCGATGAAGTGATCTTGAACGCGCTCACTCTAGGACGTCGACCTGGAATAGACTCAGGAAGCAAGACCACTAACACTGAGTCGGATCTTCCTGATGAGGAATGGCATCGCTGGAGCCGCATGAAGGTGATTGTCCAAAATGAAGCTGGACAAGCACAGTATCGTCGACTCCTTTGGAAACTTGGAAACTGGAGAACGATGATAGCAGCTTGGATTCGCAAACCCGCTGTGTTCTTCAGTCGGAGAGCTACACCACACAGCGCTGGCGGAAATTCAGCGAATTGCTTCGAGCTCAGGACACCACTCAGTTTTCTGACGAGCAAGTTTGTCAGTGGCATCGTATGTGGAATGAGAACTTGGTGTTTTTGGCTGACGTGAACCGTCGCATAGTCAGTCAAAGAAATCGGATCATTGCTTTGGAAAGAAGTGATCGAGTCCGTGAACAAATCTACCACGGAGAGTTGGCTGACCGAATTTGCCAAACTCCCATGACGTATGTTGCTGGCACTCGACCAAGACGCCTAGCTGAAAGAGAACATGGTGCCTGGTACCATGTGAGTGATTTAGATGTCCTTCGTTGAAAGATGACTTAGAGCCCGCTTTTGAAAGTTTTCCATACCATGTTGGCACCCCTTGAGAAACAACTTGGGCGTGTTAATGTGACGAATGCCCATTAGACTTGAATGCGATCTCAATTTCGTTTTGCTTTCTTTCAATTGCGGATAGACGGCATTGCATCGCCGCACCGCGATATGATTTCTCGAAACTCCCCGGCCGAAGGGCCCTTGAGTCACACGCGGCGACGACCTTCGCCACCTGATTGGCATCGAAGAAAGGACGCATCGCGGCCTTCGAGTTCTTTTTCTTTGGTTGCTTGCTTGGAACTTCGTGAGTTCAAGTACTTCGAGAGCCGCTGACTAGATAGCTAGGTTCCAATTGTGGGCAAGTGTGGCATCAACGTAGGTGCTATCGCCTGTGTTGCCTTAAATGCGCCGGGATATTCATGGAAGAGCCCGTCAAAGGTTCGGTTGCTCAGTCAGCTCTAAACGTATAGTTCTTTACTGCTTTAGTTTCATTCAAGCAACCTCTTCTGTATCTGTTGACCAGTGTTTTGTAAAATATCTACATATACATATCGCATGTCTACGTTGTGAAGTTGCGGCTATACCAAGTACATAAGTTATGTCTAGGTTGCAAAACAGCGTTGTTGAAAACTTCTCAGCGAAAGGCTACATAAGTGGCAATCAATGGGGGCATAGATTGAAAAACAACAATCATGCTGAATAAGAGCTATCTTTGATATGTGTTTGCCCAACCGAAGCCAACTTCAACATCTGCTTCGACCGAACAAGGACCTTTCAAAGTGACATGAAAACGGGTCATCTGCCTCAGGTTCATTCGCTGTCGAAGCTCCTCTATGGCCTTGCGAATTGAAGCAATCCCAGGCTGAACATACCATACCACAGGATCATACAATCAAATCTGCATGTTCTCGTCATTTGGTGCTTTGTCTGTTTCCATTCCAATCTTTTTCCGTGTCAAATATATAAACAATTCCAAGCTCGCCACTGTAGTTTTGCTCTTGCTCAGTCTAGGCCAGGGCAGCAATGCTTTCAACTCCACCGTAACGGGTCAGTGGAACGCAGGGGCTTGATCATCATTACACAACACTTCAATCAGTTCATGCAATATTGTCCTTTCATGAAAGAGGGGTGTCTTTTAGGGCGCCGCTCCACAACTTCGTTCTTGGCCTTGCGTGATTTGGTATGTCAAAAACCTAAAGAAGCAACAGGAGGCAATGAAATGCTCAAACATGGGGTCTCCAAATTTCACGCCTTGAACAGTTCAGTCTCCATATCGTTGATGCGTTGCTGGAGTTCTGCATGGGACGATTGACCTCTCGCAAAAAGACGTGGTCTCCTTGACGAAAAACAGTTTTCTGGTCAATCCGAGATCTTGGCTTTGCTCCAAAGCTGCTTGTGCCTGCAGCGGAACCAGTGCTGTGGTCACATCCTTGTGTCAAAAATCAAAGAACCAGATAGCCGCACATGTCACATGTCAAGTTACGGATGGTAGAGGATGACGAGGCGAGAGGGATCGGATGGTTTAATGCGAAAGGATGTGTGCGTGTGACGTGCACCAGCAGCATCAATCTCGCACAGCATCTGCGCGATTTTGATTGATATCAAATTTTAACCTTTGGGACTTGTGTGAGCTGAGTTGGTGTGAGTTGAGTTGAAAATGAGTTGGTGAGTCAGTTGGTGTGAGTCAGTTGGGGTGGGTACTGTAAGTTGGTGTGAGTGAAATGGTGTGAGCGAGTTGATGTGAAGAAGTTGGTGTGAGTGAGTTGGTGTGTGTAAGTTCGTGTGTTTGTCTGTGTGAGGTGGTGCGACTGGGTTCATGTGAGCGAGTTGGGTTGAGTACGTTGCCGAGCGGGAGCGACAGGAAGAGGACAGCGGGAGGAACTCAGACTACCCCCAAAAAAGGAAGCATCCCATACTGGCATGTTGGGGTCTTACAAGTAATACAAAATTAGACAGATAGTTCCTAAGCAAATGCACATGCATGGTTTTCCGCGCCCCGAGCTCCACAAACGCAGGCCACAAACTGCATGGCGCCACTGTTCGCCAGAGACACCCCGCGTTTACGCACGCGTGTTTCTGGTTGCGCGAAGCCGCATGACAATGACATCGCTAGAGAGCAGCAGAAAGATGCAGAAAGCAGCGGCGGCGACGAAAAGGAACCAGCAGTGGAGGGGCGGCAACCAAGGGGAACCAGCGCCGATCAGCAGCAACAGCAGACCGTAAAGAGGCAGAAAACAGCCGACCCGGAGCAAAAGCAGACCTATATACACACACACCAAACAGTGGAGGAGCCGTGGCGACCGAGGCGAGCGCGCCGCCCTCGGTCTCTAAGAAAGCAGCAGAGGGCAGCGGGACAGGGGCGGCAACCGCCGCAACGTCAGGACGTCTAGTCAGCAACATCAGCGGCAGCAACGTCAGCGGAAGCAGAACCCTTATTAGCAGCAACAGCAGACCCTGTATCGAGTATGTTGGTGTGAGTAAGTTGGTGCGAAGGGTGGGTCTGAGTTAATTGGCGCCAGGAAGTTGGGATGAGTAAGTTGGTGCCACTGTAATAAGTTGGTGTAAGTCGGTGTGGGTGAGTGTTGATGTGAGTACGCGCGTGTAAGTGGATTTGAGTAAGTTGAGTTGTTGATGTGAGTGAGGTAGGCGCTGGGAGCAGTGGGCGGCGAAGGAGAAAGGAAGACAGGGGAAAACATTGCAAATTGGCAAATCTTCCACGGAGAATCATGTTCCAAGCCTTTGCAAGCTGCTGACGCAAGTCTTCAGCTTCCATCCTCGCCGCCTGCTCACCGATACATTCATTGCAAAAAGGGCTGGCCGGGCTGGCCTAGCAAGGAAAGGCTGTATTCACCGCCTATCAACCCTATCAATCCTATACACCGGCCCCCTCCTTGTGTACTCGAATCTGCTGAACTTGCAAGCACACGGTCCGTTCAAGTCTTGAGCGTCCAGGTTCCATTCAGGCCTTCCTTTGCGTTTCGGCGTTTCAACTCTGGTGTCAAGTTCGAAAACAGAGTGGAAATTTTCCAAAGGAATGGGCACACTTCAAGCCGTTGGCTCGAGACCTTGTACTATTGGCGTTGATTCTTCTCACGCCACATGTTCCACTATGTTCTGCTGGGATGCTTATTTCCAGGATGAACAACTGAAGCTTAAACCCAGCCATTGCCGTCAACTGTTCGTGACAGTTGATGACCCTGATTGAGCAAATGCTTCTCCCCAACAGCAAGGGCAACCCCCAAATTTATTCTTAGGGGCTTCCCAATGGCAAGGAGCAAATGACTGACGGCCAAACACAACATGTTCAAATACACTAGGCTACAATACCACCACGCACCTCGAGCTTCGATACTTCACAGGATTTTGTCCTGAGCGGTACAAAGCACAGAAACAGTGACAAAATCTTGGAACTTGGCGGGGTCATAGTGATGCGATGCTGTTGCAAACCTGGCTCAAACCATGGGACACCGATAGTTTCGACCCTTTTTCTCCCACACTTCTGAGAGCTGGTCATTTTTTCGAAATGCAGCCTCACAGAAACACATACTCAAGAAAGCAAATCCACAAAGACAGCAGCAATCAGTAGCGAGCAAAAACCTACAGTGACTCGTGACCTAAACCAAAGCACAGTTTTTGCCTTTTCCTCTTCGAACGAAGCAATGTCCTTCAATTTGATGACAAATATAAACCAAGAACGCTCACGGGAAACAGGTTGCTACCGCCACGGTTCTGTCCTCCACCAAAGAATCCCTCTCAGCGTGCAGTTCTCGCACTTGATCGGCCAGCCTTGCTAACTATCATAACTCTATCGTAATCCAACAACTGGCTCTGGTCCCAGCACCACATTTAGTGGCAACATGTGTGTGTTAACACCTGTTTCCAAGGTTTGTGCCTGGCAAGTATGCCTACCGCAGGTTTTACTAGAAGGCTGGATGCTACTAGTAGCTTCTGGCCTTGCTACTAGGAACAAGAGGCCGCTAGAACCAAAGGCATCGCCACTAATTGAGAACGAAGAGGCAGGGATGCGAAAAAGAAAAAGAAAGAAAAAAAGCAGGGGGATCACTGGAAGGGAAGTGGTTGAGGACGCTCAACCATGTACCTGCTCTTTTGTGCAACTGTTGACAAGCTGTCCCATGAAGTGTTTTGCAGTAAGCGGCTAATGCATTTCCCAAAATTGTTCAACATCTACAAGTCCATCGACTCAGCCACCTTTCGGTTCTCACTTTTTCCGTTCATCAAGTCAAGGGGGCCCTCACTCTGAACCTAGCTCTTGCGAGCAACCATCTAAGTGTGGAAAAAACCAGGTATACACCGTGTATGGCAATAGAAAGATATTGGTATATTTTCAAACTATGAATCAAGCCAAACTCTATCCAGGCTAACCTTAACATCTTTCATCCTTCCTTATGCAGTGCCGCTTGGCCGGTGAAAAGGCTCTACAAGATCGAAACACTCGCCTCAAGTGGGGAATTGTGTCAGGGCTCTAGTGCTATGCATTAATTTTGACCCCGCTGCTGGACATCCCACTTGTGTGGTGTCATTGTCCAAACATATTCTTGTCTGGACCATTCGGTTCAGTGTGATCATGCGCTCACATCTTGAAGCACCAGCAGTGCTGGTCCAACATTGTCGCTTTCTCGATCTCCTCGGTGTGCGTTTCTTATGCAGCCATGAGCCTGATTCGTCAGATAAAGCCTCCCGTCTTCGCTTGCCCCATAGGACACCAGGTACAGTCGGGTTGGTGACCAGCTCAAACTGGATTCAGCTCTTGTGGTGTTGGGCACGTCTCTCCGGCAAATCTCTTTGACTCCTCACCTGTCAGGCCATGGTCGTCTGATGGACACGAGTTGGGTTAGTGATCCTTTCTGCTACTTCTACACCTGCCTAGGTGCTCTCACCTTCTCCAGGCAGCTGCCACGAATCTGTTGTGGATAGCGCTCGCAAGCAGCTGATGAGTTGGGAACTCTGTGTGTGTGGTCTTCAAGCTCGTACAACAGCCCTTGGCCCCTTTTGAGCTAAAGTGTGGCTATGGCAATGGCGAACGAGCGGTAAGCACTCACCTTTCGCTTCATTGCCTGTCTCTACAAACGAATGGTGTCACTGCATGGCCTTCTGTGTCAGTGAAAGTGTGCAACGTGACACTGCTTTAATAAAAGTTATTGGAAAGTGGAATGCACTACACAAAATTGCAACAAACAAAGGCAAACACAAACCTGGCATGGTTGATGCTATTGTACATCAGGTTTGTGCAACACAACCTCTCTCACTTTAACTTGCCATGAACGTCCCACTGCCAGGTCTCGAACTCCAGACGCTTCTGGCGCCGGTCCAGGTACTCAGCCTCAAGCTCGGTCCTGGCCTTGGGCATGAGCCAAAAGTGCGCTTGGTCTTCACTTGGTCTTCGCGCCGTTCCACACAAATCTGCATCAAACAAAAGAACCAAACAAAAACACGATGTCTTCATATGTGTTGACAGGTAAAGAATTCGAAGCCTACCTGCCTGGTTGAGGACTTCTTCTTTGTCTTTCAAGGCCTGCACACACTGTCGCTGCATCGACGCATGAAACCACAGGGCTCCACTGAGAAAGGCTACAGCAACCTGCGGAACAGGGCGCACCTCTTCGCGCTGGGCAATCAGCTTTAGCTGCTGGAGGTTCTCCTGAACGATGGAACGAAGAAGCTTGAACACAGGGACTGGCACTTGATCGGTCGAAATAGAAAATGTTGCAACGACCGGCAGAGGTAGAAAGGCATTGAAATCTGAGCAACTGCAAGCAGAATATCCTAATCTAGCTGGGTCGATCTATATAGTCATATTACGTGTTTGCTTATGGTGGCCCTTCTCCTCATGCCGCTTCAAGAACTCCTGGTGCAAAGACCCGTGAATCTAACCAGAGTAAAGTGCCTAAAGCGTAGAAGGCATGGACTAAAGCTCCAAGCTCGAACGGCTTCTGCGTGACAGGGCTAGAAGGCACTCTCCTTGTTTTGAACTTCACGTTCCTGTTCATGCCTGCGCCTGCCAGGCAGCATCTCTCTCCACAAACACGGCATGGTGCGGTAACCTTGAGGACTTGAGGATGAGGCAGCTCTGACTTGTTCTATCTCACGTCATCCCGATTCCAAGAAAACTCACAAAAATTACCGGAAACACGAGCAGAATTGAAACAATGCGCCAGGTGTACTCTCGTACATCGTCTTTCTCCTGAGCCAAAGGAAACGCAAGCAGTGGCATTAGAGAGAATCCGTTCACTCATATTTAGCAACTCGCTTGAGGTCATGAGACCCAAGAAAATCATCGGTCGTCACACTTCCCACAAAGTAAGACTCAACTGAATCGGTGTAGCTCAACCTGCCTTCAGCTCATTAATCGTCTGCTCCAAAGTAGCCTGCGCAAAATTAATGTCTCTGAAGTCACCAACATTCTCTACATCTGCAGTCACGGCCGCCTTTTCTTCCACCAGTTCTTTGAGACCTTGAAGACCACGTGTGCTAAAACGAGACCCCACTTAGGCAGGAGATATGTACATGCACAACATACATAATGTTCTTTGCATTGATTCAGCATTTACAAATTATTTGCCTTGTCCCCTTGTATTACCCTTTAAGAGGTGATGATTCGTTCAACCACCACTGCAGTCCACAGCAAAAACATGAAAACTGATCTGGTGTAGCCTTTTTCCAGTAGATTTAGTCTAGCATAGAGCTTTCAGTAGACGTAGTGGAGAAAAGAGGTTGGAAAGCATACACTGAACTATGAAGAAAGTAGGCCCTTCCAAAGGTAGGCTGAATTGAGAAGAGGAGGGCTTGAGCACGAGAGGAGTCTGTAGGCTGTGTGGCGGTGGCAGCGGTTCCTCTTCTGGTAGTTCTTGATCTTGGAGATCTGGTAGCTCTGCAATTTGTAAACTCATGCTGGATGGGAACGGGAACGCATAGAAGGCAATGCTACTATCCTCTCCTCTCAGCAAAACAGAGACTGCGCCTGTCTGCAAACCAGCGCTGGGAGTTGAGTCGGGTGGCAACCCTCATCCGTATGGTAACTCGTTAGCCCTACAGAATGATCCCCGGATGGTGCACCGGAAGATCTGTAAGTTCCGTCCAGCCTTCAACTGCTCTGGCTTTTGTGCTCGAGGTGTAAGTTGGCCTCCTTCTAAGAATAAGTTGATGTGAGTAAGTTGGTGCGAGTGAGTTGTTGATGTGAGTGAAGAAAGCGGCAGGAGCGGAGGTAGCCAAAGGAGGAAGAACACGGGAAGACAAAAAGTAAGAACCCACACTAGCATGTGGGGAAGAAACCAATGTGCGGACAACAAGTTGTTGTGGCTTCGTCCTCAAGTAGGGGTGTAGAAGAGAACGAGATAGGAGATAGCACGAGCATACTCAAAAGGATTTTTGATCACCCTTTGGCCCAAAGCACTGGGAGCACAACGTGGAGGTGATGTACGAGTGGCTTACAGTAGCTTCGGGAAGGCACTAGAAGTTCTAGGAGTGTGACGAAACACTTCTTGTTGAAGGCAATTCAAGAGACATGAGGAATGCTATCACGCTGCAAGTGGTTTCAAAAGGTTGCAATTTTTAGCTTGTTTAAAATGTCTTTGGTTTAACAATGGCAGGGCAAGATTCCCATTGACCTCGATACAAGCAAGTGAGTTTGGATGCATTGAGTAAGGGCGGGTATCAACAAATGTGAAACAGCAGCCTCTGGGGGAAGCAAAAACACAAGAGACTTTTGGCGGCCCCTCACCCAACATATACAGTGTGTAAATTATATGTATATACATATACATATACATACATATATATATACATACAGTATACACATTTAGTTTCTTCGTCTCTTTTCCACCAACTTCCTTCTAGAAGTCAGTTTCGACCTCGCTTCGTCGAAACAGAGTAGGTAAAGCGACTTGATCGCCCTTCCTGCCACATCTTTTTGAGCTTTTGTGAAGCATACATATACATATATATATATATACACATTACTATCTATAGAGTCTATCGCGCATACTATGTGTATATTACATTATATTATACTATGCTATACTATATTACAGTGTAATACAGTGCATATATATATATATATGTGTATTTGTACAAATACAGGTAGATTGCTGTGCGCCTGCCGTCTTATAATCCTTTCTCAACCAAATGCCGATGGCCCCCGTTGAGTTATTCTTCATCTCAATATGCTGCTCGTCTCCTCCTTTCTTTGTCACGTTTCCTTGTCTCCGCTTCCTTAATTCTGCAACCCCATCTCATCCTACCTCATCTCACTACGCCTTCATATCTACTATTTAATCAGTGGCATTGGCAGCTGCAACTTGGCTTTCATGTTCCCACTTCCAGGCAAATGTTCAGGGTAAGAGTCTCGTCTCAACAGTTCAGCCTTGGAGGTGTGCAAAACTTGTGACACGACGCTCTTGCCGTCAAGCCGCGCTTTGCCTCTTGAGACGCAGACTGCGGTGGCATTGAAGATTCTGCGAGAGCACTCACAAGCCGAGGTGCAGCGACTGGGGCAAAGGCTTGCAGGGCTGATGTGTTACTCAGTCTTGTCTACAAGTTCAATTGATTGAAATGTGTATATATATAATAAATATATGTTGAACTGCGGTAGTTGTGTCTCTAGTCTCTTGTCATGAAATCACTGGGTCTCTCAGCTGAGAAACACCAATGGTTTGAGGTGGCCAACATGTGGTTGTTTACATAGTTCATAGCAAAGTGCCCTTCAGTCTAGATGGGCTCTGTTGTGACTGTGTGACTCTGTCTTTGACTTGTGGCCTTGAGATGTTCAGTTCTGTATGACTGTATGACAGATCTGAGTCTTAAAAGATCCAACCTTAATCTGTTGCTTCCTGGCTGTCAAACACCCTCTTAGGTGGTCCAAGTCGAGGTGGCTGCGCAAAATAGCATAGGGCAGCGACTGTTTGCAAAGGACTCAATTCATTTGCATGGTGGATTGAAAACCTGCACCGTGTTACAAGTCCGTCGGTCGCCAGGGCGACCAAGCAGGTTAAACTGCCAAAGACCACACACCCTTCTGATTCCACTCAAAATAGGTATTTGGCTTACAATCAATCTGAGCAATACAATGTCAAGAGTACAGGCAATCTTCACATAGGAGCACCGGATTGACAGTTTTGCAGGGTGCCCAGGACAAACAGGAAGCCACTTGTGGAGATGAAACGGGAGCGGGAAGCGGGAAGTCCACTGACGGACATAGAGCTTCTTGCGAGCAAACTGAGTGATAGCTGAGTCTTCTCGGGTCCTGGAAGGCGCAACTTCTAGAGGCAACGTTTGGAAGATGCTGAAGCTTGTGCAAAGGTGGTCAAACTGGCAGTTTAGTTTCCTGCTACAGAATGTCTCCTGCTCCAGGTCAAAGCTGCGACCAAGGCCAGGGCAGCTGGCCAAGCATTGCTCCTGAATTGTTCAGTGTCGCATTCACGAAGCTCAGGGCCGCCCCACAGCTCTAGACACACAATGTATCTGTGCTGGTTTAGCGCGGTGTTGTTCGGGCTCCGGGGTTCCCCAGAGGCGCTTCCGCGATAAAAACGGTAAACATCGATTCTGTTCAACGTTTTTCCCGGGGTTGCCCCCTTTTTCATCACACGCGCAGTTACCGTGTTCTACGGGTCAGTGTCTTTTTTTGTACTAAAGGCACGGTTAAATCTGTAAAAGAACAAGTTGTTTTTACCACTTTGCACTGGTCTCTCGGCAAATGTTGTTTTACAAAATGACCGAGAAAAAAAATACTTAAAAACATGTTTTGCACGGAACTTTTATTGTTGAGGGGTTGGTTTTTGTACTGTTCGAAGGCGCGGCTCACTGCGAGCAAATCGGTCTGCTTGACAGGACATCCTGAGCACCACACTGGTCAAAGGTCGAAGTTTAAGATCCGTAGAGATCATGCGTTTCTTTTCCGCAGTGTTACCGAGAGGCGCGCTAAACACAGTAAAAAATCAACAAAAATAATATTGGATGTACCGTTTTTTCCCGGGTCTGTTGACCAAGTTATTGTACCAAAGGTGCAGTAAAACTGTAAAAACTGAAATGTGTGTGTGTTTACCGTTTTTGCGGGTCTGTTGGCCACATTACTTCACCAAAGGCACAGTAAAACGGTAAAATCAAAAATGTGTTTTACCATGTTCTTTCAGGGCGAGCGGGCACCCCTTAACCAAACAAGAAGCGCGAACCGGCTTTGTGTTCACCAGAACAAGGTGTTCCCACATGCGTGAGAGCTAGCATCGCTCATAGTCATAGAGTTCAAGTTTCAAAGTATCTGCATTCATCACTTGAGGCCAGGGGGAGGAGGTCGAAAGCTAGCCGAATCGCACCGGATGTACTAGTTACATAGTCGGCAAAGCATGTAGTGATTACATGTTTTGGGAGAAAGGTTGCTACGCACACACTTTGCGCTAAAGAATGTAAATGTGACATCGCCGACTGGGAAGGGTACATTGGAACAACACGGGTGCACTCGTTGGCAGGCACGAAGATGCGTGATCGGCAAATCTGGGGGGTAAATTTACCCCCCGCTTTGGTATGCCTTGAGTCGGAAAGAGGGGTAAGCATTTCTGACATCACACGGACTGTACATACACTAGGGCGTCCGTAGTGTAGGAGAAGCACGGGTAAAAGGTATATGGAATAGAGCGTCTTGAGGAAATAGCCGGCTTGTGGTTATTGCAATTCTGGGGGGTAAATTTACCCCCCGCTTATGTATGCCTTGTGCCGGAAAGAGGGGTAAGCATTTTTTGGCATCACAAGGACTGTGCATACACTAGGGCGTCCGTAGTGTAGGATAAGCACTGGTAAAAGGTATAAGGAGTAGAGCGTCTTGAGGAAATAGCCGGGGGTAAATTTACCCCCGCTTATGCACGCATTAGGCTAGAAATAGGGTAAAGAACTTGTAGCAGTGAAGTACAAGGCCTATGCAGCAAGCAGCAGCCAGCAGCAGCAGCAGCAGCCGCCGCAGCCAGCAGGCAGCAGCCAGCAGCCAGCAGCAACCACCAACCAGCAGCCAGCCAGCAGCACCACGCAGCAGCAGCGCAGCACCAAGCAGCACCACCACCAGCAGCAAGCAGCAAGCAGCAAGCAGCAGCAGCAGCGGCGTCGTCAGCAACAGCAGCAGCGGCGCCAAGCCACAACAAGTAGCAAAGCAGCAGCTACAAAAGCGCAGCAAACAGCAGCAGCAAGCAGCAGCAGCAGCAGCAAGCTGCAGAGCGGCAGCAGCAGCACCGTGTACACCAAGCCACCGTTTACACCCAACCAACCACGTTCACACGTTCAACCAACCCCCGCTACACGGCGCAGCTGGGAGTCGAACCGTGGGGGGGGGGAGGGGGGGGTTAGCGTGATATATCAAGCTTTAAGGCACACAGCTCATCCCAGTACCAATTGCTAAAGCAAAGAAGAACTCAGCTAGCACGCTAGCTTTCGTGATCAAGCTTTAAGGCACGCAGCTCATTCCACTTCCAATTGCTAAAGCAAAGAACAACTCAGCCAGCATGCTAGCTTTCGTGATTACCTACCGCTTTTGTATGCCTTGGGTAGGAAAGAGGGGTGAGCATTTCTGACATCACACGGACTGTACATACACTAGGGCGTCCGTAGTGTAGGATAAACACTGGTAAAAGGTATAAGGAATAGAGTGTCTTGGGGCAATAGCCGGCTTATGGTTATGGCAAATTTGGGGGGTAAATTTACCCCCCGCTTTCGTATGCCTTGGGTCGGAGAGAGGGGTCAGCATTTCTTGCACCACAAGGACTGTACATACATTAGAGCGTCCATAGTGTAGGATAAGCACTGGTAAAAGGTATAAGGAATAGAGTGTCTTCAAGGAATAGCCGGTAGCAAATTTGGTGGGTATGGATACAATCAACAGTTTTGCCAAACCACACATGTCCAAGACAGTAAATTCAAACACTTTACTCTCAGGTATTGAAGATTCATCAACTGACGACGCGCAGCCAAAATGTTATGTGATGCGTCCACAAGAAGAAGACGAGCAAATGACCATGCTTCCGACGAAGCTGGCCATGCTTCCGACAAAGCTCGTCAATGAATCCTAAATACAAACACTAAGAGTGTCTAGATGAAATAGCTGGTTTACTGTTATGGTAAATCTGGAGGGTGCATTTACCCACCGCTTTTGTATGCCTTGGGTCGGAAAGAGGGGTGAGCATTTCTGACTTCAGACGGACTGTACATACACTAGGGCGTCCGTAGTGTAGGATAAACACTTGTAAAAGGTATAAGGAATAGAGTGTCTTGGGGCAATAGCCGGTAGCAAATCTGGCGGGTATGGATACAATCAACAGTTTTGCCAAACCACACACGTCGAAGACAGTAAATTCAAACACTTTGCTCTCAGGTAATGAAGATTCATCAACTGACGAGGCGCAGCCGAAATGTTATGTGATGCATCCACAAGAAAAAACGAGCAAATGATCATGCTTCCGACGAAGCTGACCATGCTTCCGACAAAGCTCCTCAATGAATCCTAAATACAAACACTAAATCAGTGGATGTTTTGCAAAAACGCATGCAAAATCCCATGAGTGTCATCTTGATTCTCCAATAATTACGTATGCTTCCGCTACCCAGGATCATCCAAAATTCAAGTGCATGATGTCTTTGACATCCTGGTTTTGAATGCACACCCCAAAATCAAAAATACAAAACAAAACACCAACAATTTCCAAGATGTAACAACACCTCCACTAATGCCAAAACGCCTGCGGGGGGGGGGTCCTTCGCGTGAGTTATTAACCCAGAGGGGGGGGGGGGGGCCCCCCCCCCCCCCCCTTAGTGTGATATATCAAGCTTTAAGGCGCGCAGCTCATTCCACTACCAATTGCTAAAGCAAAGAAGAACTCAGCTAGCATGCTAGCTTTCGTGACTTGAGAAGGGAGGGGACGAAAGCCAGCCCTTCAAGCAGACCGCAAACATACTTGTTCAACGTGTTCTTTACAGCTGCTTGCGGGGACCTAGCTAGATCCCAGAAAATACAATTTCTGCTGGTGCCCTTTTTTCTTCCCCAAAGCCGTGATAAAACGACCACACATCTGCGAACAGACCGCCAAACATAGTCGTTCAACGTGTTTTTTACAACTACTTGGGGGACCTAGCTAGGTCCCAAAACAAAGCACTCCTTTCCTGGTGCCTTTTTGTCTTCCCCCAAAATTGCCACAAAACGATCAAACGGGGCACCACCACTGGTCACTGGACCACGCATGCCCTTTGAACAGACTGCAGGGCTGGTCTCTTAACGTATTTTCTTTACACCTACTTGGGGGGACCTAGCCAGATCCCAGCAGCTAGCACTCCTTTGCTGGCGCCCCCTTTGCTTTCCCAAAACATCCCAAAACCATAACCAAAAAGGGCACCACCACCGGACCACACGTGCCCTTCAAGAGACAGCAAACATAGTTTTTCAACATATTTTCTTTACAGCTACTTGGGGAGAGCTAGCTAAATTGCAGAACACAGCACTCCTTTGCTGGTGCCCGTTTTGTTTCCCCGAGGCCAGGCAGTTTGACCTTGGGTGCTGCAAAATGAAGAGAAATAGGTCAAAGCACAGGATGAGTGGATTGAGCGATCGATCATTCACCGAGGTTCTCCCGGACTACTGTGGGTTACCACAGTCTAAGAAGTCATGTTGGTGCCCCCCCTGCCCTTTTTTAGCGTGAAAAGGGTCCAAAGCCGAGAAACAAGGGCACCCCCCTAGAAAGGAGTTGGAAGTGGGACTTTCCGTTTGTACAAGAGCGTGGGATTCCACGAAGCAGAATGTGGGCTGTCCCCGATCCATCCACATTCCCCAACTCATCCTTCTTCCTTTTTTTCTGTTTGGTCTGTCCTGACCAGTAACAGTGGCTGAGGGTTAGTAAAGGCCTTGTGGTAGGGCATATAGACTGTATCACATCGAGCCCCAATCTGAAAGTTTGCGCGTCGCTGCCTTCGGCTTGCCCGTGGCTAACCATAAACACAAGCCAATCACGGTCCCAGCGCGAATGCTCAGACTCAGCCCCTTTCGTTGAATCCGTCAGTCTTGACATGCTTCGGCCCACCATCTCCGTAGACTCTACGGCAGGTCTTTACAGCGGACACACGCCTGCTTGCAGGTTGCTAACTTTACAGCTGACCCCTCCATATTTGCTGAGGAAGAAGCGTGCACACAACTAGACCAACTGCCCACTTTGTGATGCTAGTAATGCACTACAGTAACCTATTTGGCATCACTGGCATCACCAAAGCCCGTATAAACATGCTCGTTGACTAACTTTTGCCCACTGCTCTTTTTTGTTCTCCTCCACCAACCAGGCTCTGGGTTCTCCACCACTCAGCCTAGCCTATTGGCTGGCTTTTTTGAATGACTATCATCACATCATAGAGTCATGTAGCTGCAGCATCTGCAAGATCCATGGAACCATGGGTTTTTCATCATCCTTGTTGCTGCTGTTGACTTTGGAGTCGGACTTGCTCTCACTGGCCAGTGTCCCTGCAAGTTTGACTTGATTGATGAAGGTACTGAGAGCAAACACTAGGATGAAAAACTGCCATGACCGTGCCTCAAGACCTGCATTGCGCAGGGAAGCAGAAGTGACAGGGCCTGGCAAGGAAATCATTCGGAACATGATAAGTCTGCATGTGCAATGTGAAGTGCTCTGGCTACTTACATTGGCGGTCCGAAAATCGTTTGCAAGATTTTTGATATCGACCCTTAGATGCCTTAGCAAAGAAGGGAGAATCGGTTTGAGACCCAGCCAACTTAGTTGTGGGTGGATTGCCTTCGACAAAAAGAAATAGGTCTTAGGTCGCTCCTTTGGAGCTTCCGAAGAGAATAGCTCGAAACAAACATGAGAAAGAGAATAGCTCCGAAGTGCCAAAGCGCTATTCATCCTCTGCGCCCTTGGCTCGAGCTACAACCAGTCGAGGTGGGGGGCCAGGAGCTGGAACCACTGAGCTCATGCAGAATTGCTCCCTCACTGCTCGACGATAAAGCCACAACGCAGAAACGTAGAATGTGAAAACCCCGATGCTTAGCAGTGCCACTAAGACAGCGGTCAATGTGGAGTCCACCAATTCGCATTGCCGGACCTCAATGAAGCGAGGTGTAAGCCGTCAGTCTGAGCAAGGTCCCTTATTTATGTTCTTTTCTTGTAGGGCAAAGCCTGCACTAAGAAGACAAGCAACGTGAAGCCGGCATATGACGATCAGCCACATGATTAGGAGCATGCCCCAAAGATTGAATTTGTTCATCAGCTTCTGCAAATCTTTCTTGCCAATGGCATCCAAATAAAATGAGATAGCATGGCCCGCTAGGTTCAAGAACATGAAGGTCTTGCTCACCAAAAAGTACTCCTGCCGGAAACGACTGGAAGTGCAGCAGGAGAGGTTCAAATTAAGTAAGGCATGGTAAGGCATGGAAAGGCTGGATCAAGGTTCTCAAGGTTGGCCAAAAGGAGGCATCTCCCATGTTCTTTTTGTGAAAGCTGTAGGCCCCCCACTCCTCCATCCAGCTTATGCTTCCAGATGTAGGCAGAGTTGCAACCACAGAATTTCGCAAGTTCGTCAATGAAACCAATGCAAGCATGGTTGTCGCCACTCTAGGCATTGACATTTTCACATCCAGCGCGAATGCCAAGAAGCCCATCCTCAGCTGCCAGCATCGGCAATAGCAGGTAATACTTGGTACAAACTAAGGCAACTAAGGGGACGTAAGAAGGCGAAAGTGCATGTTGTGGAAGTCTATCTATATAAATTAAACCGTGTGGCGTTGTCACCCACAATTTTGTGTTGCCAAGATTCATTGTAAAAATCAACGAAGGCCACATGTAGGAATTGAAAATAGCTTCCGACTGCCTGCAATCTGAAGAGCATGTGTCATATGCACCCTTGGGAGAAGACTAGACAAGTCATGACTTGGAACTATCAATGCTGGACCAGCCGGACAGGTCTCTTGAACCCTTGGTCAGAAAAAAGGTAGAACCTGGAGCCACCAATGGTCCAGCGGCAGAGAGAACAATTAACTCCTGGTGGACCTATGGCACAAACTGGTGATCAATATAATGTAATATAGTATAAGTCTAAGTTTAGGGCCAATGGCCAAATAGTTGAGACACATTTGATGCCTGTCAATCGTGTGACCAATCGTTTGTTCGCCCAGACTTTCATTTCTAGCTTTCTTGACTCAAGAGTACCCAACGGCCCTGCATTGCCTGATTCCATCCATCAAGCAAGTGATGAGCGCTTCATCGTTTTGCTCACAAGTAAAGTTCCCCCCATTCGAAGCCGACGTAGGTTCCTTTTGCCTAACCACAAATTCATGAACATGTCTTGTCAGCTTGAGGCAAGTACGTCCTCTAAAGGACATTTTGATCTTACTCTCACTTTTCTCCCTCCTCATGCACAAGTTCAATCATCTCACTCCGTTTGTTTGGTAATGTTCGTGCGAACCCAAAAGGGACCAGCTGTCTTCACCTTCTAGTGGACACACCAAAGCATATCCAGCACGCAACTTTGCCATTGGCCTATTGATATCGAATGATCAAAGATCATAAAGACATTAACTCCTCAAAATGGGTGTGTATTATATCTTTATATACAGGCCCGCCCCCCCTGGTGACTACCCGTGACTGAGTTAGCAAATGTGGTTGCGCGTTGAAAAGCCTGACATATGCCTCTTCCTCTACCCATATCTGCTGGGTTGGTTGCCAGCATGTTTTTTTAATATTGTTTATTTGCTACTGCTCCAGTCCGAAGAAAAACTAAGCAAAAATTGTTACAGCAAGGGGCGATCTGAATAAAAGAAGGGGAACTAGCTAGCACTTGCGCAAACCACATATTCAAGAAACGGAGTGCTTTTCTAAAGACGATAGGATCTGCGTCTGTATCGGACCTAACCCTTTTTGCCTTGAGTGATGCTTGCTTTTGCTTGATTCCAGTACTCTTCAAGAACATATTTGAAACAAAAAGAGTTGAGCATAAAAGCAAAAAAATCCGGACGCAAAGAAAAACCGATTGGGACTATATAGGGAGAGCTGGTTGAGGAAAAGGAAGAGCAAAACAATTGCATCGCCAGCGAAAGGGCCGATCAAGGAGCAGCATCAACCTAATACTATAGCCAAGAAGAAAACAGCCACTGTCCATGGTCTAAGTGGGAAAGCAACCAAGCAAATAGCACTAGGTATCAAGAAGTTTTATGGTGTGGTGTGTGGGTATGTGGGTATGTATATGTATATGTATATGTATATGTAATTACAGTGTGTCATATATATATATAATTGTGTGTGTGTGTTGATTGTGTGCCTTCAACTCTGTCATGCATCCTGTCGGAGAAGCTTATCTATCACTCACCGCCTCAAAAGTCAGGCGGCTTAGTTTGGGTGAGCCCGGGAACGGACCATGGAAGCGGAGTGGCCTTGCTACTAGGAGCAAGCAGCTACTAGGGGCTCCTGGCCTTGCTACTAGT